>NW_006498806.1:5102246-5128239 GCF_000471905.2 Amborella trichopoda | reverse complement strand
ATTATATTATATATATATATATATATAGAGTGAGAGAGAGAGAGAGAGAGAGGAAAACTCTTCCCAACGCCTATAGGCGAAAATGAACAGTGATTTCGCCTACTCTCATCACTGTCTAAAATTTATCACACTGTCAGTATTGTTTGGTAGTGTTTTATTTTTCATTTTTTTTCTACTAATCAGAATGACTTGAAATTTACCTAATAAAAATATGTAAAAAACAATTTGAGAAAAAAATGATCCAAATACCCCCGAAACATTTCGAGGGTATTTTGATCAATTGTTTTCATGTAAAATATTTTTTTGATATTTTTCGTAGATTCGCTTATTTTTTATGAATACATGCTCCAAATTTCAGGTTATTCTAATTTTTATTTGAAAAATAAAAAATAAAAAATAAAACACTACTAGACAATCGTGACCGTACTATGAACTTTGAACGGTGATCAGGATAGACGAAATCACTGTTTATTTTCACTTATAGGAGTTTTGTAATATCTTCCACATATATAGAAAAAGTCTATATATATATATATATATATATATATATATATTCAAATAATATGAAATTTAGAGCATCAACTCTGCGCATCAAAGCGTACATAATAAAAATATTAAAATAATAATTTGCATGAAATCAATTGATTAAAATATCCCTGAAACTTTCAGGGGTATTTTAGTCAATTTATTTTATACAAATTATTTTTTTGATATTTTTATTAGATTCCACTATTTGTTTAAAATAGGCTCTCCAAATTTAAAGTGATTTGGTTTGTGAAAAAAAGATTAAAATTCAATTATAAAATACAACCGTGATCATTGGATCGACCGATATTCAATCTAGACCGTTGGACTTATAGTATTTCATCAACCAATGAGTCGTTACGAGTTTTTCCCTTTCTAAGAACGGCCTTTAGAGCCGGCTTAAAATCCAAAAGAAAAAAAGAAAACTGAAAATTTAAAAAAAGAATGGAACCTTACATGAACCCATGCCAGTTGGCTCAGGACAATTGGAATCAGGAGTTGTACCGGTATTAGAGCGCAGGTCGATTTACCATGCTCTCCTTTTTTTTCTTGAAGAATTGAACTTGGGCATGTTATTCTTGGATTTTGAGTTTACTTAGGGCTTTATCTTCCTGAGCCTGTGAATTATGGTTTTAAAATTGTATAGAAATAGGGGTTATAGAGAATTGGCATAGGAATAGATGACCTACGGTTCTCTAGGGTTTCCTATCGCTTCTAGCCGAACGTCTTTCTCACTGATTTGTAAAGATTTTCCTAAGATTTCTATGGATTTTAGGGTACGAATTATGGAAGGCTAGAGGGTTTGTATAGGCCCTTGGTTGGAATCAAGGTCAATTATGATTATAACTCCTAGGATTATTTTTAGAACTTTAAACCTATTCGGATTAGGCTTCCAAAGCTTTTGATTGGGTCAAATCGTTAGAACCATAGGTTAGGGTGGAGTAGACCAGCGTCGTCCCTATGGTTCTGGCTTACAGGTTTATGGATATTTATAAAATACATGAGGTTTTTTTAAGATGTTTCTTTGCTCATCTAGGATTTTTAATTGAATTTTCTAGCCATACCACTTGATCTTAGGCTTTTAATTTCAAAATTTTGAATTTTTTAAAATTTTGAATTTGGCTACTTCTCCTTAATCCCTTTTCCCCTTTTTCCGAGGTTTTGTTTGGGAAAGGCTTCTTTTGTTTGGGAAGGTTTTCCTAAAGAATTTTAGCTCATTCTTCAAGACTTTTTAAGTTAAAAAAAAAAAATAAAATTGTTTATAATAAAGAGGAGTTTTTAAAACAGAATCAGTACCGTGAGTATGATTTTAACAAAGAAAATATACTTTTTGGAGCCACAAAACAGAATTTGAAAGGGAAATTTTTTTAAAACAGTGTTAACCAATAACAAGCTCATACAACCATGGAGCCCTCTGCATAGTTTTACGTCATGTGTAAATGGACATGTTCTCAGTTTAGTGTCATGTCCAGGATGGATATTTACAGTTTAATGTCTCGCCTAAGACAAAACATCATAGTTTACCGTCATGCCAAAGACGGATCTTCGCAGTTTAACGCCATGCCCAGGACAAACCTTCGTAGTTTAATGTCTATCGAAGATGGATCTTCGCAGTTTGTCATATGCCCAGGTGGGAACTTTGCAATTCAGCATCATTTCAGGACGGATCTTCACAGTTTAAGGTCATGCTTAGGACAAATACACCAACCTTTTACATCATGCAAAGTTACATATTTCTTGAAATATACTTGACTTTTTATGTTATATAGGGTTAGATATTTTGAATTTAAAATGCACCCGACTTTTTACGTTATATACAGTTATAGACGACCTTTTACGTCATATACAGTTATAGAGGGTGAGGAAGGTAGGAAGGTGTGTTAGGTGTCTGACACGAGAGTCATGCTCCACCCAGGAAGGTTTGCTAGTTTACCTTGTTTGGATGGAGAGAGAGAGGGTCAACATCTCTAATGGTGAGAGAACATCAATTCTCACATTCAACAATTCTTTGGTCGATGGTTGAGTCTGAACCGGGTCGATTTCAATTATTGCAAAATCTGAAAAGTACACCAAAGAAAACCTTTCGTACTCTGCCCCATTTCTCCGACTTCGTTACTTACTATAGGGGCGAGGTTTGTATAAGGTTGCCTCCCCGTAGAATTAAGGTACACTTACAAAATTTACTTAGAGATGTCATTTCGGCGTCCAAAATCTTATGACGGCTTTAAAATCTCTTTTTATTCTCAATTATAAAATTTAAAATGTTAAAAATGATACAGACAAGCAGATCAAGAAACAATTAAAACTCGTGGAAATAGACGGTCCAGATGTCATAAAATGCACTATTTTTTTGACTTGAAATTCTTTTTTTTCTTCATGTCCGTTTATCTCAAGGTCGAGATGATCAATTAGAGGCTAGAACACTCTCCATTGTGGGATTTTTGAAGTATACCTTACTTCAACAGTATAAGGTTGCAACTTTATATAAAAAATTTTCTTGTTATATTGAATGAGATGTTAGAGAGAGAGAGAGAGAGAGTGAGCCATAATTTGAGTCCATTAGTAATTCCGTGTGAAGGTGGGAACAAGAGGAGGTGGCCCACGCTTGAAATACAAACCAAAATCAACAATTTTCCTTTGCCTGCAATACAAGTCATTAAGAGAAGCCTTCCACTTAACTCCAATGAACTTATTTCTCAACAATTTGTTTTTCTTCTTTCTTTTTTTCTTGTTTTTTTGGTTGAAATGCCTACTTCATTTCACTTTTTTCTTCAGAGCTTTAAGTGGAAGCGAAACTATATTGTGATTTGGTATGAGTTCGGCCTCAGAAGAATCAACTCATAATCGTGATCGGGCCGGCACGGGCCAACTAACAAGAAATTTTCTTCTAAAATAACAGATTTTTGGTTGGTAAGTAGGAACTAAGCAAGTCCCTTGACCCTTCTCTCTCTCTCTCTCTCTCTAGAAATCTCTCTCCCATTCTAAAGATATATCCTTTCTCTCTAGAGAGGAGAGAGAAAAGGGTCTCTCTTTTCTCTCTCAAAGAGAAGGGTCTCTCTAGAGAGAGATGTTGGTTGAGAATGCAACCAGGGTATAGAAAGTTTGGGCAATATAAAAAAGAAAATGGTGCAGTTGGCATACAGATGCATCCATAGCTGTAGAGGTAAGGTCCGCCTTCAAATTTTATTATGGTATATAATTTTGATGTAAAATGTTCTTAGGATTATCTCAAAATCTATTTTTATACCTAATTATAAAATTTTAAATTTCAAAAATGGCTAGAATCAAGTAGATCTATAAACGTATGAAAATCTTGAAAATGGACGGTGTAGATAATATGTTGTAAAATGCACTATTTCTAAGACTTAAAATCTTTTTATTTTTCATGGTCATACATCTCGATGTTGAGATGATCAATCAAAGGGTTTTTCAACATTAAAACTACTTTTTCTGATGGATTTTTGAGGTGCACTTGTAGTTTTACAGTATAAGGTTGTATCCTACAAATTTTGTATATCTTTGCTTCTTTATCTATTTCTTTCTCCCATATATTTTGAGAGGCTAATGGGGTTGTTGATGTTTGGCTAAAAGGGGTATTGGCTTTGATTCTATTATTGTTTTTTCTGATGTAATTTACTTTTAGCATTTCAATAAAATATTAAAATATTACTAAAAAAAAAAAGGTTGCGTCTTTATATAAACTTTTTCCAAAAGAAAATAAAGAAAGATTCAAAGGCTATCTAAAACTTCAAGATGCACAAGCCAGGAAAACCTTGACCTCTATCTATTGGTTTGTTTATTGTTTGAAAAGCATAAATCAAAATAGATTTGGTCAAGTTCAAATTCTAGATTTTAGCTTAAAACAAATGATTTGAGGATTCATGGATGGGACAAATCTACATAACCTCATTGTATTAGGTAAGGCATTTGTTATTAGACAAAGACTCCTCCAAATTGACATTTGGCTTTCGTTTTCTTTGTTGGAGTACCATGCGGAGAGGGAAATCTTGTAAGACCAAATAATAATGGGTGAGTTTTGTATAAGGTGATAATGTTTTTTTTTTTTGGTAATTCAGTGGGGAAAATTGATCCTATCTGTTTTTTCATATAGATTAGGGAGTTAGATTTTTTGAAAGTGTCAGTGGGTGGCGTCAATAGGATTGGAAATCACAACCTGGTAACTAGGTATGGGGGTGCTACCACCACGACCCAGCCTATTTCCTAAGTGGACCTTTAAATTTTGCCGAAATATATAGTTTTGGTTTCAGAAATCTCACGATAGCTTCAAAATTCATGTTCAACTCTAATTATGAAAAGTAACATTAAAAAAGATATAGATCGAGCAGATCTATAAATACTTAAAAATCTTAAAAATAGATGGCCAAGATAATTTGTTACAAGATATATTATTTTTCTATCTTCGAAACACTATTTTATTATTTTTCTTTATATACATCTTGAGGTCGAGACAATCAATCATAAGGTTTTCTATCTTCCAAACACTCTTTTCTATTGGACTTTTAAGACGCACCTTACATCTATGCTATAAGGTTGCAACCTATAAACTTTCTCCAATGATAATACTTCTAAACCTATTCAATCGCAGTCTCTATCAAAAATCTATTTTAGAGATAGATTTTAGATTTAAAATTTGACAAGTTAATAATCTGGTCAACCACCTTCATAATATAACATGTCATGGATCTTGAACTTAAGAATTCGAGCTTTTTCAATTTTCTTTTGGATTCTCATTTTAACTTATTGCAACTCATCACATATGCATTATTCTTCTAGCTGCAAAATTATTCTGAAGTAGAAATGCACCTTAGAATGTGTTTTCAAATCCTAATTTCGTCTCTAAAATAAATTTTAGGAAGATGACCGCTTTAATTAGTAACTCATGTAAACCTTTTGCTTTGTCTAAAAATGAGGTACACACTATTCAAATGCAGTCTCCTTCAAAAATCTATTTTAAAGATGAACTTTAGTCCTAATACTTCACAAATCTATAATCCCAAAGCACAAAAAAGAAGTTTATTTTGATATTAAAATTTTTCTTTTTCACAAATTTTCATGAATTATTGGCTGAACTCTTCAACCCATAAACAAATAAAAAATTTCTGACTTGAACTGTGTTACAAAAATAATAATGTCTCCAGATTAAATAGAGACCAAATATATTTGAAGGGCGAGATCTATTTATCAAAAAACTCAAAATTTAAAGTTTGTCTTTTGATAATAGTGTCTATTGATTCCTGAGTGGTTTCCAAAATTTTTGACAAAAATAAATAAATCTCCCAAATAGGCCTTTTGACTGAAGGAATATTTGCACATATATTCCCGCGGGAGCATGTATACAGGCTCGCAAAAAACTAAATCCCATTGAAACGAAACTTTTGAGTTTTGACAATTGGGGCGGGCGGGGGAAGGCATTTGGGATAATTTACATAGTGTTTATGGCAATAATGGCATTCTAGAAGCAACGAGTCCATTTACCTGCCGGCTTGTATGACTCTTCTTTCAGCTTGAATAAGAAGGTTTCAAAAGGGTGACTTTTTGGATAAGGTGCCACCTCATACTATACAAGTAAGGTGTCTCTTTAAATTTTGTGGGAAGGCAAACTCTAGTACAGGAAACTGTGTAATAGCTTGAAACTCGATGCTCAATCCTATTTATAAAATTTATATTTTTTAAAGCGGCGCAGATTGAATCCATCTATAAACATTTGAAAATTTTGAAAATAAACGATTCAGATAACTTATTACAAAATACAATATTTTTAAAATTGAGTTTCCTTTCTTTTCTTTTCTTTATATATATATATATATATATATATATCGAGGTCGAGATCATTAATTGAAAGGTTTTCCAACTTTATAATAGGAGTGGCAATTGGGTCGGGTCGACCCTAACGGGATCTGGGTATATGTTTTGGAACCTAGTGGGCAGGGGTTGGGTACAAATGCTTGGACCCAAACTAGGTTGGGTTTGGGCCCAGACCCAAGTCTGGTATGGACAACTATTAGGTTGGGACGGGTCGGGTGGGGTCCGAGCTTGGGTTTAGGTTGACCCTGTATAAATATATAATATATATAATAGTATATGAATTATTTTTTATTTTTGAGAAATTATCATAAATATATCTTAACTTTTTACCAATTAAAAAAAAAAACCTCAACTTTCATAAGCCTTGTTCACACCTTTTTTTTTTTCACTTTTTATATTTAAAATACTTTGAGTTATCACATCATTTTAAATGTTGTATAAAATGGGATAGTCGTTAAGTACCGTGTTAGAGCTTTATAATAATACGACTATTGTGAATGCTGTTTTGAAAAAAAAAAAAAGGTTTTGTTAAGCGACATCATTTAAAGTGCTCAACAGTTTTTTATACTAAAATACTTTTGAATTGTAATACAAAAAGTTTCAAATAGAAGCATTTTTTTATCATTTAGAATGATAGAATGGATATTTTTATAAAAAAGTAATGACATTCTATTAATAATTAAAAACAATTAATGTATATTGTGAGTGATGTCACACACCATATCGATGATGCAATTGTCCATTATTGTTAATAAATGCTTTTGTTTTTATTAAAAATTTCTAATTTACCTTTGACTCTTTGCTTAAAATATCTTTAGATAAAAAGTTAATATACTATAAAATAAGTAAAATATCTTTAGACAAAAGTTAATATACTATAAAATAAAGTATCTAAATGTCTAAAACTGTTGAGTATTTTAAAGGTCTACACCACAAATGGTGTAGCCTAACAAAACCCCAAAAAAAAAACAATAAAAAAAATGTAGATGAAGTTTGTAAAAGTAGATGATTTTTTTTCAATTGGAAAAAAATAGCGATAAATTTATGATACTTTCTTTTTAATTTTTTATTTCAAAACCTAAGTTAGATCGTCTAAATGACTTGGACCCAACTTAGTTCTAAGTCCATGTAAAGCCTAATCAAGTCAGGTTCGGATCCTGGTCGACCCCACCCCTACTTTAGAAAAGTTTTTTTTAATGAATTTTGAGGTGCACCTTAGTTTAAAATGGTAAAAGGTCGTAACCACCCGATTTGAAATTTGATAGATAATAAAGAAAATTATAAAATTGCCCTAAAAAATAAACTTTTCCTGCACAAATTGCCTCTTCAAAATACAGTGGCAGCATAAATGGTGTATTATGAATTGCATCAAAATAAACGACAAAGGGGTGGCCAGGGATTCGTAGAGAGAGAGTGGAGGAGAGAGAAAGAGGAGAGCGAGAGTGGAGGAGAGAGAAAGAGGAGAGAGAGAGAGGGGATCGAGGGGTTTAACCCCTCTCTTTGACTCCTTCCCCGTCTCAATTTCCCCTAAACCCGCATCTCCTCCCGCTTTCTTCTCACTTCTGCAACTCTCCACCCTCTCTCATCTCTCGCTTCGTTTCTTTCTTTCTCTCTGTAAAGCCCAACCAAACCCTAAAACTTTGAAATTCTTTTTCCTTTCCTTTTCCTCTGCGCTTTGGAAAGTTAGCTCCGAAGCTGATTCATATAGCCTCATATCTACAATTTTCTCACTCCTCTCCCCTCTCTCTCGAGAACACTTTTCCCACTCTAGAGTTCTAAAAAAGAAAGAAAGAAAGAAAGAAACCCTAATGCGCTTCAATCCGTAATTGAAACTTCCTTATTGATGGGGGGAGAAGCTCCCAATTCTGATGTGTCGATAAAGATATCAGGTAGAGGAGGCGACAATGGAGTGCACCCTCTAAGGTTTTCGGATGAGAAGTCGGCCATGGCTTATTCCAGAGATGCAGAAGAGAGGAGGCGATGGGTTTCGTGGCTTGTGCCTCTATTTGTGGCTGTGAATGTTGCTGTGTTCGTTGTGGTGATGTTTGTGAATGATTGCCCCAAACACTCCGATCGATGCATTGCTACCTTTTTGGGGAGGTTCTCGTTTCAGCCATTTAAGGAGAACCCTCTTCTCGGGCCTTCCTCTTCTACGTAAGTGATGGTGTTTGATTCAATTTTGTTTTTTTGAGATCTCTCCCGTGTAGCTCTTAGAAGAAATTTGCTTCTAGTTTCGGGGATTCTCTCTCTCTAGAACTTTGAGGAAAATGTGTTTCATTGTCTCTTTTCCTAGTCCGCTGCGTTGATTCTTGAATTAATTTTCAGCTCCCTCTGTCTCTCTCTGTTTGATATTTCTGTTTGGTTGAACTATCTGCAAGTTTTTATATATCTTTGGAGGATTTTCTGTCATATGCATAAGCGATGGTTGACTTTTTGGCTTCTCTTCTATCTCACACTGCATTATGATGCATTATGATGATGAATTTTGAGGATGATGATGAATTTTAAGGATTTCACACGGTCTCTTTCTCGTATATTTTCTGTATTAGATTGTGCTGAACTTTAAAAACCTCTTAGGGTTCTCTCTCTAAGCGTTAGGATAATGATCTCGTCTCAATTTCTCGTCTATTATGCTAAACCTTTTCCTCATCTCTTTGAGATAATTTTGCTATTGACTCTCATGGCCTTTCTCTCTCTAACTTCATGGATCCTCTCCTTCTTATCCAAGTTTTACAATTGACTCTCATGCTCCCTCCCTCTCTACCGTTTGAGAGACTCTCTCTCTAGCTTCTTTAGTGGAAGGGACTTTCTCTCTCTAGTTTCAGAGATCCCTCTCTGTTTTCAGGGAATCGCTCTCGTCAGGTTCTGCTCCTTAACGGTTGACGTTTGGATCTGTTTTGAGGACGGTCCAGATTTTGTAGAAGGGTTTATCCATTTAGGCCGGTCAAATCTGAGCCGTACTAGTGGAACGAGCCCTGCTACGAGACAAATTACCATTTTGATAAAATGGATCAAATTACCCTGTAGCCACTACTGGATATCCATGCGAGGCTGTTCTGGTCAAACTTCTTGGGCCAAATTAAAACCTGCGAAGTTTGCAAGGAAGAAAATGACCAAAAGGCCCATCATTTACTGTATTGACCAAATTGCCCCTGACATTTTTTTGGGATCCCTAACGCAGGTTATTTGTGTATAATATTTTAGTAATTTCATTTAGCAGACAATAAAGGGCAAAGGTTAAATAAGGTTGCAACCTTAAAATGAAGAGTTAAAGATGAACCTAAAAAATCCATCATAAAAGGTTGTTTGGATGCTGAAAAATCCTCTAATTGATCATCTTGATATTGAAATGTATGAATAGCAAAACAAAAAAAGATTTTGAATCCGCGAAATAGTGTATCTTACAACACATTATCCGGACCATCCATTTTCAAGATTTTCATGTGTTTATAGATCTACTTGATTTGAAACATTTTTAGATTTTAAAATTTTATAATTAGAGAAGAAAGTAGATTCTAAGTCATGTTAAGAATTTTTGATATTAAAATTACATTTTGCTCCTTCACCTAGGAACACATGTGGGTGAGGGTATGGTCCTTGATATGGTTAGAATGACGGAGCAGGATTTATGTAGCCGACCCCAAATAGTTGGGATAAGGTTTTGATGATGATGACGACGACCTTGGAACACATGTAAATTCAGTTCTACTAAAAATGGCCAAGATAATACTGTATTTTGATGGTTAATAGTGGGGGTTGTTTTGATTGTTGAGATTTACCATATCTTGGTCCATTTTAGATCTTTGATTGCCAGATTGTGGTGAATAATTAGTATCCGTACTTCTAACATGCTAATAAAGGAGAGAACATAAATTTGTGATGAGAAAGAGGATCTAATTTCTGTGATGCACACAGGCTAGACCAAGAAAAATGAGAGGATGTGTCTTAACGGAGAATCAGTTTTTATGGTGAAGGATTTGAGGTTGTACTCACGAAACCCACAATATAATCCCTAAAAATGAGAATCCAAATCCAATATGCAATATCTTGGTGTTTTTTTGAAGGATTGATTTGTCAACTGAGACCTAGTACATTCCAGTCACCAGGTTTTTAACTTTTTAAGTGGAAATCAAACCAATAAATCAAGTTGGTTTTTGAAATTACTGAAGTCTCTGTATGTATGGTTCATGAACAGCTACATGCTTTGCAATGGCTTGATGTTACTTGACCTTCTTTCTGACTTAAAGAAAGGCCTGCCTCATGAACTTTCCAAAAGGGAGTTTTTTTACTTTGGATTTTTAAGTTGAAACCAATAAACCAAGTTGGTTTTTTGAAATTACTGTAGGTGCTGTAATGTCCATGAACAGCAATGTGGTCTCTCTCTCTCTCTCTAGTCTGAGTGCCCAATGACAGCTTGATTGTAGATTGCTGGGTTAGTTCTTACTGATTTTCTAGATCTGATTGCTGTATGGTTAATGAACAGCTACATGCTTTGCAATAGCTTGATGTCAACCCTCTTTCTGACTTAAAGAAAGGCCTGCCTCATGAACTTTCCAAACGGGAGTTTTTTTTACTTTGGATTTTAAAGTTGAAACCAATAAACCAAGTTGGATTTTGAAATTACTGTAGGTGCTGTAAGGTCCATGAACAGCAATGTGGTCTCTCTCTCTCTCTCTCTCTAGTGTGAGTGCCCAATGACAGCTTGATTGTAGATTGCTGGGTTAGTTCTTACCGAGTTTCTAAATTGGAAACTATTTTTGTATAAATTTTGTAGTAAATCGAGTCCGCACTATCCCAATTCAACCTGCTGATTCAGTGCTTGAATTATTTTAAACAAATGTCGTAGATCTGGTTAGGCACTAACACAGTTGTTCATTTCGAAATTTGAATGGTAGAAGATGGAAGTGGCTAGATTGAAATGAATTTATCGGATAATAATTTGTATTTTAGCTTTAAATGCTAATACATTATATAAAGGAAAGAGTTTATATAAGGTTGTAACCTTGAAATGTATAATTAAAGTGCACCTAAAAAATCCATCATAGAAGGTTGTTTTGATGTTGGAAAACCCTCTAATTGATCATCTCGACATCGAGATGTACAAATATAAAAAGAAAAAAAAATTGAATCCTAAAAATAGCATATCTTGCAACAAATTATCTAGACCGTCCCTTTTCAAGATTTTCAAGTGTTTATTGATCTACTTGATTTGAACCATTTTTGGAGTTTAAGATTTTATATTTAGAGATGAAAAGTGATTCTCAAGCCATCCTAAGAAATTTTGACACCAAAATTATATTTATGATAAATTTGGAGGTCTTAATTTGATTGTCTAAGGTTGCAACCTTATACAAACCAGACCCTTATATAAAGACTTTTTTGAATGTAGAGTTCAAGAACTCAATCCATGCATTGAAATAATGAGTTGCACTTTTTTTTTTTCTAATTTAATCTTTCCTTATTTTCTTTTACCATTTCCCTCTCCATATTTATATTTTGCTGTTTATGATAATACTTTGTATATTTAGCTTCACATCAGAAATGTTTTGTGTATTTAATCATGTATCATATGCTTGTTTTAAATAGAGATTCGTGTCCTTGCATGACGTGGTAAGTTGATTTTCCCCACAGCCTATTCTTCTTAGTTACCAGTCAATGAACCCTGCATGAACATACTAAATTTTCCCCAGTTTATGATGCAAGCATCGCATCTGTTTATTCATCCAGGACGTCATCCTTTTGCATGGTTCTTTATTTCATTCATGAATCGGTTGGAATTTGCTTCTGAGTTCATGGCGCCCCATGTGAAAGGTATAACAACATATCAAAAGTCCATATAGTGATGTTTACATATTTGAATCTTGTTTCCATGCCGACTGCATTCCATCAGTCCAGAAAGGCATCTTGAATGCAGCTATCATTCAGCTTGTGTCCACGGTCAGCTGCAACAATCATGTTATATATTGCATCTCATATTTATCTTTGTGTATTCCTTTTTCTGTACTGTGATATGAGCGATTATGTTTTTTTTCTGATGAACCATTTAATTGACATGTTACATTTGAAAGTTATTTATCTGTTTATTTGATTTTAAATTAAGCTATTGCTATTACAATAAAGGAAAATATACAATACTATTGTTTGGAGTGTTCAGACAGGTCATCCACCATCCGATCTCATCAAGGGATGGTGGTGGTGACCCATTGTCCCGCTGTAAAGTCATTTCTGGGAATAGCTTCTGACCTACACAGACTCGTGAAGGTATAGATGTTGGATTGGTTGTCAGCACACCAAACTGCACTTGTAGGGAGTATTATATCCTGTCCCCTAAAGTAATTATCAATATAAAGTACAAAGAGGCATGATGTATGTATCCCTGCAAGTAACTGTTCCAATTTCCTGCAGGCTGGAAAATATGGGTGCACTTGAGGTGAGAAACATTGTATACAAACACCAGGGTTGGCGCCTTTTCACTTGTATATGGCTGCATGCTGGAGTTTTCCATTTGCTCGCCAACATGTTAAGTCTTCTATTCATAGGGATCCGTCTTGAACAGGAGTTCGGATTTTGTATGTAACTAACTTATCACTCTTTGCTTGAACTCTCAAATTTTGCCTCATGAATTTTTGGCTTTTTTTTCTTTTTCTTGAAAGTAAATTAGACCAATAGTTATGGGGTTTTTAGTGCTTGGTCATGAAGCTGAAGTATTGGATGTATTAAAACTTAGGTTTTAAGTCTTTTTCTTTGTTTGACAATCCTACGGGGCCATGAATAATGAATCTTGAGTATGTTGGAAACATTAGGCTTCTTAGCTTTCCGCTGTGTACAGAATTCGTTTCACTGAGTTTTTGTGAGTAGTCTTTGATGCAATTATTGCAACCCAAAACCTATTGCTTTAGTTATTTTTTAAATTTGTCAGTTGAGAAAACCATTATCAACTGGGTAGGTTAGCAGGTAAATTTTTTTGGAACTCATGCGTCACCAACCCAGTGCATTTCAAGTCTGATTTGCATGCTAAGTTGCAGAATTTTGAGTTTTGCAGCTTTTTCTGTTGTATGCATGACTTTTATTATTATTATTATTATTATTATTATTATTATTATTTTGTTCTCTCTAAATGCCATGAAGTACTCTTTGGTCACAGCTTCCTCTGTATTTGTTTTTTGGTGTTATTATTAGATAGACAAACATTGTGCTTAGGAATTTAAAACTATTTTTTATCATTTTGAATGCCATTTTGAAAGAATTTTAAAAATATTAAAATATTAAGTCTTTAAGAAATTGAATTCTTCATAATGAAACCTTCCAACCTGTTGATAGAAAGTTTTATAGTAATTTTAAGGTGGAAGTTACATCCCGAATTTTATGAGAAAAGAGATGGGAGTATGTAAAATTATGAGGGAAATATGAAATATCAGGTTATTGAAACTTTCCAGCATCTAGAAACTCTATGCAGTTTTATGATGTGGGTTTGAGCCTCACTCTTTGGTGATATTTCATGTATAATATGGTTTGGGTTGAGGCAAGGAACACGAGAGAAATCCCCCTTTGTTGTCTTTCCCTAACAAATGAGGTGGAGAATCTGGAAAGGGTGAACCACAGTGTACAAGGGAACAATAACCAAGAAACAAGTTAGGGAAATTGGAAGCTAGAGGTTGTTTCTGAAAATTATAGCATGCTGGACAGTGGGAAATTATGGGATACATGAACGGGTTTTGAGGTTGAAAAGCATTGGCTGATGGAAGGAGGTTAGAAGTGATGTTCCCATAAATATAAAAATCTAAATTATCTTTCTGTTATAAAAGGACCTTGGATTAGTGGGCTTTGGGAGAGGCTTTCAAGATCAACTACCATCTAGTTCTATATTTTTTTCTGGTTTATTTTTTCCATACATCAGTCTGCAAGGGAGTCCTCCCCAAAAGGATCTCTTCACAATACTCAAAATAATCTTATTCTCTTCGCTCTATATTTTTCTGGATCCATGAGTTCCATATTTATAAAAGAAAACTACCCTAAAACCTGACTTGTTCTCTAAGAAAGCTTAGCTAAAATTCTTACCTTCATCTTAAAAAAGATAAAGTTCCAATTTTACCCCCTAATTCTCTACAAGTAAAAACGACACAAATGCCCCTAAAGAAAATTGAAAACCCAAAATAATCCCAAAATTTGTTTTTATCAATAATAAAATAGAAAACTAATTGCATCATTCTCTCAGGGTTGGGAGAAGCTCAACCATGATTCATTGTACCCCACAAAGGCCCATTGAATAATTAGTAATGTAGTCCCACCATTTGCCAATGTACTTTATTTTCTTTAATGAACAAATTAATCAAAATCTTTATGGTTAATTTGTAGTGAGACTTTGTGATGTTGAACTTTCTTTTAATCTCTCTTTCAAACTTTTGATGGCCAACCTTAATATCAAGATCATGTGGGCGTTCCTTAGGTTTGGTCCTTCCCACAGAATTTACTCATTATATATAGGATGAAACATTGGAGTTGGTAGTGGAGTTTGATTAATTGCTAGGGTGAGATTTGGTACCGAATCTACATAGTTGTTACTTTTGAGCACCTCTTCTCAATGAACAGTTTTTTCCAGTTCTAACCGCTGATTCATTATGCCGATCTCTCCTTGAATTTCTCGGATCTCTCCTCAAATACCCTTATGGAATGATTTATTCTCTTTATACTCTCGTGAGAATGTTGTTTCATAGCTTCTACCATTTGTGGCAATAGATCGTCAATCATAGTAGATTTTGGTGGCATTGTGATGGATGAATCTTGTAAAGGTCTGATACTAATTAATGTAGGGATGATGGGAAATAAAATAAATAAGCAGAAAAATAGAAGGAAAAATAAAGATTGAGAAAATATAACCTCACTCAGGATATACAAGGGAATCCACCCCAAAAGGAGCTCCAATTGATGCAGGGATGATGAGAAATAAAATAAACCGCTAGAAAAATGTAACATAGGAATAAAGATTGAGATAATATATCCTCTTTGAAGGTCTGCAAGAGAGTCCACCGAGAAAGATCTCTTCACAAGTTCCAAAATAAACTCTTTTTTTCTTCACTTTATATTTTTTTGATCCAGGAGGTCTATATTTATAGAAGAAAACAACCCTAAAACCTAACTTGTTCTCTAAGAAACCCTAATTGAACCCTAACCCTTTATCTTTAAAAAAAAAGTTCTAATTTTATCCCTCAATTCTCTACGACTAAAAAAAGACACTGATGACCCTTAAGAAAACTAGAAACCTAAAATAATGCCAAGCCCTACTTTTTATCTCCTAAAAGAATGATAAAATAAAAAATAAAAAACTAATTGCATCATGCCTACTCAATCAACTCGCACCTCCTAATAAGTGTTGTATTGGATTTGCGCCACATATGGCCTGCCCACCTAAGTCTACTCTCTCTCATCTTATCGCCTGCTGGTGCCACGCCTAATTTTACCGAATGTATTTGATCTGAATTCTATACCTTCTTGTCTTACCACTCATCTATCTCAACATCCTCATATCTGCTACACTCATTCTATGGATATATTATTTTTTGACCGTCCAACATTCCACCCCATAGAGCAAAGCTGGTTTCACAGCTGTCCTATAAGACTTGCCCTTCAACTTCATTAGTATATGCGGTAATAACATAAACTTCTGGTTGCACATCTCCACTTCGCCCACCCAACTTTAATTCTATGTACGACATTTTCTCCAATCTCTCTATTTTTCTGGATTATCGACTCAAAATATCGAAAGTGCTCTCTTTTTTGGTATTTCCTGGTTGTCAATCTTGACTACTTCCTCGTCTCTACTCCTATTATTACTAAACTTGCATTTTATATACTTTTTCTTGGTCCGGTTAGTTTTAAAACCTTTAGATTCTAAAACATCCCTTCAAAGTTCTCACTTTGTGTTGACACAGTTTCGGGTTTCATCGGTCAAAACTATGTCATCTGCGAACATGCACCATGGTATTTCATCTTATAGGTGCCTAGTTAAGTCGTCTATAACTGAGAGAAAGAGGCATGGACTCGATGCTAGCCCCTAATGTAGAGACATATTGTCGTTGAAAACTCACCTTTCTCTCCACTAGTTAGCACTCCATCATACATATCACTCACCAAGTCGATGTAGTGCCAGGAGATTCATTTCTTTTTCAAAACCCACCAAATCAAATATTGAGGTACTCTATCATAAGTTTTCTCTAGGTCAATGACGACCTTGTTCCCTTCGTCCTAAACTTCTCAATCAGTTGTCTAAGTACGAAAATAGCCTCGGTTGTTGACCTCCCTAACATAAAACCGAATTGGTTTTCCAATACACTGGTTCATACCTTAGTTGTTACTCAATCAGTGTCTCTCAAAGCTTTATAGTGTGGCTCATAAGTTTGATCCCTCGATAGTTCGCACAATTATGTATGTCACATGTGTTCTTGTAAATAGGTACCCCAATACTTTTCCTCTATTCGTCTGCCATTTTTTTTTTCTTAACACCTTATTGAACAGCTTGGTCAGCCAGTCAATGCAAATCTTCCCCATGCACTTCTAAACCTCTATCGGGATGCCATATGGTCCTAAAGCCTTTCCTATCTTCATCATTTTCAAAGCTTCCTTCACTTCTGATATTCTAATCCTACGAATGTATCTATGACCTCCGCCCTCATTTATGCTAATGGTTCCTTCTACCTTCATATTCCCATTGTGTTCATCATTCAATAAGAATTGGTTGTAGTTTGCAATTAGGGTTGAACTTGTTCTCCCTATCTGATATGAAGGAATTTTTATTTTTATTTTTATGTTTTACTTGAGCTATAAAATTGTCATATCTGATGTCCATCAATATGTATTGTCTTCGAGGGTATTTTGGTTTGAGGATTTTTTAAGCTCCAAATCATGTGTCTTTTAAATTGATCTTCAAGTGAGAACCCTTAAACAAACACATACACACATACACACACACGCACAAAATGATGATCTTTGAGTAATATAAAATGTTTTGAGAGTTTTAGGGTCCATCAAATAGATATCCCCAACTAAGTCATTGGCCTGCTGGACCAAATTCAAAATTTGATTTTGCAAGACTATTTGAACTTTTTTTTTTGAAAAGCAAGCTACATCAATATACAATTGAAACAACTGTGATAGTAATAGAGATGTCGATCTGTGTAAATCTTGTTTACTATACCCTCTTTTGTGGTAAGATGGTTGATTGGAGCCATCTTGTTAGCATCTCTATGGTGTCAGAAAACATGATCTCCCATTGGCTCAGTCAGATTAAAATTTTCCTTTATGGCGTCCAAACTGCAACCTTCATTGTGCTGTTGCTTTATTTTCATCCATCATAGTTTTCATCAAGTCATCCCTCAATTATCAGTGGGCCTGATAAAAGAAATCTGATATATGCCAGCAATATTGAGTTTTGAACCTTTCACTGTTTCCAGTGATACAGACCACACCATAGTGACTTGATTCCAAAGTGAGTAGTAGTCAAATCCTAAATAAGGTTCTTTTTGTGGATTAAGTCATTTACTGTTTGTTTGGCATTCAGAGCTTCCCTTTATGGTTGTCTTCCGCTGCTCAATTACTTGAATGCTGCTAAACACATGCAAAACTAGGGCCGAAGAATAGTGGATACTGCAGGTGGTATCTAGAGTATTATCAGACGCTACAAAGGAAAACAACTTTGTTTAAAGTGGTTTAGTTTTGATGGGTCACAACCAAGAGAAAAGTACAAGGTTAAAAAGTATAGGTTACTATGTTTATTTTATTACCATCTTCTGTTTTATGCATACGATCCTTAAGAGTGCATAGAGGTTTTGATAATTGTTCAAGGTTTCAAATTTATGAGTGATTTAAAAGGATACCTGGGGATGTAAAATATGGCATCATATATTTGAATGCTCTGAAAAAATTATATGTTGAAGCCCGGGCCTATGCAGCTGATTACATAGAGATGGATGTCATGAGATGTACTGGGCTGTTTTTTTTCCTTCTGACAAGTTTTGGGGGAGAAGCATTACTTACTGAAAGCTTGGTTCCACAGTGAAAATTGGGCTGTTATATGTGCTTGCTGGGCTTGGTGGAAGCATGCTATCTGCACTTTTTATCCAGTCAAATATATCTGTGGGTGCATCTGGTGCGCTTTTTGGGTTGTTGGGGGCTATGCTTTCTGAGCTGATCACAAACTGGACAATTTACGCAAATAAGGTACTTCATGCATTTCAATCTTTTCAATTCTACAAGATAGTGCTAACAAAAATTTCATGCTTATGGCTGACTTAAGGTCATAATCCTTATTCATACTCACTTATGTAATTACTTGTTTTCCCTTTTCAGGTTGCAGCACTGTTGTCTCTTGTGCTGATTGTTGCGATCAATCTTGGTGTAGGAATTCTGCCACATATGGACAATTTTGCACACATTGGAGGATTTATTTCAGGATTTCTTCTTGGATTTGTTTTTCTTATTCGCCCTCAATTTGGATGGGTTAACCGCAAGAATGTCCCTCCTGGATCTGACATGACCTCAGCAAAGCCAAAACACAAGATATATCAATATGTATTATGGCTTGTTTCTCTCGTTCTTCTAATCGTAGGGTAAGCTGTGGAGATCTGCTTATCATTTTTCGGTAGCTACTGTTGTAAATGTGTGTACTCTATTCATGCTTAGCATCTGGAAAGGATTTGAGGGACATAATGTGTACTTACTTTCTTCTTTGCATTTTCTACTATATATTTGTTTACCCTAGTATTCTGCTGCATGTTTGTAATTCTTTAGTGAAAGGTGGAGTTAATATCACATGCTTTACAAAGAAATACTAAGACAAAAATAAAATTCTTGAATTGCAAAAATGTGATTATTGTCACAAAGTTGACTATTTACCCTGGATTTTTAAATAATATAGCGCTTGTAAGGTAATGTGTCTTTTTAGGAACAACTTAGCAAAACAAGTCTCATTTAGAAAAAAAACATATGTGAGCTTGGTTAAGGTATCAAGAAAACAAAAATCATTTTCCATGCGCAAGTTAGAGAGAAAGACTTCTCTAGGGATCTTTTCTTCTTGAGAGAGAGAGAGAGAGAGAGAGAGAGAGAGAGAGAGCCTTCTCTAGGGATCTTTTCTTCTGGGGTTTGTGCTCATTTAACTTGGCAACAGAATTAACACCAGTAAGAATTGATTGGTGGACAATTATGGGTGCAGGTTGATGCACATGATACATGTCTGAGATTTTGTGCTTTTATCTGTCTTTTTTTCTGTGCTTTTATCTGACTATTTTTTCCTCTTAGCTGCCAATTATTACACCATGTCATTTTCTCCATTGTGATTGCTAGGCCGTGTTATATTTTTGCAGGTTCACTGTTGGCTTGATTATGCTCTTCCGAGGTGTCAATGCAAATGATCATTGTAGTTGGTGCCATTATTTGAGCTGTGTGCCAACTTCCAGATGGAGCTGTAATGAGCGTGGAGTTTATTGCCTGGTAATGTGTACAAAACTTGTAAGAATTAGTTTACAATTCTGAAGCATAGACTCTAGAAATGCATTTGCTTTATTGTTATTTGTGGCGTTGAATGTTTTAGATTCTTTAATATCAATAATATGATTTGTGGTTCGATAACTTGTTACAGTTAAATTATGAAATTGGGTATGTCCTTGCAAAAACATTTAGTTAGGTTTCAAACACTGGTTTGAAAGTACTTAGGATAGTGGGACAACCTTAGAGCTGATGTAAGGAAGTTTCTCTAGTACTTTTTTCCTTAACAGTAACTTTAGTTACCAAAGATCTCTCTCTCTCTCTCTCTCATAATTGCTATTCTCATTCAGTGCTTCAGAAAAGGGCATGTTTTAGTCTCTCTCCAGTAGAGCAGTTTCTTGAGTAAAAATAGCTGAGAGAGGGAGAGACTGCGTCACAGGACTAGGTAAGCTTTCAGAACTTGCCGATTGCTTGCTGATAGTAGCCATCATGAGCCAAACCTTAAAAAATCGCCAAAAAACTCCATTACAAATAGTTTGAGACGTTTTAGGTGTTTGAACCAAAATAGCAAATTTTGACAACTTTTTGGAAGCTGTGGTCAACACTTATCCATCTTTTGGAAAATGACTTGAAGTTTTAATCAAATATAAACTTATAAAGATTGCACCCTTAAATTCTTTTGAAATTCAAATTCTGATCTTTATTTGAATTTCCCAGGCCTTACTATTTCATTTATTTTTAAGCAAACTACATTTTCTTTCCACATAAGTAATACAAATTTATATTCATTTATTGTAATTTATATTCATTTATTGTTCTATCTTTTTGAACAGAGGGAATTTTGTGAAGTTATATTGTTGCTTCTATGTCAAATTGTCTGTACAGTTCTTACATTCCAAGCTTTTATTGAGTTTTCACAAGTTTTAGTCAAATTTCTTTGGGAGCATTTTCTGATTTTTTTTTGTTTTGAGTAATTTTCCATTTTTTTACCCAGTAATGATTGCCAATACATAATTGACCTGGGTGAGAGGTCTTTTTGGTTTTTATTGATGTCTAGGCATCTAGAAAAGCACTAGGGCCTAAGTCCTATGCACCATCAAAGCAGGTCTGAAACCTATAAAGACAAGTTTCTGCAATACAAAAGTCAAATGTCCCCTATGTACTTTTCATATGATAAGACAAACTGAGAATCAAAACTAATTCGATGCTCTTGTGTTTCAGTCGACCCAGACAGAAAATCAGCTGAACTTGACTTGCCAAAGCAATGGGAGGAGTGGTGTGTACTTCATACCAAATGCATCTGATTCTCGTATTAAACAACTGTGTTCCGAACTTTGCAGCTGATCGTTCTCTGTTCGACCTTCATGAAGGGTCAAGCATCGTAGTAGAAAATCTCTCTCTCTCTCTCTCTCTCTCTCTCTCTCGCTGTGCTACCTTAGGTAAAGAGCTTGAGTCTGAATCTAAAGTAGTTTCTATGTACCCGTGCCCCATATGCTTGACCATTGTACATTTCCAGAATATTGTCTTCTCATCTGTCTCAATAATATTTATTTATTTTTCCTTTGGTATTAAAGGACATCCTTTCTCATGTTTTAATGAACTGTTTGGTGCTTTAATTGGGAAGGATTTCTTACTATAGTCGAGAACTAAGCTGATGTGAGGATCGAATTTGATTTTGTGTTTGATATATAAATTCAATATATTTTATGGCGGAAGATTTTTGGCAAATTTAAGAATGATCCTATGAAAACTGAAAATGCGCTTGGGCATGGTATATAATTCGTGGAAACTAGGAAATGTGCTCTTGGGACGGACAAGAATTTAGGCTCATATCTTTAGTTATGGCACGTTTGGTTTGTGTGAAAATTGGTTTGTCTGAACATGTTTTCTAGTGTATCTTTTATGCATCTTTTCACACCAAGTGGTAACTAATTGATGTAAAAATAATACTACACTTGACCGCATGGGGGAATTTTTTCAGTCACGTGAACAAAACGTTTCATTATAATGTTATATTGTGCTCTGCATTGTGATCTTAGTCAGCAAGTTTTTGGGCGAGTTAGGGAAAATATCACTAAAAGGTCTAAATTATCGTACAAAATTAGTAAGAGGACCGAAAAGATTCCATCTACTAGGGTATACTTTTTGAGTTACATTTCGTAGTTTCCATTGCGAGGATACTTCAAAAATTTATTACAAATTCTTAAATTACCCGTACTCAGGTTTGATAATCTTGAACCATCAGAGGTATTTGATGTTTTTGCACACTTAAAAGTGCTTCAAAGCAAATTATCAAAATAACCCCAGTTGTTCATGATTAGGAAGAACACCTATTAAATGACTAAACACCCTTAATTTTGTATCGCTAACCTAAACAGAGATAAGAAGCATTTGGTAGTTTTATTTTTCAACAAGAGTAGTGTAAGCATTTTATTTTTCAACCTTGGATAATCAAGAGTATTTTGTAGTTCGGCTCGAACCAGTTAAATCGGTCAAATTATCAAAATGTCCCTCGTTGTTTACCATTCCCGGGCGAGTGTCTATGGAAATCCTTTTTATTTGCTTTGTTTGATAGGAGGTCATTTTTTAGGGTTTTTTTGGGGTGAGGATTTGATATTTGCAATTTCTGGGCCATTTTTTGTCAGGTTTCAGCTTTTGGGGGGTGATTTTTACTGCAATGTTTCGGTTGCTTTTTGGACTAATTTTCAAGCAAGTGTATTTTTACTGCCATTTGTAGGGTGTTTTTTGGGTTAGTTTTCGAGAGATCTTTGGGCTGTTTCTTATTTCTTGTCAGCAGTTGGTGCGTTCGAGTTCCGAAGAAGATGGACTCGCGAGTTTGAAAGAAGATGGGTTTATGGATTTGGAGGGGATAAGGGGCAGAGAGCCGAGGGGAAGGGAATCATACAAGCTATGAGAATCTGAAGTAATTGTCGACTCATATTTAGCAGGACTGGGTCGGCTGGGCTTGGCCAGCCTTGGCCTTGGTCCCTATAGGGCTGCGGCCCAGTAGGCCCTAACTCTAGCCCAGCTCAGACCAAGCCAAGGAGGCTCTGGCCCTGGCGTACTCTGACCCAATTAATAACATGTGAGTTCCGTCTGTCCAACTTTTTTTAAGGGTTTTGTTAAGCTATACCACTTGGTGATCTATATTTTTAATGTCCTCAACATTTTTTGACACTTAAATACCTTTGAATTGTATACGAATTTTTTTAGGTAAAGACATTTTTTGTAATTTAGAAGGGTAGCATGGATGTTCCTATAAAAAAATAGTGACATTCTATTAGTAGTTAAAAATAATTAATGCATTATGAGGGTGATGTCGCACACTATTTGGGTGATGTCATTATCCACTATTGTTAATAAATGATTTTTTTTTATTATAAATTTATATTTTATCTTTAATTAATTAATTAAAATACTACTAGACAAAAAGTTACTACAATATAAAATAAAAGCATTTAAATGTCAAAACATGTTGATGACTTTAAAGGTATAGACCGCCAAATGGTGTAGCCTAACAAAACCCTTCTTTAAAATACAATATATAATTATTCATTGTGCTTTGTCTTTGTCGAGGGAGTAAATATTGTGGTTCCCTAGGAATGCACTATACTCTTTCCCCAATTCTACAATAGCAACATGACTAATGGCCTAGGGCATGGCACCAATTTCCCCTTGCCCTCATAAGCTCACCAATATAAGCACTAGATGAATGTCTTTTTGAAGGTTCTATCAATTGATTGAGTGTGATTTAGAGACCAAAAATCAAAAGCACAAAGAGGAAGAGGATAATAATAAAGGATAAAATTTTGAGGAGTTCCCTAACTCATCTACTTACATGAGTCCTCCCTCCAAAATCTGTATTTGAGATGGATTTTGTATTTAAACGTTTGGAGTTTGAGAATCACCACCATGTGAACATCAACATATAAATAAATACATTTTAAAAAGTAAAGGGTGCGGTTTTTATAATGTTGCAACCTTAAAACCTCTAAATTTTATCATAACATATAATTTTGTTGTAAGCAATTCTTAGGATTATCTTAAAAACTATTTTCATATCTAATTAGAAACTTTTAAACTCAAAAAATGGTTAAAATCAAGTAGATCTGTAAGCATATAAAAATCTTGAAAATGGACGATCTAGATAATGTGTTGCAAGATGTATTATTTTTGGGATTCAAAAACTTTTTTTTTTTAATATTCATACATCTCGTCAAGATGATTAATTAGAGGGTTTTTCAACATTAAAACAACCTTTCCGATAGATTTTTGATGTGCATCTATGATTCTACATTTTAAGGTTGCAACCTTATATAAACTTTTCCCAAAAATAAAAACTAATATTTTTCTAATATGTTTTTAACACCGTTTGATTAGAGTTTTGGCGGGAACACCATTTCTCCACATTTTTCGACATATGCATATTTTCTAGTAATAAATGAGGGGATATAGCAGATCCCCCGAAGAGTGCACATGGTATATTTACTCCCCTCACATAAACGAGGTACCGAAAAAATATATTTTGACTTGAAAATTTAGAACCTAAAAGACATTATGCTGTTGCAAAGCATACTCTCCATTTACTCAACCATGTAAAACTCCATTTATGATTAACTTTAGTATCCAAAATTTGGGGATGTGACTTCTTCAACCCATAGAATATAATTTCAATAGACAACATTTTCTAATTGCATTATCTATATGCTTGAAAAAAATAATGTCTCAAGTTTGAACTGAGGTTGTCCAATTCTTGGATCGTACGATTTAAGTGTTAGAAAACACCAATTCAATATATATATATATATTAAATAATCATCTTGTTGTTCTTAGGTGGTTCCCAAAATTTCATATTAAAAAAATTCTTCGAAGTGGGTTTTCTAACTATGCCAGTAGATGTACACTATGCTCCCGTAGGACCATGGTATATACAATCATTTTAGAAATTATATTAGAATTAATAAATGAAGAGTAACATCTAGCTTAGTTTTAAATAAATTTTAAATATAATTTTAACATTAAAAGGTTCATTATACTTTTTTTGGAAAATTGCATGCACCCGTGAGTTGAACTTTTTAGGCAACCTCCCTCCAACCAATTTTTTTTTTTGCAACTTTTCCCCAAAAATACTTTTCTAGCAAATACCCCATGTCATAAAAAAAAAGGACCAAAATACCCTCTCCTAAATTTAAGGTCAAAAAATTTGTCCTCGATCGAAAAAAAGGTCACAAAATTTATCCTCGGTTTGGTACGACATAACACGGTCTGGTATGATTTTTCCTTAGTTCGAAAACTTTTAAAGCCAATCCGGCACAGGCTGTCCAACAATTCATTGGAAATAACAGTCCAGCATTGTGGAAATAGTGGTCTGGCGATTGCTTCACTCGGTTCGGCACTTGTATTTTTCGATCCTGACACTATTGGTTGAAGCCCCAACCCAGCAGTCCACATCAATGTTTGACCACAAACAATACAGGAAATGGTATTTTAATCTAAAACATATGCCTATTTTCCTTGGGAGGTATTTGCTAGAAAAGTATTTTTTTGGAGTAAAAGTTACGAAAAAAAGTTTGGTTTGAAAGAGGTTGCCCAACTTCGGGGGTATTTGCAATTTTCCCTAATTTTATCACATTTTAAAGGGTGCGGTTTGTATAAAGCCTAGGCTCTGAACAATCAAAGTAAAGCTCACCTTCAAAGAGTATCGAGAAATGTGGTTTCAGTATAGAAAATCTTAGTTATAGCTTTAAAATATATTTTTATCTCTAATTGTAAGAATTAAAGCTTAGAAAATAGTGTAGATCGAACAAATCTATGAAAACTTGATAATCTTGAAAATTGACAGTCCAAAAATGTGTTACAAGATGTACTCTTTCCGAAACTTGAAATCCAGTTTTTTCTCATGTCCATGCATCTTGATGTCGAGATGATCAATTTGAGGATATTTGGGCATCAAAACAGCCTCTTCTAGTGAAATTTTTGAGGTGGGCTCTAATTTGATTGTTTAGAGCCTCAACTCTATATAAACTTTTTTCCATTTTAAATAGCCTATTTAATTCAAATCACTATAAGTTTTGAGATTTTTCAATTAAACCTATAATTAGATGTCAAATATTTCACTTTTTACATAAATTTCAGTGAAGGAAATATTTTGTATAAGACATCAACT
>NW_006498806.1:5065939-5082257 GCF_000471905.2 Amborella trichopoda | reverse complement strand
CGTGAGTAAGAAACGAAAACGGTAACTTACACACGTAACAAAAGTAAGTATTAGTCGTCTTAGTTGGTTTTTTTTTTTTTGTTTTACGTAGTAGTCATTCTTGTAGCATGTAGATCCTCTCTCTCTCTCTCTCTAGATGTGTCATAACTCTTCTGAAAATGAGTGAATTAATAGCATGTTACGTTATATACTTGTGTTGGACAAGGATTGTATAGTACTACTACATGCATCATACAAATCCGTCATCGATGCTCAACAACGGATTGAAGGAAATACATGAGATGTGCTCACAACAACAGTGATATGTATATGGTACAGTGGAGGCTATATGCATGTCCAAAAGATTATGGCCTAGCAGGAGCAGACTGTGCATCTGCCCCTTGGCTGCATCCACCGTTCATTAAATCAAAAACTGGAGACTGTGCCACTGTAAAATGGGGAATCAGAGTAACCAGTTCCCCTTAAATTGACCATAACTCCAATTGCAGGTACAGACTTGCACCTAGTGCCTCCTTTCTTTATCGTCCTCCGCTCTCCCCTTATGGCCGCTCCAACCCCTTTTCTGTGCTCTCTTTCTCCTCTCTTTCTTTGCAAAGAGCCCTAACTACTGTATATAAGTGATCATGTTAGGCCTGTACCCCATCTTGTGATGCAGAGGCCATTTTATCAGGGAAGAATCTGGCTTTCTTCATCTAATGGAGAAAACCCTGAACTCAAAAAAACTATCTCCAACTCCCACTTTGTGAGTGATCGAGTTTCCACAAACCAATCCATCTTTGAGACCGACGCTGCAAAGAGCCCTAATTACTGTATATAAGTGAACATCTTTAGGCTTATACCCATCTCTGTTGTATGCAGAGGCCATTTAATAATGGAAGAATCTGGCTTTCTTAATGTCAAGGAGAAAAACCTGAACTCTAAAAACTCTCTCTAACCCACATAGTTTGCACCAGAGACTTCAGCATGGAAACCAGAATTAAGTGACATTTTATTGTCGGGTACGAGGCATAAGAGCTTGGTTGTTAAGCCCACCATCAAATGAAGCTTGTAATTAAGTGGAAGCAGGATTGAAATACTAATTGTAGTTTGTTGATTTATAGAGTTATCCAGTTGTACATTATTGAGGACTGATGGTGGGATATTGACTTTCATAGTAAAATAATAAGCAAAAAATATGAAGGGGAATAATCATGTATCTCAAATACACCGAGTCTGGGTGTATTTTGCTTTTGGATCATTGATTCTGATAAGCGGATAGTATCAAAATCTATTATTGATTCGGGATCCTTTCAATAGTTTTCTAAGTAAAACTATTTTTAACTTTCCGCGCTTTCTTTTCTTCCATTTTTTTATTTTTCCTGTTTAATCGCTGAGAGTAGTTTCATGTCATTAATTAAAGGATCCAAACTCCAGAGGTACAAGCAAAATAGAGAAAAAAAATAGACAAATACGAGTAGTACTCCTTATTTCCATATATAAACAACCACAACTTCAAAACACGCACCAAAACCCTAAATTTGAAGGATCCAAAATCACCCACTACCTAAGATCCGAAGAACTCCCATGAAAGCACTTTCACAAACCCCCCACCCCAAGAACTTCCAATACATCCGTACTTCCCAAGGAGCACCCAATAAGCAACTTTCCTTTTGCAATCTCCTCACAGTTTCAGGTTGGGGTTGGGGTTGCACATAGCTGCCACCCATAGCGGTGTACAAAGTGGCGGTGTCCAAAGAAAGCATGAGAGATAGAGAAGAAATAGAGAAGGATGGAAAGAAAGCATGAGAGATAGAGAAGAAATAGAGAAGGATGGAAAAGCAAGAGGTTGGCAGTGTCCAAAGAAAGCATGAGAGAAAAGCAAGAGGTCCGTATGGAGGACAGAGGGACCTAAGAAGTAAAAGAAACTAACTCATACACCTTACCAAATGAGTAATATCTGGCACAAAAATTTTAAGTTCCCGTGAAAAAACCACGACAGAAGTTGGTTTTGCCCCCATCTTAGGCATTTACCTAATGAGCCAGATGCCAGGATCATCGAAAGGACTCTGACGACATAATTCCTATTCACAGAAAGAGGAGAAATCCTATCTTCAACGTTAACCAAGCTGGTGAGAAGAGCCCAGCTAAGCAAAATGGTGGCTGAAAATCAGAGGTAGGTAGAACATCGACGAAAGGCAAAAAAAAAAAAAAAATAGAGAGAAAGGGGAAAAGGAGGAAGAAAAATGAGACGGAGAAGAGGGGGGCGGGGGGAGGGCCACCCCCGACCCACCCCGTCATTAAAAGACACCCAAAACCTCTCTCGCTCTAACTCTAATACTAACTCTCTCAAACCAGAAAAGGAACAACCCAAAAGAGGTGCCTAAAAATAGAAGCTAAAGAAAACAAGAATAAGAGTGAGGCAAGAACGGCTATACTCCATACGGTTTGGTCGGTGCCAGGGGGGAGGGTAGAAGCAGGGCACTTAATGCAGTATAAAATTTACTGGCCACTAATAACCGGAAAAATTAACCGTATTTTAGATAGGTAAAAATTAAAAAAAAAATTGCAAACGGAACGAACAAAACGTGATGAGTATTCTAGCACGAGTCCACAATAAGAAAACAAAAACCTAAAAACAAAAAATAGATATAAAAAAATTACAAGAAAATAAAATCAAAATATGGAAGATGAGAGAGTCAGCAAGAGAGAGGGAGGAAGAGAGAGGGAGGAAAAAAAAAAAAAGAGGGACGAGCCAACGAGGCAGAGGGATGCTAG
The DNA here is from genome assembly GCF_000471905.2 of Amborella trichopoda. The sequence goes on along the minus strand of NW_006498806.1, from coordinate 5,079,503 downwards.
AAAAAGGAAAGGGGGAGGACCAAAGAGGGAGAGAAAGTAGTAGAGAGAGAAAAGGCAAAATAGAAGGAAAAAGTTTACAGCCGAGGCTCTGAACAATTAATTAGAGTTTTACCTCAAAATTTCACTAGAAGAAGTTGTTTAGATGCTCAAATATCCGATCATCTCGACATCAAGATGCATGGACATGAAAAAAAAATGGATTTCGAGTTTTCAAAATAATACATCTTGTAACGTATTTTTGGACCATCAATTTTCAAGATCTTCAAGTTTTCATAGATATGCGCGATCTACACTATTTTTTAAGCTTTAAATTTTATAATTAAAGATGAAAACATATTTTAAGGCTACCATAAAGATTTTATAGTATGCAAAACCACACTTCTTCGCATGATAGTTTAGAGCCCCGCCTCTATACAAACTGTCCCAAAAAAAAAAAAAAAAAAAGAAAGAAGAGAGAGAGAAGGCAAAGAAAATGAAAGGAGAAAGGATGTGCGTATTTGAAACCAAAGGAGAGACGACCAAGAAATCGGGTCAATAGGAAGCAGACGTCTCCAGAATAGGAAGGCAAGAAGCCGTCACTGTTCGTTCAAGGTCGCCGGTTGCTAAGGTTGTCAGATGTTGCTGAAAAGTAGCTATTGCAGTTATTCCTCTAAATTATCTCCTCTCTCTAAATTGTCATAACTTTTTGCCCTCTCTCTCCTCCATTAAAGCCTTCCCCTTTTCTTTCTCTACATGTTTTATCTATGCCAATTTTGCTATCTCTCTATGCAATTCTCAATGGGATGGGGAGTTGCTCAACAATTATGGTATCATTCTGGCCATTTTTCTTCAGTATTGACCTTTTAGTCTCATCTTCTCTGATCAACGCTTAATGTTAATACACTTTCATTTCATGAATTATAATAACATATTTTAAAGCATTACTCCTGTAAAATAGAACAATTATTCATTCTACCTTCTGTATCAACACCTAAATTCTATACTCTCTATTTACAATTAAATTTGGGTTCTTTGCACCTTGTTTAGCATAAACATCAACTTCTTTGTTCTACTCCATATATATATGTGAACAAATTGGCCTTGATTTATTTAAAATGACAATGTTCATGGACCTCAAACTTCTTATCTATATATCACCATCCTTGCCAGGAGTGCAAAACTTGGCCAATGATGCTAAAGGACACTACTTTTCTTCTTCTTTGCCCCCACAACAACCTTCTTATCAATTTCTTTAAACTTTTAGGAATCACATTGGAGATCTTAAATAAAGACATATAATATTGAGGTAAATTTAATAAGGTTGATCTGATCAAACTTTATCCCACCCACCAATGATAAAAACTTTGCTTTCCATGAGTCTAACTTATATTGAAATCTCCGAATCATAGGATCCCGGATAGTTCTTGGTGCTCTAATTTTAGTAATAAACATCCCCAAATACTTAATTAAAAATTTATCAACTCCACACCCTATTATTGTTATTTTTGCTTCTTTTTCTTGACATCCCACTCATGCTAGTTTGGTTTTCATCATATTTAATTTTGACTCTAAAACAACGTCAAAATGACATACAAATCCTCTTAGATGCTTTATTTATTCTTCTGAAGCTTCACAAAAAGATTTGAATGTCATCTGCATATTGTAAAAATCTAAACACTCATTTCCTAATTGCAGACTTTGAATCCTATTAATAAGTATGCATCTTCCATTAGTTTTGTCTATACATTAAGTGCCTTTTCGTCAAAAGTAAAGAGAAATGGAGATAATGGGTCTTCCTAACTAACCCTTGTTGTAGCCTTAAAGAATCCCTTTGCTCTTCCATTTATGATCAATAAAAAATGTGCACTTTATAGGCATCCCATACATCGAAGATCTTTACCTAGCTCCAGCCTTGACAATCATAACATTCAGCAACACTCGCTAATTCACTGTATTATTTGCTTTCTCCAAGATGTATATATGATGTCTTGCATATTTTCAACTTTCCTTGAGCTAAGACGCTCTTATGCAACCAGAATGATGTTTGTTATTTGTTTTCCATGAATAAAAGTGTGACTGATGTCTTGATACAACGTAAGGCAATACTTGCCTCAATCTTTTTGCTAAAATCTTATACAACAATGTCAACATGCTCATAGGTTTGATGTTATTGAGCCCTTCAATATATTTTTATTAAGAATTAAAGCAATAAAAGTGATATAAATAGCTTTCTTAATCCTTTCTCTTTGATAGAACTCCTCGACTGCTAAAAAAAAAGGATGTTTTACCAATATTGATGAATAAAACTAAGGGAATCCATTGGTGCTTGAAGCCTTGTGCTCTGATAGATTACAAATATCCTCATATATTTTAGCATAAGGGAAAGTCCTTACAAGCTATTTGAATATGTCATGTAGAGCTTTTCAAAAAGAACTATATCCATATTTATCTTCGGGAGGAATCCTGCCATAAGCTTCTAAGATGTTACATAATTGCCTCTTTAGAGCTTTCCTAATTCCTTCTTCCACTTCTTGAATTTTGATACCATTTAGGTTATTTATCTTTTGTATTCACAAAAAAACAAAAAAGTTAGTATTCAAATCCCTTCTTTCAACCACATGACTCTTGACCCTTGTCTCCAGTAAATATCTTCTAATCTTAAGCACTTTTGAAGAGCATTCTTAATCTCTATTCTTTCCATATTTGGTTCTTGCACAAGTCCTTTCTATTCCTTTTCAATTTTATAAATCATCATATTTCTAAATAACAAACTCTCAATTTTCTTTTTAAGATCATATGCTGAACTTTCTTCCATTCAATTATCTTATGTTTTACAAACTTCCACTTTTTTAAAACTCTATGTCCTTATCGTCCATTAATCATTGTTCATGACTATACTCTTTTAAAAATTCCATTTATTATTCTTTCAAATAACCATGCAATATCAAAAGATAGACCCTATATTGTGTTACATCTTGTCCCAGCATAAAAGGTGTATGATCTGAAGACATTTTGGTAGAGCACTTATAACGGGAATAATATTTCCAATGAACTACATATTAGAAACATGTATAGTTTCAACATTATCGGACTCCATTTACTTTTGTTGTACTAAATATTCTCCTCTCTTCCAAATGTTTTCCAAATAGGAGCGCATTGGAACTGCCAATATAATTACATAACTCTTAATTATTTTCCTCCTTCAAGCACAAATTCAAATATAGAAATCTCAGTTGTTTTGCCCCATCAAACACAAAAAGAAGTAAAATAAACTTAATTGCAAAAGAAATGTCAATGTATCTTTCTGTTTTGCCAAAGTAAGCAACTTGTAGAGAAGAAAAGGGGGAATATGATATTCCATATCTCAAGACTCAATCCGAGGTCATCTCTTCTCATGTTAGGCTTACCCATTATTGAAATATAACCCTCTAGAACATCCCATTTTTTATCTCCTCTCAAAATAACTTTTTCTTTAGCAGAACTAGAGCAAGAACTTAGTACTTTAAGAGCAAGAGAAACTACAATGACCCAATTTTTTATTGTTGGGCCTTGGAGCTAAGCTTTTTAAAGGTGGGCTATGACAAAGAGAAAGGGGTGATTTTGAATCTAGCTTTATAGCTAAAGAGATAGCTGACAAGAAAAAGAGAGCTTTTGAAGATTGAGAGTGAAGAGAGCGAAAAAGAGAGGGCTTTTATGATTTTCTTGACCCAGGGAATAGAAGAGAATTTTCTTTATTCTATAGCAATTCACCATACAAGAGAGATTTAAAGAAGGTAAAATTCTATAGCAATTCACCATACAAGAGAGATTTAAAGAAGGTAAAAAGCAAGTTCTTGAAAGAAATACCGAAAAAAAATTCTAATCCGCTATAGCATACTGTGTTTGAAATGGACATTACCATTCTCCAAACATGCATATATGCTCCTCAGAGGTAAAATGTATTGATTCCCTTCAACAATTTTTCTAGCTAAGTAGCTATAATATTATAAAACTCTAATTTTTGGGGTAGTTACCTGCTCAACCCAACTACCAAACTTCAAAAGAGAAAAAAAAGAAATTTATCAAATGCTCATGAGAGATGAATTATGTAGTATTTAACATATGTTGTTTGATTTAATTTTAAAATACCCATCAAAGATTATGATCCATGAGCTGGAATAGTCACAAATGTGTGAAATGTTCATGAAACGCGGGCATGGGGCATCGGTCGGCATCGAGAGTCAACCATCCGAGTGAGAGGTAAGTGAAAAGTAGCACAAAAAGAGAGCTCGTTTCTCATGTAGTTGTCGTCCTTCTAATAATGATGGCATGCTGGATCTAAGGCAAGACCATGGCATTGTAAGATTTTTCCATAGATATTAGAACATGGCTTAAAGCCTGTGGAACCGAGCCGGTACCTCTGGCACAACCTATGCTAGTCGAGTACCCCAGTTTGGCGCAGACAATATTGTAGGTATTTTGATAAATTTTTCAAAAAAAGAAAAAGAGGAAATTCAATAAGCACTTTCATCCTTGAGTCCGTGAAATAAATCATGCCCTTAAATTATACAATTGCTTCTTGATTTTGTGTTTGCATACTCTGTATTCTCTAAAAGTACTAATAGAAAAAATATGATAATTATGGTCTCATATAAAGTATGACCTTTAATACACCGGAATGACATATCAAGATTCACGTAGCTTATCCAACTAGTTGCGAAAAAACTTTTAAGAGGATGATGATAACGATGATCGAGTGATTTTGTGATGGATCCAGACTTTCAAATCATGAACGTCATAGGCGGTGGACGGTGATCATTCTCATGACCAGGCTATTTCGAGCTTCTTCTCTCCCCATCATAGGCGGTGGACGGTGATCATTCTCATGACCAGGCTATTTCCAGTGGTCATCGGGACGGTACACAGATCATCAGTATCCCTTGGTCACAAAATATCAATTTTGAGATCCTTTTTCAAGCAGCTTATCATCCCGACTGAGAGGGAAATGGTCCGTGGTATGAAAGCCGGAGTAATGGAGGCCGGGAAACAAGGGTTAGGGTTGGGGTTTTCGTTCACATCAACCTGCAACTCTTCTTTATCCGTGAACAAGAAAATCACAAGCTTTTAGACGATAATGGCGGTTCGAATGGCGAGCTCCTACTCTATCTTACGCTATGCTTCCCCTCCTTTCTGTGGCTTCCGTCGCGCTCGCGGGTTTATGTTGCAGAAAAACATTGAATTGGCGGTACGGTTTTCAGTGATGAGAACCAGTTCGTCGAAGATGTTTAGTGCTCGAGACTATTCTTCTTTTAGCTTAGTTGAGATTGTCATGGAGGAGCTTGAAGCTCTGCGTAGGAGGCCAAAGAGAATAAGAGCCACTAGCAAGTAAGTAGAGAAATATTTAATTCTAATCAACTAATAAATTTATTGCAAATTGTTCATAGTAGTCATTTACTTGGTTACGTTGGTTGATTTTTTTTTCTTCTGGTTTGTTGAATCAAATTCATTGCCTGCTGAAAGTTCATTCTTCGGGCTATGGAATATAATTTTGTATAAATTCATTGGTATTCTATATGTTAGTGACTTTCTGCTGAAATTTGGCATAATGTGAATTTGATTATCAGCCAAATGTCCAAATTTATGTCTTCATTAATGCTTTTATAGTTAACAAATGCAAATATCGTTGTCTCACCTGGCTGGATTCCTTCTGAAATTTAGAAATTTGAAAGTTACATATACATGAAACTTTAGTGTAATCCCCATTTAATTGAATAATATGAAACTTTTATGTTTAATTTTAAAATTTGGGTATGCTGACTGTGATTAAAAAACAATTGCATCTTGAATATAAATGAAACCATTCTGAAATGTGGAACTCTGCTTCATTGAAGATACAAACCTTGGCTTTGAAGTTTGGTGAGTGTAAACCTGATTGCAGTTTGATATATGGTACATTCCCTAAATGTTGGGGAAATCTTCCCCCAATATAAACCTCACATCTTTAATTTGGGACCAAAATTGGGCCTATGGCCAAATTCCATTTTCCGATGAGACATTGATTTTCTGCATTCTCATAGAGTTTGATTTTCTTTTTTCCTTTTGAGTTTTAGTATAATGAATGATTCTTCATAGGAAACATTTTTTGCTATTTTGAGTATATTTTGAAATGTGATATTCAGTATGCTGTTATATGTAGCACTTCTGTGGAAAATAAATTTTGTAGGTTTAGTATTTCAACTATTGTTCTTTTGGATTGATGATTTCTGAGTTGCCGAGATGCATTGCTAGCAAAGAATGAATGGTAACGCTCCATCTCATTGGCTGTTGATATGTTAAGTGGACATTCTAAACAATGAGACTTTGAGAAGGTATTCTCATGAAAAGAATAAAGAAATATTTTAAAAATTTATGTTTGAAAAAGGGAAAACCCCCCTATTAGACAAAGCCATTATCTTGAAGTTCCTTCATTATGACAACTTTATTCAAAAGCAATGCAGGAAAAATGGACATCGTCCATTGAAGAAATCATTCCATTGGAGGATAAAATAATTTTATTGAATCTTGATGAAGATCATGGCGTAGAATGGATGGTCTCTCATTTTCAGATTCATGGCTAAGGTGCTTAAGAAATCCCATACAGCGTTGTTAGTTTTGACGAGCTCAAAAAATTGTGTTAGGAAGTTCTATCCAATGAAATGATCCATATTTCTGATTTGATCAAATCGATACAGGCCTCAAGTTCAGTTGATACTCTTTTGCATCGTTTGAGTAGCTTACGCTCAGTCCTAGTATTTTGAATGATATGTTTTATGACATTAAGTTTTCCTTTCCATTGACTGCTGATCCAGAACTTGTAATACCTTTGACCCAAGTTGCTGTAGTTTAGCTCCAAATATGTTCAGAACCTGAGTACTGCCATCCTCTTATACTTCTTATCGTTGCATTTTATCAGTCTATTTGGATGAAGGTGCCTTTATCAGTCTATTTGGATGAAGGTGCATTAGCATACTCAATTAGGCCTGATAGAATCTCTCCTCAAGGTGTGTCTTGAGCCTTTTGACAGTAGAGGCTTGAAGGTTATAGTGGCCTTCCTCGAGTTTGGAACAACTTCTTACAAGATACTACATGAATTTAGTTGTTTGACGAACAAGTTTAGAACAACTTCATTTTGGTAAATTTATCATGGGAAAAGGAGCACAACCTAAGATAATGACTCTTTGCGATCTATATGTTTTGTGAAGCAAGAAATTACACAGAGGCTTGAAGATAAAAGCAGCTCAAAGATTTTTTTTTTTTTTGTTGATAAAGTTAACCAAAAGCAGCTCAGAGGTGTTACACTCTTGCAAGTTTTATATCCAGCTCACCAGTGGCACAAGTGGAGCAGTAAAGAGTTTTGGAGAATGTCAATTTCGATGACTGTATCCATGAAAAAAGAAACGAAGCTGAAACCTGGGAGATATGAGCTTTATTAATGAAAATGGCGTAGAAGACTACGACCAACATACATATGACTAGGCTGGTGCACGTTTACTTCAAGAAGTTATTTTCTTTTTTGGAAGACGTACAGGGGCACATGATGGACTTTAGCAGATGGTTAGATGGAGAGGAGTGTAGAAGAGATTGTAATGGAGAAAAACCTTAGCGATGGGTTTATTGGCTGACAACAGACCAGTATAAACATGTGTGGATTTGGAGAAGAAATAGAGATGACGGAATGAAACCAATGATTTAAAAATGAAACCGGGTTGCCGATCTGAGTCGGTTTGCTGATTCCTAATCCGGTGTGTTGACTCATGAAAAATTGGGAAAGATAATAATGTTAGTCTCTCATTCTCTCTAGTGGCCCAAACATGAGTGTCGGGCTGTTGGCACCTGACATGTGTCTAGAGTGACTAGTCCTTCATCCAAAACATAAGATACATGGCGACATATCTGTACAAATATTATTTTATATTAAATAATAGATTTATATAATAAATGTAGACGATCTTTGTGCAACCCTGTGATGTTTTATAATGGTAGAGCCTATTACCTGATGTTCCAAAAAATGGGCTGCCTAGCGCCTAGCTGTAGCCCCGCCTTGCTTGGGGCGCTAGGAATCATTGCTTTGGCCTAGGCCACCCGTTGGCGGCCGCCTAGGCACCTGCTTGGTAAAACCCTTTCTCAAGTATGGAAAATTCCCAGGAGCATGAAGTAAAATAGTAGTTTTCCCCTCAAAAGGGGGGAAAGAAAGGTACTAGGATTTCAAAACCCCCACATGCTTGTATTAGAGCTAAAAAAAATTGCTCGAAGAAAAAAATAATAATCTAAAAGCTTGATTTTTGTGAGATTGGGAAAAAATTGAAAAATTTGAGAAAGTATCCCAAATCTCACTTTTGTTTTATTGGGATCACTTTAAACCATCAAGGGAAGAACAACAAGGCCTTTTGGGGTGATTTAGAGCTTGATATCAAAGTTTATCAAATATTAGGGACAAATATCTCCATATTTGATATTCCTTCCTTATTTCGTCTTCTATGGATTTTAATAAGAGTGGGGATCTGATTCTCTCAAAAAAAAAAAAAAAAAAGAGTGGGGATCTGGGATAGAGATTTGTTTTTTGGCTGGATAAAAATAATATGAACGAGGTTGGGGGCACTTTTTGTGGTAAAGATACGACTGCATGGGATCAGGGAGGATGTTGCCCCATGTAAGGAAATTCCGGTGGACATTAAGAACGAAATTCTTGACTACTTGGATACCAGAAAAAGGAAAAGACAGCAAAAGAGGCAAGTATGGAAGAGTTAAGGGCTAGGATAAATGTTTGTGGTGATAATGAGGAGGATGAAGATGGAAGGGAAATTGAAGTGGACCAAGTGGGTTCATCTCGAAGCTCTAAGAGATGAATTATGTTTAAGAAGCCTCAGATCAAGGGGCTAATGGAGGTCAATTTCCTCCCAAACACCAAGGCTGTTGTAGAACAAGGGAAGAAACAAGTAACAATTGAGAGCTCGAGTTGTTCAATATGTTGCTGGTTCAATATATAGGGGGCATTTCTTTTAATGGTTTAAGCAACTTCAATTAAGTGGAGGAGGCAATTGGCCAATGTGGGCCAGGGTTGAAGGCCAGAACCCAATTTGAGTTTGCAAAGCCATTACTACTAAAAGAGGTAGAAATCACTAAGGAGCACCTCAAGTCCTGCGGGGATGTGCGGACGCAATTTGGGATCTCTAGCATGGCATATTCATGAAGTGATAAGAGGAGTATGTTGAACTTGATGGTGAATTGCCTTTAAAGGAGGTTGTTTTTGAGGTCTATTGATGCATTTGATGATGTTCATGATGTACACTGTCTTTTTTTGCTTTGATTGATAAGTTGGGGTGGAGCATAGCACAAATAGATGATGTTGCACCTGTTGTGGCAGCTTGCTACTTGGATGGAACAAAAACCGGCCTCATATCTTTGGACACCATATGTTGCACACTGCATAGACGTCATGGTTGAGGTTATTGGTGCACACTGCATAGACATCATGCTTGAGGTTATTGGCAAAATGCCAATTATGAAAGGGACAGTTACAAAGGCTAAGGTTGTGACAATGTTCTTCTACAGTCACACCGTTACATTTAGTCTGATGTGGAAGTTCATTGAGAAGAGGGATATAACGAGGCCTAGGATCACGCGATTTGCCACCTTTTCCCTGAGTATGTTGAGCATATATGGAAAGAGAAACCAATTGAGAATGATGTACGCTTTAGAGGATTGGTTTGGATTCAAGTGGACTACAGATCCTGAAAGGCAAAAAGTCATGTGATATTGTTTTGTATAAGGATTTTTGGGGTGAGTTGAAGTACTCATTTAGAGTGGTTCCATCCTCGGTCAAAGTCTTGCGTGTATTGACAGTGAGGTGAAGCCCGTTGTCGGCTCTATATATGATGCATTAGATGGAGCTAAGGAAGGGATGGTTGAGGTCAGCCCAATACGGGAGATTATAGATAGAAAATGGGTTATGTAGCTTCATCGAACATTGCATTAAGCTGGGTATTATTTGAACCCCGAGTTCTTTTATGCTGATTGGAATATTGAGATGAAGGATGAAATTATGAGGGCTTTAATAAGTGACTTGAGAGGCTCATTCCTGATAAGGATATTTGAACCCCGAGTTCTTTTATACGAATGTGTATTAGAATCATTTGGGAAGGAAATGGCAAGGAGACAACAAATCTGATCCAGGTAATATATCTTATTTGAATAATTTCTATCAAGTTTCAAGTTCGGACTTTCATTATGCATAGTTTCATATGACATTATACAGTTGTAGACATAGAATTAATTTTAGAGATTGTATACAATTTGCAGCCCAATGTTGGAGCCATCATGGGACTAATGCTACAAAAATGGATTGCCTTCTGGGTGTTCAGCTTTAACATGTGGCTCATCTAGTTGTGTTTGCAATTGGAGTTCATTTGAGATAGTAAGTTTAAAATATTGCTTTAGTGTCTCAAAAGTAGTATTGTTAGATAAATTTACAGTATTACTTTGGTTCTCTGTTAGTCTAAATTCTAGCTGTAGCATTTTCCGGTAGGGTAAATACAAAGACAAGGAACAAGTTTGAACAAAAGAGGCTCAATGATTTAGTCTTCAACAAGTATATTAGAGGCTAATGGAGTGTTCAATGAGTGGAAAAAGAAGGATCTCATTGTATCCCAAGATATGCATGATGTCATTGAGTGGTTGATTAAAGACCCTAAGACTGAAGAGGTCTTGCCTAGTGAGGGTTTGAATTGGGATACAGTTGAGGGGGGTTCACGGCTGGCTTTCAACCCTAGTAGGGCCACTAGATCGAATCTCCTCTTCCTTTTGGATAGTAAAGGAGGATAAGAGAGCTATAGGATGAGGAAGACGAAGGAAGAAGAGAAAAAAATAGGGAAAAGGGGTGAGGGGGCCACTGATTTAGAAGAAACTAAGGAGGACAATTATGCTGAAGAGGGTGATGATTCTGTTGATGATGGCCTTTAATCGGATGGAAGTGCTCGGCACAAAGCCAATGATTCTAAAGATGATGAAGATTGAAGACTAAATTCTTCTTAAATTTCTTTTGTATCATTTAACAGTGAGTCTGCTATATTGTGGTTTTGAACCTGCTGTTTGGAATTTTTCCAGAGATTCAAGTCTATGAACTATGGGCTGTACTATTTCAGTTATTCAGATTTAGTACTTGAGTACGTGAGGTATACTTTGTATTGATTAATTTTAGTCTTTTGTTCAATTTGTCTTTGTGGTTCTTAGCTAGTTAATTTAGTTTTAATGTACATATTACTGCTAATTTATCACAATTGTGAAATATCGAATGTGATTCAAATTATTCAATTATTTCAATTTGTTTCAGCATTTGGACACATATATTTGAGTATAAACTTTTTTAGTATACATATAAATGCATAAATGATAGATATATCTGCAGATGTGTGCATTTGGAGCACACATATATGCATATAAGTCTGTTTTGGGCACCTAAAAACTTGGGTGCCCACCTAGCGCCTAAGAAACTTGACCTCCTTGGCCTCCTAGGTACCTCACAATGTGTTTGCAACATTGCTACTGCTCTCCATGGAGAAGGTCCGAATTCAAACTTCAAGAATTAAGTTTTATATAGTTTTGTATTAAAAAGCACTTTTCAATATTATAGAAAACAGAATTTGCATAATTTGCATGAGGAGGTCTTGAGTTCCAACTTTGGGCTTTACATTGATATGTTTTTCATTTACCCCATGTTTGTGTTAGGTTTTGTGATAGCCAAATCACTATACCCATATTTTCTTCTAAAGATTAAGGGTATTATGGGAAATAAAAAATGAATTTTCTTGAGAAGCAAGAAAGTGATATCTTTATAAGAGAGTGAAGGACATAATACCCATCCTTTGAGGGTCACCCTTTTGAGGGTTATGGGAATGGATCTCCAATATGGAGATGGGTCTCCAAGAGAGAGAGACATTACCTACGAGAGAGAGGCGGTATTCTCATGAGTTTTGGGTTGGTTAACTTTCACTTCTAAAGATAGAAAGTCTCTCGGTTGTTCTTGAGGTTATCTTTCCGGTAGCAGCATGGTATTGTGGTGGGAAAGAAGATGTTGATCGACGGTGTGGCTCGATCTGGAGAGAGGGTTTAGAAGGAAAGATCGGTGATGGTTTTTTACCGATGTTTAGAGATAGGTATTATCTCTTGTAACCTAAAACTGTAATTTTCATTGTGATAGTGGATTTTTAGTTGCTGAGGTCGTGGATGTAGTCCTATGGGGTGAACCACGTAAATTGTGTGTTGTTGTGGTGTGCTTTATTTCTTGCACTCGACTTATAATTGTATTCACCTACTTCACATTTGGCCAATTGAGTACAAGATCTTGGGTGGGATCCCGGTACTTGGGATTCCCGGTTCTGCAAGCGAGGGGTTCTCGAGATCCCTACAATTGGTATCAAAGCCATAAGGTGTGTATGGGGGGCTAAGGTTTGCATTAAGAAAATGATGAATGGTGGAGTTTGATGGATACATGGTTTGAGGTGGAGATATATGGAGGCAAAGTGTTTGTGAAAATTCCACAATGGAGGCAAGTGAGAAGAAATCAAGAAATCTATTCAATGAAGGTTGTCAAGGCAATTGTGGTGATTTTGCTATCAAGATGGAGATTGTTGGGTTTTGTGATAGCCAAATCACTATACCCATATTTTTTTCTAAAGATTAAGGGTATTATGGGAAATAAAAAATAGATTTTCTTAGGAAGCAAGAAAGTAATATCTTTATAAGAGAGTGAACGATGACATAGTACCCATCCTTTGAGGGTCACCCCTTTGAGGGTTATGGGAATGGATCTCCAATATGGAGATGGGTCTCCAAGAGAGAGAGATATGGCCTCCGAGAGACAGGCGGTATTTTCATGAGTTTTGGGTTGGTTAACTTTCACTTCTAGAGAGAGAAAGTCTCTCGGTTGCTCTCGAGGTTATCTTTCTGGTAGCGGTATGGTATTACGGTGGGAAAGAAGATATTGATTGACGGTGTGACTTGATATGGAGAGTGGGTTTAGAAGGAAAGATTGGTGATGGTTTTTACCGATGTTTAGAGATATGTATTTTCTCTTTTAATCCAAAACTATACTTTTCATTGTGATAGTGGATTTCTAGTTGCCGAGGCCGTAGATGTCCCTATGGGGTGAACCACGTAAATCGTGTGTTGTTGTGGTGTGCTTTTTATGTTTGCTTTATTTCTCGCACTCAATTTATAATTGTATTCATCTACTTCACATTTGGCCAATTGAGTACACGATCTTGGGTGGGATCCCAGTATTTGGGATTCCCGATGCCGCAACCGAGGGGTTCTCGAGGTCCCTACAGTTTGGAGGTGTCAACATGCAACACAAGAGGAAGAGTGATCTGTCTAGTTAACCCAATCACATTTCGTTCTCTCTGATGACCTACTTCCGTGATGAGAGAGAGAGAGAGAGAGAGAGAGAGAGAGAGAGAGAGAGTAGTACTACTTACCGTTTCGTTCGTCGTTGTTCGTAGTAAGGTAGGAGAGACGTACTACTTACGTTTAGTTTTCGTTACTACGTAAGTAAGTAGGACGACTAACTAAC
>NW_006498806.1:5026502-5047898 GCF_000471905.2 Amborella trichopoda | reverse complement strand
GAAGAAGAAGAGAGAGAGAGAGAGAGAGAGAGAGAGAGAGCGAGCTGGTTAGCTATGCATATCTTCTTCCAGGGAAGCAAGCTTTTTGTTTTTTATTTTCAATTAAATTCTGAAAATTTCCAAGCCCTCTAATGTGAGGACACTCACCTCACTTATTTTTACAAAAAATAAAATAAAATAAAAGATAAATAAGTACCCGCCTCTTTCCTAGTCCTGTGGTATTCTAACAAGCCCCCAATCTATTTCATCGCTCTCTAGATCCACAAATCTAGGAAATATTGTCTTTCTCTCTTTAACTTGCTATTCTCAAGAATGGGATTAGGGTCATGGTGGTAGCACCACTTGTGGCCCAGCTAAGGTCTAGGCTTCCATTCTCACGTAACGCATTCAAAAACCACTAACGATTTCAAGAAACGGGTAGGGGCTCGTCATCCCCACTGAATTACCCCAAAAAAAAAAAAAATTGCTATTCTCTCCCCAATTCCCAAAACTAGGAATCCTATGTGATCTACCACAGATGAAAACCAAAAAGTGAATCGCAAACTTACCCTTTGACAATTAAATAATGACCTTCATTATTTTCTTAAATTGCCCCCTGACAATAATCCCACCTTAATCCTCTATGTTTTAAATCCCCAATTAACCAATAACCATAAATAAGAATATATCTCTAACATTAAACAAAAAATTAGAAATACGAACTTTCTCGTGCATCAATTACTTTAGCTGAGAATTTGGAAGGGTATTATATGCATGTGTTAATTTTTTATGTCCTTTGAATAATCAATGGATTTTTTATTTTATTTTTAAATCTATAAATAAGACAATCATTCTTTGTTATGAATGCCTGTTAATTTGTTTTCATGATGTTCCAGCTTGATGATGCATTAAGTGCAGAGAGATTGCAAGATGGTAGAATTAAAGTCTGGGTTCATGTTGCTGATCCAACATCCTTGGTGGATTATGAGAGCCTCGTTAACAAGTGAAAATTTCTGCACTTCACATCTTTCTCTCTTTCCTTTTTTCCCCCCTTCTTTTGTGTGTTTTCTTTTGGTGTGGGAGTCACCATCACTTTTTTTTTTGTCCATATGTCTTTTCCTAATAGCACTTTTCTTATCATGCAGGGAAGCAATGAGAAGAGGAACGTCCATATTCTTACCCACTGCCACCTATCCCATGTTTCCTGAAAATCTTGCCATGGAAGGGATGAGCTTGAAGCAAGGAAGACGTTGTAATGCTGTCAGTGTATCGGTTATATTACATCCTGATGGAAGGTAAGATTCAAGAATATGCCCTATCTGTACACCTTAACTTTACACTGAGTATATGCTGCATCTGCAAGGTTTGCGAAAATACAAATTCATACTGTCATGTGTAATAAAAGCATTGCAGAGTACATGGTAGAGAACTCTGTAATCAGGCCTACATATATGATGACATATGAAAGTGCCTCTGAGTTACTGAATTTGAACTTGGAAGAAGAGACAGAACTGAAAATCCTTTCTGAGGCTGCAGCTCTTCGTTTACAATGGCGCCGTGGACAGGTCTTTTTCTACTTTCTCTGTTCTATGATTCATTTTGTGTAGGAACATGGAAAAGGTTAATAGTACAGCATACAGGTAGAAACAAAAAGATGGCTAATTTATTTCTTCAATGATTGTGTCTTCTATTTTTAGTGATCCAGCTATTTGAATAGGGGAATTGTGGAAATGATTAGTTAGTTTTACGAAATATATGTTGGAGGACATATGTGGTAACTTCTAATTGTCAAATTGATGATGTATTACTATTTTTAAATTATGATTCTCTTCTTTTAATAAGGAATGAAAATACGGAAATCAAGTTATGCTTGTGCAATGGGTAAGCATGTTGTACACAGCCTTCATATTGTATATACTACACAGCTGGGACATTCAATAGTCATTCTTAACGATGGACAGTGAAGATTAACCATACCTGCTCGAATGCCGGCATCGGAAACTATGGCTAACTGCATTGAGATCTTTTATTGTTATTTGTTGAAAATGGGTAACAAAATCAAACAATTTTTTTTTTTTGGCAAAATCAGTTCTGGATTTCTGATTAATATTGTCAGATCTTTTAATGTCTTTTTTCTTTAGATAAGTTGCTTTGAAGTAAAAAAATAGTTTTTATTTGATTTTTATTAGCTGAGAAAGTTTACAGGGTGCAATTGATACTTCAGCAATAGAGGCACGTATTAAGGTCAGCAACCCAGATGATCCGGAACCTTCAATCAATCTGTATGTCGAAAATCAGGCAGACCCAGCAATGCGTCTGGTTTCTGAGATGATGATTTTGTGTGGAGAGGCTATAGCCACTTTTGGTTCAGTTAACAATATACCTTTGCCCTATAGAGGCCAGCCTCAGAGCAATATATCTCCTTCTGCTTTCTCCCATCTCCCTGAAGGACCTGTTAGGAGCTTTGCCTATGTTAAAATAATGCGAGCCGCAGAGATGGATTTCAGGAAGCCTATTCGTCATGGGATTCTTGGCATTCCTGGTTATGTACAGTTTACATCGCCTATTCGCCGATATATTGATCTTCTTGCTCACTATCAGGTGATTTTTTTGTTTTTGCATCCTAGTTCATTAAGCTATTTAGTGGGTTCTCTTCATTTTCTGGATATGAATGATGTACTTTGAGTCTATTTCTATCCTGATAAACAAGCAAGTCTGTATTGACTAGAAAACATGTATATCTCTTATATTTAGTTTATCTTTGTTGTCTTTTTGGGGACTTCTAACATTTAAACGCTCAAAAGAGTAGTTAAATCTGAATAGAAGAAGAAATAATTGTGTTTTTCATGTACCCTAAAAAAGAAAGATCATGTTTTTACCATTTTGCAGGTCAAAGCTTTTCTGAGAGGAGCAGCACTGCCATTCTCAGCAGGACAATTAGAAGGTATAGCATCGCTAATAAGCGTGCGAGTCAAAGTTGCTAAAAATCTATTTAGTAGTAGTTTACGTTATTGGTTATTGGAATATCTACGAAGACAGCCAAAGGAAAAGAAATTCAATGCTTTGGTCCTCAGATTTATCAAAGATCGGATGGCAGCTTTACTTCTTGTAGAGGTAAAAGTAATTCCCACTATAAATAATCAATGTATGCTGTGATGTCACCGCTGTTTTTTATGCATCCTCTATGCACATGACACACATCATTGATTTAATATGCTGTTTTCTGGGGTGTGTATGTCTTGAAAGAGGGGCGGAGGGCGTTGTGTGCAGGGTGGGTTGGTGCCTTAAGCACAGACAGGGCAAGGGAAATAATACTCCACCCTTACCCGGCCAAGATATGTCAAAGGCGAATAATACTCCACCCCTACCCTGCAAACCTCTCTTTCCCACCCCCCTCCCTCCCTGTTCTCTCTCTCTCTCTCTCTCTTTCTTTTGCTTACAGCAGCTTTTTATTTTATTCCTTACCTTGTCTCATGGTGATGAGAATTTGTTTTTGCAATTTACTTGCAGGTTGGGATGCAAGCTTCTGCATTAGTATCAGTGGGTGTACAGATTGGCGATGAAATAAAAGTTCAGGTTGAAGAAGCTCATCCACGTAATGACTTCCTCTCCCTTAAGGAGGCCTGAAAAACCCCATTAAAGGTCCTGCAAGTGTAACCACTACAAAGAATTCGGCCCTGTGGAGCTTTAAGAATTATGTTGGGCCATCTTGGATCGGTAGCATCATAATCCATTATTTTGGCATCCGACCTGCCTCTCTACCTATCGTTTGGGGTAATTAGTCCTAGCCTCTTCCCACTTATAGCCATGGATTATCAAATCACCGATCCGGTTCGGATGCGATCAGGACCGTCCTGGTTCCTTCGTGGACCCAGGACTCGCTCCAGTGTTATACTGTTCACCCTTATTTGGAAGAAAAATGTTTTTTTTTCACCTGATCTACATTTTCTCCTTGTTCTCTCTCATTTCTCATCCTTTCTCGATGAAAATTTTCTCACAATCTTCATATTGCAATCCTCTATCAGATCTACAACAACGAATTTTAATCAAAACAGTTTCTGACAAGATAGAGAAATAAAAAATTGGGCACTTTTTTGAAAATCAGTTGACTGTTATACTTTAAATCCTTCTTTGGAAAGCGAAACTAACCTTTCTATCTACCATGGGAAATCTTATACAGGGAAGAAAAGAAATTTTCCAATTTTGGGTTTTCTCTCTCATGGAACCCTGGGAAAAATTCTGGAGGAAAAGGGCAAATGTGACATGGATTGCAGAGACGTGGGGCTATACTTTTCAAAAGCAGTTTTGGGAAAAATTCTGGAGGAAAAGGTCTCTCTAGTGATTCAGCTCGTTTTGTAATCCCACCTTCCAGTTTTGCAAGTATACATGTCTACTTGGAAGGAATCGATATTTGAGCTCAACTATCATAGATGAATTAGACCTACTCATTTGTATATTGCAGTTGTAAGAAATAATGAGTACTTGTTTTATATCTTTGCCTAATGTGTGCATTAATTGGGTCTAATTTTGCAGCTGTTCTGCCTGCTGTATCTTCAGATATGGTCTTTAGATAGTTAGATGTTAATGATTTGCAAGTAATTGGTTGCCCGTACATTCCTAGGTTTGATTGGAAGTAGTTTGTGGATGGTTTACAGAGAACTGCCAGATGAAAATAGGACCCTATGATCTTTGACGTTGTTCTCTGGGTCAAGGGGGATTTTCTAAATAATGTTTGAAAACGAAGAACAGTGAATACTTTCTAAAAAAAATGTTTGGAAAGTCTTGAAAATAATCGTATTTGCAACTCCAATATTTGAGAATGACACGTTACCTTCTAATTGATCATCTCAACATTGAGATGCATGCTTTTGATGTTAGAAAACTCTCTAATTGATCATTTCAAAATTGAGATGCATGAGTATAAAAAGAAAAAAAGATTTGAAGTATTAAAATTAATTTATCTTGTAACACATTATCTAGATTATCCATTTTTAAGATTTTAAAGTGTTATAGATCTATTTGATTTGAACTATTTTTTTAATTTAAAATTATATAATTAAAGATGGAAATAAATTCTCAAGCCATCCTCATAATTTTTTACAACAAAAATTTATTGATGATAAAATTTGGAGATGTGCCTTAATTTGAGGGATTGTTTATAAAGAGACCATTTGTCTTTTGTATAGAGAGGTTATAATCATTCCTGTCTGTTAAATTTTAAATTTAGTAGCTGTAAATCTAAAAAACAAGTTCTCGGATTTGTGATTCATCTTAAACTATCCAATTTGACATCTAATGAATGAGAATGATTGTGACATTCATGATAAATGATATCTTTATATGTAATCTCTTAATTTGATTGTTTAGGGTGACAACCTTATACAAATCACACCCTTTAAAAAGGGTTTAGTTTGTAACGAGCTGAGGTTTTAAACAAAGTAAAGCGTACTTTCAAATGGTATCGAGAAATGTGATTTCAATACTGGAAATCTTTGTGATAACTTTAAAATATATTTCATATTTAACTATAAAATTTAAAGCTTCAAAAATAATGTAGATTGAGTGGATATATGAAAATCTTGAAAATTGACCGTCCAAAAATGAATCATAAGATGCACTATTTCCAAAACTTGAAATCCATTTTTTTCACATGTTCATGCATCTTAATGTCAAGATGATCAATTTGAGGATGTTTGGGGTTCAAAACAACTTCTTCTAATGAAATTTTAGAGGTGGGTTCTAATTCGATTGTTTAGAGCCTCGGCCCTATATAAACTTTTTCTTATCTAAAAACCGTCCATGAATAAAGATCCTCTGAGATCGTGCTATATTTAATAGTGATCATTTGAAGTCCTACTCACAAAAGTGTGTGAAGGTTTTAGAGGATCATTACTCATATTTATATCCATTTTTTTTTTTTCCCTCCAAATTGCCTTTAATGTGCGAAGTGTACACAAGACCTTCAAGGTTCGAAATTTTCTTAAGATCCATCTTGGCATTGCCAAAAAGTGGCTTTTGGGATTTGGGAGCAACTTAGGACTTTCAAAGTCCAAAATTAGAGAACTTTGGACTTTCAATGGTCCTAAGTTTAGGTTTTTGGGATTAGTTGAGCCACTTGGGCAATGCCAAAAGTGGCTCACGGGATCCGGGATCAACTGGGGACTTTCAGGGTCTTAATTTTGAGAACTTCGGAGCTTGAAGGTTCCAATTAAGGATTATTTTGTTTATTAAAAAGATAAAAAAAAAACAAAATATAAATATCATCATAATAATCATCATCCAAACTTTATCCCAACTATTTGGGTACATGAATCCTGTTCTGTCATTCACCTCTAAGTCTCTACTCTTAAGCAATGCTGTATTAAGTCTACATTCCACATGACTAACTCACCTTAAATTTATTTTCCATCATCTTATCTTTTATTAGAGCCACCACTAAGTTCCCCCACATGTATTCAAAATTCTCATAAGTAAATGGCGTAGATGAGTGACATCCATCATGGAAATGTTTATCTCTGCCGTCCATTTGTGATGACAAACGCTGTAGATGATACGCTTACCTTGTTTTTATGCATGTCCATCAGCTAGCCCTTAAGAGAACATTGGCTCATCTCCACCGTTGATGAAGAGAAAATGATAGATTAAGGTCTGTGTAAAGGATGTCCATAGTCCATACACGAGACATTCACATTATATTACTCTCACTGACACCGGTGTATATTTAGGCATACTACACAAGCGAGATTTCTTACATCGTCACCACATGAGAGCCTCTGCGATTTTCTCTTTGGTTCTCATCATGTTTAGGGTTTCGCGATTTTGTTTCTGATGTTTTGATGGAAGCGTGATACACGATTGGTCATTACTTCGGCTTGTTTTCATGCGCAGCTCCTTTTAATTCACCTTTTACTGAGAGGTATGTATCAGTTGTTATTGTTGTTTTCGAACCATTTCTTGATTTCTTGAGCTTTTCCTCAGTTATTGGGTCTTCTGAGATAATTCAGAGGAAAAATGGGATTCGATAAGGCAGGGATTTTATTGTTTTGTAGTTCTTATATGGCTACGATTCTGTGTTGCTTTGGGCATTTTACTGTGCAGGTTTGATTGTCCATGTCTTTTGATTTTCTGAAGAATTGTAGGATTTTTCACTGAATTTTATCTGGTTGTGATGCTCCAGAGAAGGCATGGTGAAGGGAAATAGCAATAACATGGACGTCAATCCTGAGTTAGAGCCTGTTGAGAATGATGCGAAACCAGAAGCCCCTGAACCTGAACAGCCATTGAAGAAGTTGAAAGTAGAAGAACCAAAGACCAGTACTGAGATACCTGAAGGGGAAGGGAAAGAGAAGAAAGGAGGGAAAGACAAACCAGCAGAAGAGAAGAAAGGAGAAAGGGAACGTAAGAAAGAAGGGGAAGAGAAACAAGAAGAAGTGAGAGTTGATAAGAAGGAAGAGCAAGGAGAGGAGCCAAAGAAGAATCTCAAAAAGCAAACAAAGAAGAAGAAGAAGAAAGGCGGGGATGGGGGCACTGTGCAAGGGAAGAAAGAAGAAGCAGGGGAGAAGCAAGAAGATGTGGGCAAAGGTAAGAAGGAAGAGCAAGTAGAGGAGCCAAAGAAGAATCTCAAAAAGACAGAGAAGACGAAGAAGAAGAAAGGCGAGGGTGAGGGCACTGTGCAAGGTGGCAATGGGAAAACAGCTGATGGGAACATGGAGAATTCGAAGGGGAAATCAGAGAGCATGGGTATGATATTCATGTGTAATGCACAGACGAAAAAGGATTGTTTCACTTACAAGGTGCTGGGTTTGCCTGGGAGCAAGAAGGAGCTTGTGGCTAAAGTATACAAGGGCATGAGGCTTTTCTTGTTTGATGTTGATCTAAGGCTCATGTATGGTATTTACAAGGCATCAGGGCGTGGGGGTTACAATATCGAGCCAAAAGCCTTCAAATCTGGTTTCCCTTCCCAGGTCTGCCATCTCAATTCCCTTCTTTTTTTGTTTGGCCTTCTTGCTTTGCTTGTGGCATTGTTAACTTTGTCTTTTGTGGATATTTGTTATTCACATTGGCTTGGATTTATGTTTTCTTGGTAATTGGATATTTAGTTTGAAGAGACTTATAATGCTTCTTGAGAACTGTGGTTTTTAGCTTCGGGGTTATTGATATCTTGGCTATACGATGCTTGTGTAACTTGCAGGTATATTCAAATTCTTGGCTACTTTAGGTGTATGTTTAGCTTGAAAGATATTTACTTCTGCAGTTTATGGGTGTTTTTTTGGCTTGGATATACAAAGTTTCTTGGTCAATGTATGTGATTGGGGGACTGTCAGGTTTCAACTATGGGGAAATAAATGTGTATAAACCTATTGGGAGAGGTGGTTAGAATGGTGAGATTTGCCTCATGGCATTCAAGGATTGAATCCCCCTGGTAACCTATTCAATATGAACGTTACTGGATATATGTAGTTACTGGTAATCGCATCAGCCTCATGGCCAATAAAAATAAATAAAAGGAATTTGCATTTGTCCCATATTACTATCTATGTTCAATCCTTCTAGCCTGCAAATGTGAAGTAGAAAGCTTTGGAGAAACATGACCATTGATTAGTAGGCCTTAGGTTGCTTTTGTTGGCTTTTGATTGTTTCTTGACAACAGTTCCTGGGTTTACAGCTAGGTCATGGGTGATTTTGGAGGAGAAAATTTTTTCTCTCTGTTTAATAGTTTCAACTGTTAGTTGTACTGAGTTTTGAAGAACAGTTGCACAAGTGCTTCATAAAAGTGGGGTTCTCTTATTCATATCATTGAAAGAAAAAAAGGCAGTTCTCTATCTTTTTTTTCAGGAAAAGAAGGGTTCTCTAATGCTTTTTGTTTTATGGGCCATTTCATGGTACTTTTGTGGGAATATTATGGTCTTCAAGATAGTAGATCATGTTCTGATCATTAGCATGCGTGCATATGTGGTGTGACACCTTGTATTAGGCCATCCCATATGTATGGTGGCTGGCTCAAGACATTCTAAGAGCCTTAAGGTGAAACTAAGGTGTGGAAAGCCTTCCTTCAATTTGCATTTGTAGATATGATTTGTACTTTTGATGATGCTTTCGTTGCTTAGTTTAGGTCAGTGTTTCAAGAAGCGCTAGGCGGTCAGGGGGGTCCATGCCGCCCAAAACCTGGGCGGCCCCGTAGATTTTTTTTTTTTGGGATTTTCTCTCTCTAAAATAGCCTCTAATGGGTTTTAGGTTTCAAATGAACCTAAAACCCATAATTTTGCCCTTCAGTATTAAACAAATGACCAAAAAATACCCTCAAGGAGTCGCATTTCCGCCCCTGGGCGGCCGCCCGGACGGGCGCCAGGGATATCCGCCTAGTTTGGCCGCCTAGGCCTGGGTGATGCGCTTAGGCCTTCTGGACTGCCTGGCAGCCGCCCAGGCGCTGGGCGGTCCTCTTTTTAAAACAATGGTTCAGGTAATTTGTGATGGTAAGTGTCACGGAGCTAATTTTCACTTGGCCAACCCGTGCTATGATAATCCTAATTGGAACCCAAACTAAGGCAGGTTAACGGTCTGGTCAACCCATATCACAGATCATTACTGCCCATGCTTGCCAATTCAAGCATTCATGGCTATTAAATACCTATCATTGGTCACACAAGCCCAGTAAATATGCATTCACACTCTCTTATATTGCTTGGGACTATTACACAAGCCCATGTTTGAGTCAGTTACATAATTTGAGTCCCACTTTTATTATCCCTAGTCAACACTTCCCCAATCTAGTTGTATGGTCAGCCTTGCCTCTTGCAAATGGGTCATGCCCTTGTTCTAACTAGTTGCGCTGGTGATGTGTTAACTACTCAAGCCAGTGTCATTAGGTTCTCTTCGGAAACTGCTTTGTTTTGGCCTAAATAAAAGGTGGTGATTTGGCCGATTTCAAGGTAAGTCCTTGGGTATGTTTAAAACTAAAAATTATAGATAATAAAAAAATATTACTAGAGGAAACTTTATAATTTAAAGCGAATTATGAGTTAAAAATTTATAAAAAATTTAAATATCATTTTTTGAAGACGGTGAGAATATAATATTTCTATTTATACCATTACAAAAAACCTCACGAGGATTGTGTGGAAGGCAATCTCCAAGTCGGGTGCTCTTTATTTGAAAAAAAATAGTATAAGAGCTAGTATAAGAAAGTCCAAAAAGTGGAGAGGCTATAGACTTCCCATGTGCCTTGTGCTCTACAATCAGTATAAGAAAATCTAAAAGGCAGGGAGAGGATGTAGGCATCCCACATGTCAGATCCTCTACAATTAGTAAGAAAAAGAAAAAGTATAAGAGAAAGGAGGAGAAGGTGATAGTAAATGAGAGAGGATGTGAGCCTTTGAGCAATGCACGTCAAAATTACATCCAAATAGAGTAGTGTATGTGAGTTGGTGGAGGAAAGAGAAAAATTGTGAGGAGAGAGGATAGGATGTTTGGGGGGGGGGAAGAGATGGTAGTCGTAAAAAACTAAAAAGGAGAGAGGTGTCGGGTAGTACAATACGAGAGAAAATAGAGGTAGCATGGAGGGAAAAGAAGAGGGTCAGGAAAGGAGGAAGAGGTGGGGAATAACAGGGAAAGGAGAAACCCTCTACCAAAAAAACAAAAAATCCAAACCTTGCCCCAAGAAAAATAAAAATCCAAAAAAGAAGAAAAAATGATATGATCAAGAGTTGTTTGTCTTAAGTGGTGCTTCCCTTTGGTGCTCCTTTAGCTAGAGGTTAGCCCATAGTTGTTGGAAACGCCTAGGAACCTGAATCGTTTTAGGAATCGGAATCGTAGAATCACAGCCGGTTAGAAGATTCCTGTCTTAGGAATCATTGTCCGTACAATAGGAATCACTAGGAACGAGATTCTTAGTTTTTGAGAATCATGTTTCGACCGAAAGAGATCCAAGTTTCATCCACCTATGGAATCGAGATTCCATCCTCCTTGGAATAGGAATTTCCATCCCCCTGGAATCGACACTCCAGTAGTCAAGGTCCTTTAATATGCAGAATCGAGTTTCCGACATCTATGGAATCAAGTTTCTGACATATGTGGAACATAGATATGTTGTTTCGAACCGGGATTCTAACATATTTGGAATCAAGTTTTTAAATTATATAAATCAGAGATCTATGCCAGATTGCAATAATATGGACTATGGAATGTGTTTGACGACCCTTAATAGGAATCAAGATTTCATTTTTATGAAGAAGGAAGCCACAAGAACATCTTGAGCCTCATCAACTTTAGAACCAATATTGGATGTCTCTTATTCGAAGGTTTGTCGAATTTTAAAGTGATTGTGTTGACTATTGAACTTATGGTCGTTATATACAAAAAGACAAGTATTCCTAAATTGTGATTTGACTTCATTATTATAAAGACAAAATAGGATTATGTCTACGCCATGGTTTTACTTTAAATTGTATATGTTGTATTTACCAATTATATTTTAAATTTAAAGTAAAGGCCATCCAAGATTGCACAAGTAAAATAATGAAACCCTGCAACCACTAGAAGCATTCGAAGGAAGATTTCTACTCCAATTGACATGGAATCAAGATTTAATCCTCGCTAGAATCCAGATTCATTATATTTGGGAATGTCTACCCACAATTAATGGGTTCAAGTTTTCAAAGATGTGTTGGATCGAGATTTCGAAATTAAGGAATCAAGTTTCCTTGGTTCCGATAAATGGTTTCTAAAGATGTGTTGAATTGAGATTCCAAAATTAAGGAATCAAGTTTCCTTAGTTCCGAAAAAAGTTTTCTAAAGATGTGACGGATCGAGATTCCGAAATTAAGGAATCGAGTTTCCTTGGTTCTGAAAAACGGTTTTCATGGAGATTCCTTAACGGAAACGGGAATCAGGTTTCGGAACCGGAAATGCGACGTCAGTGGATAGATTCTGATAACTATGGGTTAGCCTCCCACTAAGTATTCTGGAAGGCGACTGGAAGCTGTCTACATATATAAAAAATGTGATAAATACCATGGGATGGACTCCAAGGCTGCTGGCCCTTTTAGATAGCCTATAGGGTGATGTTCTTGGAGTCCCCCCTAGCAATGAGATCTTCTCCCCAAATTGGGTTGAATCTCGTAAGACCTTCGAGCACTGCACATGCCCCTGCCTATGTTGAATCACCTACAACAAGGAAGCCGTGGGAGGAGGATGTTGTTCATTTGGAGCCTCGGGATAAGCCCCGAAAGCCACAAGGACCAGGGTTGCCCAGAGAACACCCATCCACATTGAGCTTGATGATGCCTGAATTGGAGGGATCCACAAGGTGTACGTTGTTAACTTCGAGGGTTTATGGTTAATGATGTTGGATCAATTGGAAATAAAGTTGTAGTTGGGGTTTTGGAAAATGCTTA
The DNA here is from genome assembly GCF_000471905.2 of Amborella trichopoda. The sequence continues at coordinate 5,035,527 of NW_006498806.1, read as the reverse complement.
TGCGTGTTTGATTGGTGGATGAGACATCTTCCAAAGCAGCTTCTTCCACCAACTCCAAAAGTGGCGGCTTCCATGACGTAGCATGGAAGCCTCGGATTTCCCCAAATCAGCTTCATTCACACTTCCCGTGCAAAACATGCTGGAAGTGCTACTATTGTGGAAGTCTTGGCCTCCACAAAACAAACATGCTCTTAAGGTCTTTGAAGTTAGTTGCCCAAAAGATGGTAAGGTCTCTGGCACACTCTGCAAAAGCCAATGTTATTTACTTTTTCTCTGAAATTGTTGAGTTCGGCTCTCCTTAAATGGTCCGTTAGAATAGCTTGGACCAAAACTCTCTAGATGAAGAGACGTGCTTTGGGGTAAGGAGGACGGAGAATTGCAGAGATGAGTTGTTCGATAGATAGAAGGGTAATCTGTTGCTAGATGATGTCCCGCAAGACATGAGTTTGCAATGAGGCAGCAAGACTACAATCAAAGAACAGTTGACTATGAGTTTCTTCCACTTCGAGCCATATACAACATCTGGCAGGGGGAATCCTCTCCTCTGTAGATGATCAACTGTTAAATTATGGTTGGAGATGCTAGCCAAAGAAAGGCTGAACTTTGGGTGGAATAGGGGTTAGCCAAGCTTTTGTCAAAACTGAGGTTGAAACAAGGGTTGGTGTACAGGCTTGGTAGAAAGAGGAGACTCTAAATATTCTAGATTTGGGATTTGTGCCAAATGCTTTTGTCACTTCCAATATTGGTTATAAAAACATGAGATAAAAGGCAAAGCTTGCTTAAGAAATCCTCTATTTCAAACTCTTGCCCGAGTCTCCTGCAGGCTGGAGTCCCCATAATGTTATTCTCTGAGCATTCAAAGTGTTGTGCTACTGTTGCATCTGGTAAGGCAGCAACTGCAGAAAGATTTGCCCAGGGTCTTTGATTGGTTGTTGACCAATCCAGGTGTGAGACCCCACAAAATTCTAAATCCATTGTTGGCCTTGAATCTAATGCAGGACATAAAAGCTTGACTTGAGGCTGAAAGGCCTGTGTAGAAGCCAGAGGAGTTGGCATTTGATCTTCTCCAAGGGAACCAACTCAGTGTATTACTTCCATAGTTATGGAGAATAACGTCGCTCCAAAGGACAATGCATTGGGTGGCAAATTGCCACCACCATTTACCCATACGTTTGAGATGATGTATTCCCAGTCCTTCCAAGTGGTATGGGTAGGCAGACCTTATCCCAAGTCACAAGATGGAACTTTTCATAGTTGAGTCCCCGGACCAAAGAAAATTTCTCATGAGGCGTTATAAGACCTGGATAACATCTGCATTCATAAGGAATAGAGACATGAAGTAGATAGGGATATTGGATAGGGTGGCTTTGGTGTGGGTGATGCAGCCACCGAGGTCGAGGAATTTACCTTTCCACAAAGCCAGCCACTTTTGAAACTTTTCAGGGAGGGGGCCTGTAGGCTTTTCTGAGGCTTGCCATGGCATAATGGCCAAGCAATATATTTTTCCCGGAGGGCAACAGTACCTCAACCAATTCTACGTGCAAAAGTACACAAAAGGGATTGAGAAACTTCAATACCCATAATCTTCGACTTAGTCATATTGATTTTCAAGCAAGATGCAAATTCAAAACATCTGAGGAAAAGCCAGAGCTTATCGATTTCAACTTTAGAGGCATATCTGTCATCTGCGTATTGGAGGTGGCAGATTTTCTGACCCTCTCTAGAAGGAACGAAGCCTGAGAGGAAGCCTCAGTTATAGGGCCTAGAAAGGAAGCCTCTTATATATGTTCCATTTTAATTATTTCCCTCTTACACGTTATATGTGTGTGTGTGTACAGAGGGACAGAGAGATTACGGTTTTCTTCCATACAACTAGCATTTTTTCTCTTTTCCTCTTAAAAGAGGTACCCAATTTATACGTAGCATGGGACATGTAATGCAAGCAATATTTTAAGGAAGAGATACGACTTGTATTACACAAGGTCGATTGGTTAAGTACCTCTTTAAGTCCATGTGGCATGTGACAGTCCATACCAGCTAACACAACTTTTCCATCTTAACATTTCCAACTTAAAAGAAGTCAACCAAATTCCGGTTGCTTCTCTTAACTTTGTGGAGTGGTTGATTCGCTCAAAAAACAATATATATATATTTTGGGTGATTCGCTCTAACCGAACCTAGGTTAATATTGATTCAAGCCTTGACCTATTGGAATCGGTGGTCTGGCAAGTCCCACCATTTTAACCATCGGGTTGCACCATCTTTCTCAAGGCCTCACACCGATGATGTTAGTCCATAAGTGCACCCATGTTTATGTTGTGCATTAGCGTCGCTGCCCATTAAGGGTCTGTCAAGGTAGGTTCTATTCCCTCACATAGGTTTCTCAACGGGCCTGCCAGGAGAGTTAGCTAATTGCTGAGAAGGGGGTTTGACAAGGATGTTCTGTAACCTAGGATGTTCCACGCACCTCACTTAGCCGGAATGCAATGTTCAAAAATTCGGCCGCCCAGCTGCCTAGGCGGCTAATCGGCTAAAACGCCTAGGCGGGCAAGGCGCCGCCTCGATGCAGGTTGCCGAGGGTGGAAAAATTCCCTCGGCTACAGTCCATATAGTAATTCCCTCCCTCCCCCCACTCCGAGGGTGGAAAAATGCCCTTGGCGACCGAATAGACAAGGTTTGGGCTGACATTGTTTTCATATGGATATTTTTAGAACATTATGCCATTATAAGGTTTTGAGTCATTTGATTTTTTTTCTTTTTCTTTTTTTATACTTTTTTTTTCGTTTTATGATATATTTACATGTTTGTAGTTGAAACTTTGATTTTTTTTTGTGATTAATTTTATTAACTCATTTGGACGATGAAATTGGGCATATATCGAATTCGTTTTTGAATAATTGGTTCTTTTTTGTACAATGTGTGATGTTTTGATATCCTACTAGTTTTGTTTTACTTTTTTTGATATTTTTACATTTTTGTAGATGGAACATTTACCGATATGGACTTATATTTTGTGAATAGTCATAAACTTTGTATGAAATTGATTTTTTGTGAATATTTGATATCCAAAACCAAATCTTATAGACATTAATTAATAAATAATAGTTATATTATAACTTATATCTTAATTCTTATTTGATAGTCCCTACCCATCCCTATTCCTGGGCAGGCACCTGGTCGCCTAGGTGGCCAGGTCCCCAAAACACCTAGGCGCCCGCCTGCACTCTTTGGAACATTGCCTGCACGCATAATGCTGACGAGGGGGTTTGACAAGCTTCCCCCACCTTAACTCCCACATTCTCGTCGGACTATTGTCCTAGACAAGGGCAGCATAAACCTAGCTTAACCCAAGGCTCTTAATTGTAGCTTCCTGCTAAGTCCTCTTTTTCATGACCTTGGCCAGGTTCACTGCTAGCAATTTATGCTTACCTGGTGTGTGGTTTGTCCACTTCTGTGGCCTCACTGATGCTGACTCTCATGGCGCTCAAGAGGGAGGCCTAACTCTAGTTGTACCATAGGTTGTGTAGTACTTTGAATACGAATGCCAGTTGTTGAATCTCGACTTCTTTACCTCACTTGGAGTAGATGGATGACTCCTCATATCACGTTGCTCATTGGTTGAGGATGCGTCATCCTTTTGTGCAGCAGGGCGACTTTGGCCACTGGTCCACCTTCACCACTGTGTCCATCTTAACCACTGCTGGTATATCATGATGACCTGACTAGATTCCTCACCTGGTTTCGTCTTGCTGCTAGGCGCCCTTTTACTAATTTTGGGCTTAGGTTCCTCCTAGGCTTGTGTAGTGGTTTCTACTTGCTGCAGTATGTTTAGTAGTTGCAAGGAACATGATTGCACCTGGGCCTCCTCTTCCTCTTCTGCAACTATTTTGATCGAGAACTTTAATTGGCTGAACCCATTGATATTTTTCAAAATTCATATATGTCCACCATGATCATCATCATCATCCGAGCCTTATCCCAATTACTAGAGGTTGGCCACATGAATCCTATTCTGCCATTCCACTCTATCATGTGTCATACCCACAGCTAGACTATAGGTCACCACACCTTTTCTCACTACTTCCATCCATACAGTCTCTAAAATGGCATTGTCAATGATTAGTGAAGAAGAAGATCTATCGAAAAGAATTCGTATCAGCATCTGTGTCGGTACATGACTGACACAGGTACAACACCCAAATAGAAGAATCCATGTAATGTAGCATATCCCACACTTGTGTTCTATACCATGTTACCAAGATCCGGAACAAGGGAAGATCTGAGAGCAGAAGCGGGATCGCTGGATCAAGTGACGCGTGAAGATTCATAGTTATCCGTACATCGTGTGGTAAAGGGATTAAGATCCCAACATGTGGGGAGCGTGATTTGAAATTTGTCGAGGATCAAATGATAAAGTATGTGAGATTGGCGTCTGTGAAGCTTAGAATCGAGGCTCCCTAAGATCACTGAACAAGGGTATTTTAGTTAGGGAACAAGTTCCAATACTGAGATGTCTGTGTGAATTCAAGGAAGGATATGTATTCTCCTTTTTATAAAGACTGACCAGTATGTTTTGTCAAACAATAGACCAGTATGCATTTTATGGAATAGTTTTTGAGACGGATGTTGTTTCCATTTCACTTTTAGATAACCAAGGGACAGGATTTGTTTTGCTTTACTGATATACAGGATAATCCAGGTGCTGATTGATTCCTCAGGATGAATAACAACGGAAGATGTGTTGTTTTTTTTAGAGAACTGATGAGTTTTGCTTTATGAAATATCTACGAGAAGGGAACTCTTTATTCCTCATGTAAGAAAATTGAGGATGGGATTGTTTCATTGATACACACAAACAACAAACAAAGTGTAGCATACCTTTATCCTCAGCTTTTGAAACAGACAAAGAATAGTAAGAAATTAAACACATTTAGATTTTTATTAGCACCGGATTTTGGTTTTGAGAATTTTTTTTGTTCTTTTAGTTTCTCATGTCGAAACGTGTTTAATACCCCTAGAACTCAGGGGATGCCCACAGACTGTTAAATTTCACAATAATATACCTTGTGAAGGTGAAGAGTGCAAAGCTGTTGAAAAATGCCGCCAAGAGAACTGTAGCGGGCAGGCTTCTTGGCCTGCTTTGGAAGGGCTGAAAACTTTATAGCCAGCATGGTTTTTGTACCTTCTATATTAATAAAAGTTTAATGTTACTAATAAATAGATCTTGATGCTTGTATAGGAAAAATATGATATGATTCTTATGATCGAGGTAACAGACATGACCTATGGGTTTATTACTATCCAATCAATGGGTTTGACGGTGGTGGAGAGAAATTAGGAACGTAGAAGTCATCAATTGAATTGTACTGTGGGACCCACTCCCTCTCACTGTCAAGCACATTGATGGGATGGTAATAACCTTATGGTCAAGGGGTTTTGATGAGCACATGGATCATATTTTACTCATATACACTGATGCCTGTTTTAGTCTTATTTTTCTTTAATTTCTTGGGTAAGCCATAACAATGCTTTTAAAGTTGCATGATGAGGTCAATCATATTTTCATTTGCTGGTTATTTGATGTCCTTCAGGAATGCCACATTGCATCAGAGAAGTATTGACAAGAGATTTAGAGCTATTAATATTAATCTCACTATTAACATTACTCTTAGAAGTTAAGAATCAAAATTATTAACATTTCTCATAGTTGTAATCAGGTTCGCTTCACTGTACTTAATGATTGCTTGCCTTTGCCTGAAGAGAAGTTCAAAGCCGCAATCAAGAGTAACTATTACACGAAGAACAAGTTCAATGTTGAACTGACCTCTGAACAGGTCAGTGTTGTCTAGTTTTTCCTGCTTTTTTACTGGGTGTCGTCCCCAGAACCCCATGACCACAATATTACTCAAATAGTTAAAACTTGCAGCAAATTTCCTTTTCAAGCAGAATTTTGTTCAACAGTGACAGGCTTGGCCACCATGATGCTATTGAAGTAGCACTTAAACAAAAATTACTGACAGTAGCATGAAGTCACATGCTTCTGGCACATGTGCGGGCGTGCACAGAGAGAGAGAGGGAGAGAGAGAGAGAGAGAGAGTTTTAACATCTTTGTGATTCCCTGTCATTTTAGGTGAAGAACTTATGTAAACTCTTCAAGCCTGCAAACATTGGGCCAAGCAAACCCATATGGGAATCCCGAAGGCCAAGAAGTAAAGAGGTGCATGATTTGGTCGAGAGAGGAAGGAATAGGCGGCAGGCCCCAAGGGATAGGAGACAATCGCCATGGATCGTGGACGACAGGTTGCCTCCTGTGGAGCATGTGGCATATGAGAGAGAGGTGTATGCTCCACCACCACCCCCTGAGCCTTATTATGCCTATGAGAGGCCCATTGAATTGGGTTACTATGAGAGGGAGCCACCCATTGTTGGGTTTCGAGATCGTCGATTGCCAGAGTTGAGGAGAGAGGAGATAGGGCACAGGGATCTGTACTTGCACAGGGAGCCAGAGTTGAGGAGAGAGGAGATAGGGCACAGGGCTCTCTACTTGCACAGGGAGCCAGAGTTGAGGAGAGAAGAGATAGGGTACAGGGATCCCTACTTGCACGGAGAGCCTGTGGTCTATCATCACTCTTCATATCAACCTCCTATTTATCGATACTGAGACTTTTGAGGATCAGATGGTTTTGTTTTGTTAAAGTGCTTCGATTTTAACATTGTTGGGATCCTAGTGAGCCTCCTTTCATTATGGATGCGTTTAGTGGTATCCAGTGTTTGAAAAGTCGGGCCGAGTCGGCAAGTCGTTCGGTTCGACTTGAGAATCGGCACCCTTTTACCGGTTCCAGCAAAATATTCAAAACCACCCCTTTACCGGTTCCAGCAAAATATTCAAAACCGCCCGTGTCTAGAGAGAACCGGGCAGTTCTGAACAGTGAACCGCTCGATGACATCATAAATCGGCGGTTTTGACATCATCAATCTCCAGGTTCAACACGTGGCACAACCTCACCGCTGCTGCGTTGCGCGTACATGTAGCACTTCTCCCATGTTGGGTTGGGCTTCCTCAACAGTTTCGTATATCTTAATAGCTATTATATAGTTATTTATAGAAGAAAGTTTAATATGTGTCCTTGGATGTGGGATAATTCCCACAAATTTCATTAAATGAAGATAAAAATTGAATATGTATATTAATTAGAGACATAATGTCACATGCGGCAAGGTGGCGTTGATGGTTATCACCTCCGGTTTCTTTCTTGACCACCCAAGTATAAATCCCCTTGCTTGGGTATAAATTATTTTTATTATAAATAATATAGCGCTATAAATTATTTTTATTGTAAATAATATAAAAGGCGTACAAAAAAATGAAAATAAAAAGTTTATTCCATTTGAAATCTCTCTCTCTACTAACAATCTTTTTTACTAAATTTATTCTAGAAATCTAAAAAAATAAATTTTTTAAAAATTAAAGTGTTATTTCGAAAATTGATATGTATTTTATTAATTTTTACATTGATAATCAAATTTTTTATTTTATTTATTTATTTTTACATTATAAATCATGTAATGTATTATTTTTTTTAGAGTTATCGATAATATATTTTAAATTAGATAATATTATGAAATATTTTGGATTTATAATTATTTTTATAATAAAATAATTATAAAATGTAAACCAACAATTTTAATTTCAGTATATAATATTATAGTTAGTTAGGTTGTAATAATTTTGGATTATAGTTAGGTTGTAATAATTTGGGTTTTTTTTAACGGATTAGGGTTTTTCGTCAATTTGAGATTTTAGTGGCCATTTTTTCATGGATTTAGTCTATTTTTTATTGTAGTTTATATATAATTATATACTTTATCCATGATAATTCTATAATTTTTATTTGTGTGATGTAAATTTCATGGTTAACATAAGTTTATACAAGAAAAGAACATTTCAATATTCACAAATTGATGAAAAAAAAAGAAAGTTAATAATGTAATATCCTTATTTTTTATTAGTTCTTAAAAAACAACATTTATAATGAATTTTAATAATTTTTTTAGATTTTTTTGTAAAGCTTAATTCGATCTATTCGAATGATTCTCGATCCGAATCGTCGATTCAATGATCCGGATGGGGATCCATTTTTTAAACCATTGGTGGTATCAGTTTTTCATCAATGGCTTATTTGGGCCTTTTATCCCAATTCAAAGGCATAGAAAGAACCCTTGTTTTATAGGACCATCGCCTAATTAATAAATAAAGTAAAACTAAAATATAAAAAAATATTATGAAGAACGAGATAGACTACATGTCATCGTATAAGAGAGAAGTGCACGTATAAGAGAGAAGTGCACGTGTGAACGGATGTGAAAAAGACAGATCCAGGGGAGGCGAGGGAATACAACGACCGGGGTAAAAGGACAAAGATATAGGGGAGGGGGAGGTAAGAAAGAAGTGCACGTGTGAACGGATGTGAAAAAGACAGATCCAGGGGAGGCGAGGGAATACAACGACCGGGGTAAAAGGACAAAGATATAGGGGAGGGGGAGGGAACACCGCGACAGGGAGATCATCGTATGTGAAAGGAACGCCACCTAAGGCACGCCAAACGGACGAGGAAGCAGAGGGGGAGAGCTTCATCAAACTACTAAGTTTCTGGAAGGTACTGATGACTCTACGTGTGGATGCAATAGGCTTCCCATCCCAGGAACTTTATGCAAGAAAAGGCGAAGGCGAAGTCAGAAGGACCGAGTGAAGTTGACCCGGCCAAAGCACTGGTTTATTCACAACGATCTATTCCTGCATCCTTGCCTGTCCCTGCTTCCCTTCGCCTTGGGTTGCCATGTCTTACCCCTAGCCCCCATTCCATATGTTTTGGGTAATAAAGTCCATTTGCAATAGTTCATGAAGGAAAAGTTTTATGTAAGGTTTTAACCTTAAACTGTCGAAGTGAAGTCCACTTTAAAAATCCACTTGAAAAGGTTTTTGTCATTGGAAAATCATATATATATATATATATATATATATATA
>NW_006498806.1:4956161-5016534 GCF_000471905.2 Amborella trichopoda | reverse complement strand
AGTAGTAATTAACTTAAATTTAGTAGTACTTATAGTACTATTACGTAAGTAAAGTAAAACTACGAAACTAAACCTAACCGTTTAAGGTTTAGGTATTTTGGTCAATTTTTTTCATGTAAAATATGTTTTTGATATTTTTCGTAGATTTGTTTATTTTTATGAACACACGCTCCAAATTTCAGGTCATTCCGATCTGTAGAAAAAAAATGAAAAAATGAAACACTACCGGACAATTATGAGTGTGCGATGAACTTTGGACGTTGACGAGGGTAGGTGAAATCACTGTTCATTTTCGCCTATAGGTATTTTATAGTAGCTTTCTATGCTTCTCCTACACCATAGAAGTTCAATCCTCCCCCTTATCCAACCGTCCATTCTGAATAGAGGGCTAAGATTATCCCAATCATAATATCACGTCTCTACTCTATTTTATTTTTTATTTTTTATTTTTTTCTATAAACTATTTTGACACCAAAGTTTGGACGTCCATTTTTCTATTAAACTCATGCTAGCAAAAAATGTAAAACAAAATATTTTCAATAAAATAAAATAACAAAAATACCCCTGAAAGTTTCAAGGGGTATTTTGGTCATTATATTTTATCAAAAATTTATTTTTAATATTTTTTATAGGTGCGTCCCAATGAGAAGATGGCACGTACCAAATTTCATCCTCATACAATTTGTATAAAAAAAAACTAAAAATAAAATACTTTGAGACGTCGGATCTAAAATCAACGGTGAGTGGCTCTCTTGATCAAAATTGGATGGCTGGATGATATGGGAAGAATATAACTTCTATGCTGTAGGGAAAGCATATAAACCTTTCCCTATATATATATATGTACTAGAAAATATAGAAAATAAAAGGAGAGAGAGTGCCTGGCATGCAAAGGTGAGAGATTGAGAGCAACAGGCGAAAGCGGTGTTATGCAACATTAGGGCTCCAAGTCCTTTCCTTTTGGACCTCAATCCAATTAGGTGGGATTTAAATGAAAAAATGGGCTCTGCATTTTCAATCAGAGATGATTCTCCATGGGAGATGCATATTCATGTCGGCTTTTGTGATCCAAACTTAAAGAGATCGACAAATGCGTCTCCCAAAAAGCCATTTCTAGGTATCCAGACAGCCCCGTAGCTCTTTTCAAATGGTAAAATTAGTGTTGGCCCTTCCCTGTTCATCACAAATTATTTCACCTTTTTTTCAAATCTCACTTAAAATGGTTTCATCACCATGACAGTTATGTATAAGTGAGATCACACAAATCGAGGTTCGTTTGAAATAAATAGTGAAATCATACGAATGTGATCATATAAAATGACGTGCATGACTTAATGTTTTAAAACTCGCCTATCTTATTACGAATAGCACACCATAATTGAGAATTCTTTTTTTTTATTTTTATTTTTTATTATTTTTTAAGCTTATCTAATGTTTTTTGTGTTGTTTTATCAAGTCCCCCTAAATTCTTCTCCCCTACCTCCTCCTCCTAAAAAACAGATAAAGAAAGAAAGTCGATTAAAGCTAAACTCCTATTTTAACCCCCAACTCAACAAAAAAAAAAAACCATATCCATACTATAATTATTAATATTTTTTTGGACCATTGATTCAGACCAATCTAGAATGATTCGGATTGGCTATCCCACATAAATATGTGAGGTGGATAATCCAAATTAGTTTGCTTATTTTTGTTGTACCTAGGCCCATACAAATTGCACCTTTTATCACTTTATTTTGGTAACTATTCATACAAAAACAGTTCCACAAAGACCTAACAGAATATCTTGTCATGTCTCAAGGATAGCATGTTGCAGTAACCAGGCTTGGTTTTGTGTCCTGGCGGTGCCTTACTTCCAAAATTGCAGCTTTTATTGACATGTGATGTGATCACGAATGAAACTTCATAGGAAAATCTTTTTTTTTTTTTAAATTACAAACGGGTTCCATAAGTTCTTTATTTGACACTCAAGTCCCAATTATCTATGGTGATTATTATTTGGGAAAGTATACGATGAGATACAAGGTAGTCACAATTAATCTTGACCCTCGGATGTCAAACTGTATTTATTTTATTGACCAAGCTCAAAGTTCAAAAGAATTTTCTCAAACTTTGTAGCATACCAAGTTATCAGATTTCACATCAGATGGTTGTAAGTAATTGTGATCTCCATTTCCTAAAAATAAATGGTCTCATTGTATATAATCCCATATTGTTTTTAATTTTATTCTTTTTTTAATATATACAATTAAAATTAAATTATTTACCTTAGAAAATCAACAATAATTAATTAAATATTAAAAATATAATTAACTATTTTAAATAATAATGACCAAAATACCCCTAGAAGTTTAAAAATTTATGGGTAATTTGGTTATAAAAATGTGGTTTTTATGAAGTGTCAACCTTAAACAATCAAAGTGTGTAGTTCTATTGTCAAAAACCCTTATGATGGCTTAAAATTCTGTTTCCATTGCTAATTATGAAATTTAGAGTTCCAAAACTGGTGTAAATCGTGTAGAGCTACAAACACTTAAATTTTTTGAAAATAGACCATCTTGATAATATATTACAAGATGCATTATTTCTAAGTCTTGAAATTCAATTTTTTTTTTTTATATCCATATATCTTGATGTCGAAATGGTCATTTGTACAATTTTCAATATCAAAACAATGTTTCAAGTATATTTTTGAGAAGCACCGTGCACCTTATATAAACTTTTCCCAAATAAAAATACCATACATGCTCCCACAAAATAGGACGAGCATAAAACTTAAAATGTACACAAGTATTTTTTAATTTTGATAATTAAATAGAAATTTTTTATAAAATTCCCCAATTCAAGAAATCCATAAATAAATACATCAAAAATTAGCTTATGAAATTTTTGCAAGCAAGCAGTACTCGTTGTTAGACTGTGCATTCCTGGTGAGAAATGTGAGACATTGTCAAGTGAGATCATCTTCTAGGATGCATGTTGGCCTATTGATGGATATACCCCCTGATTACTCATATCTAGAAGACTGACACTGAATTACCTTCATATGAAATCATGTCAAATTATTTATACTGAAAGAAAGAAAGTTTGCACCTTATGGTGACTTCAATTTACAGCTTAGGCCCAATGGAATGTACCTAGTAAGGAATCCAACAGAGACTCAATAACAAAGTGAATCAATGTTATTTGAGTTATTAAGCCAAAATATAATCTAATTCATGCTTGTAAAGAAGTGAGACCAATGGCTTGTGTACTTGAGCCATTCAATTGTTTATTGTGGGTGAAGTATGAGGGAGACCTGCAGTAGTAGGAAAATGAGATATGGCATAATTGAGAGCAAGAAATAATGGCAATTCTTTAGTTTTTGATGTTTGGTCATCTTCTTGTAAACTTTTTGCATGGCAATTTTTCAAATAGGAAAAGCATATGATACGACTGTTCACTTTCAGTAAAAGGTAACAATTATCTTTAGCCATTACATGTGGAAACATATGGCCATAAGCGTTTGTTGATTTGGTTCAAAGTCTCAAAAAAAATTTCTTAAGCTTTGTGACACTCCAAGCTATTAGATTCCACATCTAACAATAAAAAATGTTGTGACCTCCTCGTACCAACTACAAGCAGTTTTATTAATATATGTCCCATATAACTTGTTGAACTACAAAGTCTTTCTCTGGTAGTCTAGCCCAATTCACCAAAAGAAAAGTCTTTCACTAGTCCATACATTTATAAAATAGTTTGGTTAATTCGAGGGTTCGGACATGTAATAATAATTGTATTATTTGATATTCTAATTTCCAAGTAATATGATGCATAAAACAGCATTTCCCCAAAGATATTTCTCTAGTCCATATGTCACATATTGATTATAGAGGGACCCAGACTTGCAAATCAGTCACACAAAGAGAGAATTGGACTGTTTTTAACTAACATGTTTGTTTTATGTAAAAATATCTTTTAAGAAATACTTTTTAAAAAATATTTTCACATGAAAGAATTCTTTCATATGGTTAAGTGTAAGAATATTTTTACATTAATTGGTATAAATGCATCTTCCACACCAATTGACAGCTAATTTGTGTGAAATTATTCCCGCACCTAACCATAAAAAAAAAATTTAGAATATTTTTTGAAAATATTTTCATAGGAAAGCCTATAATGAGCGGCGGCTATTGAACAAAAAGTATTCAAAGAAAGAGAGTTGCCTTCTTAAGCAACATTTCTCATTAACTTACTCTAGACAAATTTTCAACATTTATTATCTAACTTTACACAAAATTTCCATCTTTTCTTTCAAAATTCAAATCTTGCTTCTTCTTTTTTTTTCTTTTGCCCTAATCTAAGGCGGCTTGGCCCGCCCTCATTTATTGACCGTCCATCATTCTTCGGCCGTGTATTTCGGTCTGATAGAGAGAGAAAATTTGGCAAATTTCATGCTTCATATTTGACCTCATTTTAAAACCCTCCTAACCAAGCTTTATTAACTAGACCAAATAATATTTCCATTTACCATTAAACCCACCTTGACTTTCATGCTTCTCCTTAAATATTAGAGTGATTTACATACGGATCCTAAATTTTAAGTAAAATGCAAAATGCTTCATTTATAGGCAGAAATTACAAAGAAGGGTCAGTCAACCGATTTTTTTTTTTTTTTTTTAAATTGCCCTTTAGTCACCCCGAATATTAATTTTTTTTAAAAAAAGATTTTTAGTTTTTGTTAGTAAGGGCAGTACTTCAAACTTTAAAATACTATCCTACGAATGAAAAAACTATAAAAATAAAAATAAAAATAAATAAAAAAAGATCAAAATTAGAGTTGATGAGAGGCAATTTTGAAAAAAAAAAAAAGTTCACCGACCTTCTTTGTAATTTTTACATATAAATATTTTACCTAAAATTTTAAGGTGGGTATGTAAATCTCCCTAAATATTAAGGCCAGTCAAAAGTACCTTGTTTTCTCCTTTGACATATCCAATCCTCGTATATTTAGGGAGAGTTGCTCTCTCTCTATTTTTGCTTTGTCCCTCCTTTTCCGACCTCGTTATGTTATCCGTTGAAAACATAATCTCAGACTCATTTGTTTACAAAGAAGAAAAGAGAGTGTTTGGTATAAGCAAGGTAACGTGCAAAGGTCAATCACTATCAAATTCCTTTCGAGTTTAAACTTTAAAGGTTTTTCTATTGGTTAATATTTACCTCCTAACATAACCCTCACATTTGTACCAAACAGGCATTAAATTCATTAATATTTACCTCCTAGCATAACCCTTACCAAACATGGTTAAAATTCAGTGACATACATTCTCCCGGTCCTAACTGTCTACTACCGATGAGAGCACAACGTTTACATACTACAATAAGTATTTTATCACAAAATATAACTAATCAGATTTGATTGGGATTTTATTTTGGGTGCAGTTGGCATACGGATGCATATGTACCTGTAGAGGTAAGATGCACCTTTAAATTTTATTATAATATATAATTTTGATGCCAAATCTTATTAGGATTATCTCAAAATCTATTTTTATATCTAATTAGAAAATTTAAAATTCAATAAAAGGTTACAATCAAGTAGATCTATAAAGATAAGAAAATCTTGAAAATCGATGGTGTAGATAATATGTTGTAAGATGCACTGCTTCTGAGACTCAAAATCTTTTTATTTTTCATAGTCATGCATCTCGATGTCGAGATGATCAATCACAGGGTTTTTTAACATTAAAACAACCTCTTCCGATGGATTTAAACTTTTTCCTTTTATTCTTGGGTGTTGTTTCAATAAGGTTGCAATTTTAAATAATCCAATTAAGGCGCACCTCTAAATTTTACCATAAATATAATTTTGGTGTAAAAAATTCTTAGAATGGCTTGAGAATCCCTTTTTATATCTAATTATAAAACATTAAACTCTAAAAATGGTTCAAATCAAGTAGATCTATAAATACATGAAAATTTTGAAAAAGGACGGTCCAGATAATGTGTTACAAGATACATTATTTCTCGGACTTGAAATCCTTTTTTCTTTTTATATTCATACATCTCGATATTGAGATGAATAACACACCACCATGACAGCAAGTCAAGCCATTGAACTATATTTCTAACATCAAAACAACATTTTATGATGGATTTTTTAGGTGCACCTTTAATTCTATATTTTAAGGTTACAAAACTTTTTCCTTTATTTTATGTTATTTTCGAATGTTCATTGGGGTATTACAAAAGCATTGGTATTTTTTATTCCAGTTCTATTCCATTGAGGATTTTGATGCAGTAAAAAGCTCTAGGGTCTACAAATGAGTTCGGATCACATATATATCTTCACAAGATTTTAAAAAAATTCTTCTTCTCTTTACTCCTTTTTCTAATCTAACAGTTTCATACTTATAAGAAGAAGAAAAAAAAGCCTAACTTGGTCTTTAAGAAATCCTAATATTATTAAATATTTCACCTTTGCTCCCAAAACTCTACAACCAAAAAACACATAAACACCCCTAAAGAAGATTAACAGAAAACCTAATATAACCCCAAACCTAAAAATCTTGAAACTAGTAAAAAACAAAACAAATGAAAAAACTTATTGCATCATTATGAATCAACTACTTGATGCATTCTTGCCATTTATGTGGGTACTTTTTCTTCTCCATAAATCAAATAATAGATGCGCAACTTATAAAGGAACTCTAGGATGTCAATCATAATTTAAGCTCATCGAGTAACTGTGGAGGTACTTTTGTCTCCAAGATGAAGGTTGGGGCCAAATCTACGTGATTGCAAGTACCATCTTTTCGAAGAATAGTGTCATTCAACTGTTGTAACTTCTGATTCATTATGTTGATCTCTACTTGGATACCCTCCATAGCTTTGTTTATACTTTCTATAATTTGTGGCAGCAGAACATGGATCCGATGAGTAGGTCTTGGTGACATTGTGATGGATGGATCTTGTATGCTCTAATACCTATTGATATAGAAATACGCTCTGATACAAATTGATTTTTAAAAAAAAAACTATAATACCAATTGATGTAAAGAAGAGTGGAAAGAAAATAAATAAACGTGATAAATAAAATAAAATTAAAGGAATGAGATATTATATCATCTCTAAGTCTGCAAGAGAGTCCACCCCAAATAGATATTTTCCAAGATCCAAAGTAAAACTTTGCTTCTCTTCACTCCCTTGATTATGATCTAACTAAAAGAAAGATCAATGTAATCTTGCCAATGTATGTATATTTTTATTTTCTTATTTTTGCCCATTTTATTTTGGTAAAGATCACTTACAAGTAGTCTTATTATAATAACTCATGCTTCAAAAGAAATAAACCTAACATCTTAAAATATTGATGCCACTAAACCAATTTTTTTTAAACAAAGAAAATAACTACTACTTCATATGCTTGGGAATATAATATGCAATAAATAAAAGATATATCGGATATTATATCAACCGGGTTTATTACACCACACGCCGAGTCACCACCATCCGATGGTGCGAGATCAACGATCAACATTCAATCTCAACCGGGAAAGCAAGTTTAGGCAAAGCCCTTCAATGGAACTATGAACTCCTCTTGATCACAAGACTTTAGACTTTAGGCTCAAACCCTCGAGACCTAGTCTAGGATGTCATCTATTTAATACTACCGAACCCTTACGTTTAAAGCAAGATGAGAGAGAGAGAGACAGAGAGAGCTAATAGGTGGGGCGTGCCCCTTGGAATAGGCTAGAGAGAGAGAGAGCTCTATGGTTTGGGGTGTGCCCCCTATTGCTACCAAGAGAGAGAAATATTTAGAGAGAGAGAAAGAGAAGAGAAATTTTTAGTGTAGAGATTTCATGGGTAGATGTCATATCTATATAGTAAGAATGAGATTAGGGTTTCTTAGGCTTTTCTATGGCTTGCCTTGTTTTGTGATATTGAACATGAACCATTGATCTTGGGTGACTTGTGAAGTAAGAGATTTGAGCCATCCATTTCATAGATGGGTCATCAACATTATGGATTGTGCTAGAACCCTTATCCCCCTTTCCTGAACCATTTTTCCATCAATAAAAATTAAATAAAAGAATTCTAAATAAAATATTGTGCATTCCAAAATAATGCACAAGTCTTCTCATGCTTTCCAAAGAAACCATTCAAAGCTTCCTCAAACTTATTTCTTTCCAAAACATAGAGCAACTAGCTTTCCATGTCAAAAAGTTGCTTTATCTCTAGATAATGGAATTTAGTAAACTTTCAAAAGAGTGGGGCGTGCATGAGGGGATCTCGTGGGCCCCACCAACTAAACTATGGTGGGCCCATGTGCACAATCAGCCCCATGAAATTTTAAGTATTTTAAATTTCAATAAAAGAATTTTCAAAATTTATTTGAATATTCAAATCACTGTAAAATTAATATCTTTGTTTTTATAAATCCAACTTTGATAAATAAAATATCCAGAGATTTATAAAAATTTAAATAATAATTCTAAAATAATATATACTATAAAACAAACATAATTAAATTCATTGGATAGGAAAATGATTCATAGTCTAGGAATTAAATCAATAAACATTAGGGCACTCTACCTTCAACTGTTGACTACAGACCACACTTGCTTTATCAAACGACCCAGTGTTTCATATGCTCCACAGTCCATGCATGGGCTCATTAGTAGGTCACCAAAGTCTGGTCGATGAGCCAAGAGGTCGTAATCCCAATTTATGGATTATAGGTTCTCCCCTAGAGACGTTCCAATGTCACCTAGACCTGATACGACCACAACTCCTATGGTACATATGGGTATCTCTCGCACATGTATAAGCTTCACCCTGAAAGATGATTCGCTTTCCCAAAACGGCTATCATTATGCATGTCGTGTGATGGTACATGGATGAGGCTTTGGCCCCTCTCTCTAAAAGCTATCGAATCCCTCAGCTCATTCATCTGGACATACTCCGACCTCATCAACGGATGACCTATTAGAACACTTATCAAATAGTTTTCTATGCCCCAGTAACATATGTTTTTCCCAACCGACTAACCTAGCTCATCAAGTTCAGTTCGGTATCAAGAAACATCATTTGCTTAGTAAAGTCCGCGAGGGATCACACTCCCACTGAGTTCATGTTCCATTATATCAAAATGTTTCATTACAAGCACTCATAAGGCCTTTAATGGCCACACTCACCAAACACTAACATTTATGTATTAAGAAACCTAAATTCTAACTTGTTCTTTAAGAAATTCGAATTAATATAAAATCTTCCAATTTTGCTTCTCTAATACTTGCAACAAAAAAATTATACAAATACCCGAGAAGAAGACTAAAAATTTATATATAACCCCAAACTACAAATCTAGAAAATTAAAAATTAAAAAATTAAAAAATTAAAAAATTAAAAAATTAAAAAGCCTATTACATCATATTTTCATCTTATGGGCCTCTATGTTATCGTCACTTGTACATATTTTTCTTTACACTAGTTAAGGTTTCACATTAGAATTCTAGCCTAATATTAATCGAGATTTTCTACAAAGAGATCATTTATCTTTTGTACATGGATGTCACAACCATTCACACTTATTAAATATCAAATTGGATGGCTTGGGGTGAGTCACAGAATCTGAGAAATTTGTTTTTTGGAACTTTATGCCTATTCAATAATACTCCTACAACCACCCATTTTGAAATTTAAGGAACGAGAATGATTGTAACCTCCATGTACAAAAGATAAATGGTTTCTTTGTAGATAATTCCTAATATTTAATACCATATTCATGCTCAAAAGGATTTGTATCACAGTGAGCCTGACTAATGGAAAAAAAATAAAAGAAGAACAAATTTTAGAAAAAATATAAAAAAAAAAGGGGTTGAATAGGCCTAATGCGATACAAGATTGACACAAAATTTAAAAAAAAAATGTCCCCTATACTACCTTCTTGTCACTTAAATTTCAAAATAGGTAGTTATAAAAGTGTAAATAGACATAAAATTCAAAAAAACAAAATTTCGGACTTCATGACTTACCCCAAGCCATCCAATTTGACATCTAATGAGAGGCAATGATTGTGACCTCCATGTACAAAAGATAAATGGTCTCTTTATATACAATCCCTTAATATTATGGGAAATGTTTTATGAGACCCCAACAACATATAAGTTATATGTGACCCAACTTCTTAACCGTTTGATTTGAATCGAACGGCTATGATTGTTCATACCCTAGTGTTATGTCAAATACTGTTTTATTTTTATTTTTATTTTATTTTTACAAAGTATTTTTGGATGAAATTTTGGGCGTCTCATCATAAAATTAGTGCAAACCTAAAAAAAAGTATATAAAAAAAAATTATTTTCCTAACTCAGCTATTTTATGATGCTCCATTTTATTTGATCTTTTTTTTAGGTCGGTTTGTTTTCTTACCAATATCAAATTAAGATTGAATTTTTTTGGTTAATCAATGTATTGCGGTTCCAACATATGGCTAAGTATATTATGAATTGTCTCTATCATAGGTAATAATTCTAGGATTTCAAGAGCTCAAAAACCTACTTTATTTCTTTGGGTTTTTCTTTTTCTTTTTTTTGAAAGAAAAAAAAAATGTTCTAGATAGGATATGAACTTTATTCTTTTTTTTTTTACAAATATTATCTCTTTTATTTATAAAGTCTCACGAAAAAGAAATTACATCAGCCCCTTTGGTAAGAAAATCAACCAAAGAGTTTGCCTCTCTATAAACATGAATAAAAGCAGCAGACAAAGGTACAACCAAGTCTATGATCTTCAACTAGCAAGATCTAAGCTTCCAAGAGATTTGTCAATTAATAACATTCAGGGAGTCTCCTTCTACCACACATTCAAGTAGTTCTACATGGTTTGCAGTAGTTATGTCAGCTTGTAGGTAAAAATGACATCACCATAATAGTTTCGCAGTACACCACCAGACCTGCTAATCTTGGATTACCCAAAGAACTCCCATCAAAGTTCAACTTAAGTCCACCTAGGGCAGGTGCTACTCAAACACTTTTCGATCTTCTCCTGAATCCTCCCATTTCAAAAGGTTTTGCAAATTGACCATAACATCTGGTTGTAAAATTCTCCGACCTTCTTTTGTAGCCGATAACCAACTGTAGAAAGGAAAAATAATCCACGAAAACAAGAAAGAAGAAACAAACACAAAATAAAAAGACAACCAACAATAACACAAAGATATATGTGATTCGACAACGTGCCTACATCCACGGAAGATAAGAGCTTCTTTACAGGCAATGGATAATAGGGTTACAATAGCTCTATTGTTCACGCCTCTGTATTCTATCTAATTACAAAGAGATCTGTGTTTTTCCCTTAACCCTAAATGAAACCCCCCATCGCAACAATATATATCGAATCGCAACAATGTATATCAAACAATATATATCGAGTCTCAGATAAATGGTACAAATTATCGAAATCCCCCAATAAACCTTTGGCCCTTCGGGCTTTTAACGGCCCTCCGGAGTTGTCCTTTTGACTCTACCTTGACAGACCTATTTTATCAGAATACAATACATTAATCCTCAAAAATCTCCTCCTTGGCTTGAATTATATCGAGCCACCTTGAAGATAACCTGAAGATGTCTTTATCCTCGTATCTTCATTAAGGTACGTGACTGCACCCCTACCTGCCATGGGGTGCTTCCCTCACTCTCAACAATGAGTGACATTAAGCAAGTACAAGCAAAGCTTAAACTTCTTCGTAGTGTACGGCTTTGTAAATATATCTGCATGGTTGTCATTCATATGAATTTTCCTCATGTGAATGATTCCTTCTGACACAAGGTCCCTGATCTTGTGATATCCCACATCAATGTATTTTGTCCTTGTATGAAACACTTGATTCTTTGCAAGATTTATGACACACTGACTATCAAATGCATCACAGTACTTTTTTGCTCTAACCCCAACTCACGAGCTAAACCAGTCGACCAGATCGCCTCCTTTACAACCTCAACTGCTACCATGTACTCTGCCTCTATCGTAGACAAGGCAATCGTGGGTTGAAGCATTGCCTTCCATGAAATAGGTCCACTTGTATCATGACCTTCTCCCTGACCCTTGCCGGAGGGCGACAAAGTGAGGGATCACGACCGGAAGTCGTGAATGTCACTCAGGTGGGAGTGGCTCAACGCATGAAACACGAAATCAAGAGCAAACCACGGAAGAAAATAAAAATAAATCCATTCATCAAATAATAATCAAGCCAAAAAAAATATAGCCAATTCATTCTTCCCAAATCAAAAGACTTTACAAGTTCGTTAAGGCACTACTGGCCCAAAATACACAAAATGAAGAATACATCATATCACTGAAATCACCAAAACATACTGCGGAAGTTTTGAAAGGCGGATTCTCAAACTTCTTAACCTCATACTTCAAGCCCTCAATCTGCCACCCACCTTATGCACAGCTGCCACCACCCTTCACTCTACAATTATGAAATTAAGATGGAATGAGCTAAAAGCCCAGTAAGTAGATCACTACCCTTGCATTCCTGATTATTAGTATATACACGGTAACATGCTCATAGTTCATCAAAAATCACATTTTATCTTAAAGAGTAAGGTAACATATCATAGTGCACATGAAGGCCATATAAAAGAATCAAAATCAGTTAACGGAGCATTACTTGCATATCATGGTTACAGACAGATAATCTTACAGAATACAGAATACAGAATTCAGATAAGCAGAACAAAGTAGTTAACTCCTGAAGTAGAAGCCACAGTGATCAGGCTAAGCCAATCCTGAGCTTGGGACTTCTACCCTCCTTTAAGAGGGAGGACAATGATAAGTAGGGGCCCTACTTCGTAATGTCCTCACTCACGCACACAATACCCAACGCGCTTTCCCCAACGTGCTTTGAGGTTTTCGATAGGCTATGGTCTTGCAAGATATGACCCTCACTTGAGCATTAGGTAAGAGGGCATTACACTACCATTGGAGGACCCAATGCGTAATACCCAGAAAAATTCGGGGGGGCACGACCCTCCCAGTCAAATACCGTTACATCTCGACTCCCCTCCTATCATAGGAATCGAGGTACAGAAAACCCAACTACCAATGGAAGACCCATTGCGTAGTGGTCAGAGTGGCCAGAATCAGAATGTATATATCAAAATTTATAATATCCACTAGCAATGGGGGACCCATTACGTAGTGGCCCGTATCAAATCTATCAAAGTTCGTGTAACAGAATCAAAGTTCATGTAACATGACAACATTCATATAACAGAGTCAGAGCTCATATAATAGAGTCAGAGCTCATATAACAGAGTTAGAGTATCGATGTCACACTTTCTAAAAATTCAGGCAATGACATCCAAGTCAAAACATGGCTATAGGTTTCAGTTCATTTAAAATTTGAAGATAGTTCCAAAATCAAGTTATGTTAGACACAACTATCTTTCAAATAGGGGTGGTTTGAGTGCAATTGGACCTTATTTGACCCCTTAAAAGAACTCAAGAGCAGAATTTCTGCCCATGTTTCAAAATCAAGAAGGAGTCTCGAAAAGTGCTCAACATGTGAATTAAAGATGGCTCATAACCGGTTCGAATGGCTAGGGATTGGCCTAAAATGGATACTTTTTTGTCAGTGAAATTCAGCGACATCAGAGACGTTAGATCTGTACTTTTGCTAAAACTGTCCATAGCGACATATCTTCATAAAACGAAGCGTAACTTTCAATCTAAAGAGAATTTCAAAATATTTTCTACATGCAACTTTTAACTCATTCAAAGTTCTTTCAAAGAGCTGTGGTTTGGCAAAAAATGGACGTTGTTTGGTTAGTTAAAATCGATGAACACAGTGGTATTAATGACAAATCCAGGAAAACAGTCTACAATGACATACCCTCTCAATTGGAAATATAACTTCATTTTTTAAAGAATTTCAATAGTGAGCAAAAATAAACAGTTTACTAGGCTCGTGTATCTTTCCAACGGTGGTAGTTTGAGGTCAATCGAACTCCATTTGGTCATTCAAAAGCCTCATTCAAGAATACACATATTCCTGGAATTTCATGGTTTCATTTAACATGTGTCAAGAATGCATTCCATAACCATCATTTCATAATGAAGAACATGATAATATCAATTCTCTCACAATGTGAACACACATAACATGCATTTCTTATATAATCTAAGAATAACAACTCCATTCTTACATTCATCATTATCATAGAACAAAAACCCCAACTACAAGGGTAATGGATCCACTTACCTAATTAACAATGGGGCCTTCTCTAACCTTTGCTCACAGCTCTCACCCGCCCCAACAATGGCTACTCACAAAGTCACTTCTTCCACTTTGTGCCTTAGAGAGAGAGAGAGAGAGAGAGAGAGAGAGATAGAGAGGGGTAAGAATGAAGGGCATGGGTGAGAGAAGAGGCTTAAGTACTCTCAAGTTTGGGGTGGTTTACCAAGTGTCACCAAGGAGGTCTAAATCTAAACAAGTGGCACCCACATTAGCATGCATTAAACAAGTGTCACCTTCAACTCATGCATATCAGAGACACAGTAGGCGCTAAGCTTCCTTCTCCAACACAATCGATGCTAGACAACCCAACCGGTGCTGAGCAACTCAATCGGCGTTGGCCTCCTTCTCCAACACAACCGAGGGCCTCCTTCTCCAACACAACCGGTGACTTCCTTCTCGAACACAACCGGTGCTGACCTCCTCCTCCAACACAACTAACGCTGGCCTCCTCACTTCCCTATCCCGCCATGCCTTCTAACTAGCCAGGAAAAGTTTGGGTCGTCACAACCGACTAGTGTGAAGACATACCATGTTTGCCTAAATCATCAGCATAGTCGGAATCGACATATCCCACCAGTTTCGTAAAGCTTCTCTTCCTGCTGAACATAATTTCGAGACCTGACGACCCTCTCAGATATCTGAAAATCCACTTAATTGCATTCCAATGCTCCCTGCCAGGATTGCTTATGTATCAACTAACAACACTGACAGCATAAGATAAATCCGGCCAGCTACAAACCATAGCATACATGAGGCTTTTAACTGCACTAGCATAGGGCACCAGAGACATCTGCTCTATCTCCTCATCCGTAGTGGAACATTGACATTCAGATAACTTGAAATGACTCGCCAATTGAGTACTAACTGACTTGGCCTTTTCCATGTTGAAACGCTCCAGCACCTTTTCAACATATTTTTTTTGAGTTACCCAGAGTTTACCTGCACTTCTATCTCTAGGAATCTCCATACCAATGATCTTATTAGCAGCCCCTAGATCCTTCATATCAAACTCAGAACTTAACATAGACTTGAGAGAGGTTATGTCATACGCATTCTTAGCAGCGATGAGCATGTCATCAACATAAAGCATTAAGAAAATAAGAGAATTATCATCAAGAACTTTAAAATAAACACAACAATCATACTCACTTCTTGAATAGTTAATCCGTACCATGAAAAAGTCGAAGCCCTTGTACCACTGCCTGGAAAATTGCTTAAGACCATAAAGTGATCTCATGGGCAAGCAAACTTGATCTTCCTTTCCACACACCTTGAAGCCTTCAGGTTGCTCCATAAAGATTTGTTCCTCCAAATCACCATGAAGAAACGTTGTCTTCACATCGGCTATTCTAGCTCTAAGTCAAACATAGCTACTAAAGCAAGTAATAACCTTATTGAAGTGTGCTTGACAACCGGAGAAAATATTTCATTGTAGTCCACTTCCTCCTTCTGAGCATAACACTTTGCTATGAGCATATCCTTGAATCTCTCATATTTCTTTTCTGTTGCTGTCTCTTTCTTCCGAAAGATCCACTTGCTCCCAATCGCTTTTCTTCCCTTGGGTCTCTTGACAAGCTCCAAAGTCTTATTCTTTTTCAAAAACTCCATCTCATCCATCATGGCTATCATCCAATTATCACTTTGTGCATCACTTAAAGCATCTTCAAAAGAGTTGATTTATCCAGTACCAACAGTTAGAGCAAAGGCTATCATGTTCTCAAAGCTGTATCTCACATAGGCTTTGTGAACACGCTTCTTTCTACCTTTTGCCAGACTGTAGGGTTCACTATATAGTTGATATTGTTCTGGTATGCTGCTAGATGATTATTCCTCTTCTAGTATTTTAGACTCTTCTAGCTCCACCTGGACTGTCGATCTTTCTCCATCACTTTCATCTACATGTACTCTGTCATCTTGCATGTTGATTGACTTCACCATATGAGATTCATCAAACACAACATCCCTACTAAGCACAACCTTATGTGAAGTAGGATCCCAAAGCTTGAATTCCTTCACTTCCTTCTCAAAACTGATAAAGATGCACTGCTTAGACTTAGAGTTTAATTTGGAACGTTGCCCACTCTACACATGGACATAGGCTGGACATCCGAAGACCCTCAACATAGAGTAATCTACCGGCTTTCTTGTCCACATCTCCTCTAGAATTTTGCAATCAATATCTGTAGATGGTGACCTGTTAATGATGAAACAGACAATGTTAATTGCTTCTGCCTAGAAACTTTTCTTCAAATCTGCATTCAATCTCATACTACGAGCTCTTTCCAGAATAGTCATGTTTCTGGTATGGTAAACTGACGTACAATCTCCTCTTCTTTAAAAAATTCTTGAAATTCTCTAGACTTGTACTCCCCTCCATTATCTGATCTCAAGCATTTCAGTTTCTTTCCAGTCTTCATTTGTATCTCTGGTTTCCATTGTTTAAACTTCGTGAATGTTTCACTTTTGTATTTCATGAAGTAGACCCAACCTTTATTGAGTAATCGTCAATGAAGGTAACGAAGTATTCTGCTCCACCCTTGGATTTGATTGGTAAAGGCCCTCATACATCAATGTGTACATAGTCTAGTATATCCTTGCTCGTATGAACTACAGTTCTTAATCTAATCTTGCATTATTTGCCAAAAACACAGTATTTACAGAAATCCAGGGTACAAGCTTTAACACCCTTCAGCAATTTCCTTTTATGAAGTTTCATCATACCTCGTTCACTCATATGCCCTAAACGCATATGCCACAATTTTGTGTCATTTGTGCTGGACTCTACATCTGTAGTTACAAAGGTCCACCTATAGTTGTATTCTCTATCAACCTGTATATGTTCCCAGCCATCTAACCTTTCATGACAACCATAGATCTCTTACTAACCTTAAGGACTCCCACCTGTTGTTGTATTCTTGCAACCATTCGAGTCAATGGCCCATAAGGATATTAAGTTTTTTTTAATCGTGGGATATGCCTCTCATCTGATAAGATTCGTACTGTCCCATCAAACATCTTGATTTTGATAGTTTTTATTCCAATGGTCTTGCATACCGTATCATTCCCCATTAGAACAGACCCACTACTATATGATTTGTAGGTTTCGAACCAATTTTTATTTGAGCACATATGAAAAGAATATCCAGAATCTAAAATTCAAGAATCAGTAAATTGATTCTTACCTGAAGATATAGAGAGAAGATCCCCATCATCTCTGTCAGAGCTATCAGCCACGCTAGTTTCATCAAATACTTTTCATGGTTCTATCCACTTTATATCCTCCTTTCTTTTCTTGGAGTCTCTCTTCATATGACCTTTCTTTTTGTAGTAATAGCAAATAAACTTACCCTTCTCCTTCGATTTTGACCGACTTCTGCTTCCAGACCTTCTTTGATTTGATTTGCCCCTTTCATGACTTTCTTTGTGTTTTCCAAAGAAACTTTCTCCTTGAGATTTAATACTGCCAGTCTTCTTCTTTGTCTCGTTTGACATAAGAGTGGCAGTGACTTCGTCCGTCTCAAGAGTCTCCTTCCCATACAGTAGAGTTGTGACCAGGTGATCGTATGATCTTGGGAGCAAAGCCAACAAAAGTAGGCCCTTGTCTTCATCCTTGATTTCGACCTCAAGGCTTGCTAACTGGCGTATGATCTAGTTGAACTCGCTGAGATGTTCAAGCAGATCCACGCCTTCTTCCATCAGTTTCGAGGTCCACCACATAACGCAAGGCATCATCTGATAGATTCAGACGAATCGCGCTTATCGCATTTTCCTCCATCTCTTGCCACTCTTTATCGTCTATCTTCGCTGGTTTCTTCAATTTCCCTAGCAAAGCCTTAGCCAGACATTGTTGTATAAGAAGATCCTTCATCCTTCGTCGCCAAAGAGTGAAGTTGTTCTTTCCATTGAACCTCTCAATGTCATACTTGACGCTTGAGCCCTTTCCTATCATCATGGTAACAAACCCCAGAACATGGAATAACCTGGTAGGCTCTGATACCAATTTGTAGAAATGAAAAACAATCCATAAAAACAAGAAAGAATAAACAAACACAAAATAAAAAGACAACCAACCACAACGCAAAGATATACGTGATTTGGCAACATGCCTACGTCCACGGGAGATGAGAGCTTCTTTATTGACAATGGAGAATATGATTACAATAGCTTTCTTCCTCACGATTCTCTGTTCTCTCTAATTACAAAGAGATATGTGTTTTTCCTTTAACCTTAAATGAACCCCCCCATCGCAACATTATATATTGAATCGCAATAATGTATATTGAGTCGCAACAATATATATCAAGTCTCAGATAGATGGTACAAATTATTGAAATACCCCATATACGGATAAAAAAATTTCCCTCTAGGGCTGCCGCCCTTGAACCCCTACAGGGACCGATCCACTGAGTCTACCTAGCCGGACACTCTTTCAGGCTTTTAACGACCCTCCGAAGTCTTCCTTTTGACTCTACCTTGACAGGTCTATTTCTTTAGAATACAAGACCTCAATCCTCAACCCCTACACCAAATTGATAATTTGATTTTAATAAGGATTCTTACAAAAGATAGGTTTTCCCATTCAAAAATCTTCATATTTGTCTCTTTCCAAAGTTCCCATAAGACAACCCCTCTTGCTATCTTCCAAACTACTCTATCAAAGGGCAATAGGTGTGGAAAGGCTAATTGTGACATTACACCCATCACAGATTGGGGTAACAAAGTATATACCCCAAGTAACCTAAACAACCAATACCATATCCTTGAAACAAATGAACAATGGATAGATAGATGTGCACCAGATTCTCCATCTGCTTTAAAAACCAAACAGATGTTAGGAAGGATTTTACCTCTCTTAATCATATTATCAACAGTTAAGATCTTATCTTAAGCCACTAACTACAAAACAACTGCACCTTATGAGGAATGGGCAACCTCCATACTTTTGCAACAATGGGTAACGACCATCTCCACCTATCATTAAAAAGCAGCTTATAACAAGGCTCGACAGAGAAAATACCATCCCTCTCAATCTCCCAAACCAGTTCATCCACTGCCCCCTATGAAATATATATCATATCCAACAGCTCACTCCTCTGAAAAAAAAAATTAGTTTCGCTCAATCTATTACAGGGAAAGTTTACATTCCAAGACACCATATCACCCCAGGTTATGAACATTTTTAAATAATGAAAATCTCCCTTAGTATGTTTTTAGGGGGTAGACTGCCAAATTTAAAAAGTAAGGATAGACCATAGTATATTCTATTTAAACCTTAACCTATGTATATAAAGAGAACAAACAAATAGGAGAACTACTCCCTCCTATTTTCCTAAAATCTCTCCCTTATTTATGACATGCTTATCGCCTCCAAAATCCATTTCTTTCATTTCTAAATTTAATCACAAATTTTAAATAAAATCTATTACAATTAACCTGGAATAAAATCACGTCATTCATCCCTTAAATATTTGACTTACTGTATTTTCTAAATTATTTTTAATACAAAATCTAGAAAGAGAGGTATGAATGAGATAAATTTGAAAAATAGAAATTTATAGTATATAAGTTAAAATGGAATTTCTTCCAAAAAAAAGAAATTTGGAAGATAGTAAGAATACCTAGATTTTTTCTCCAAAATTGACATCGATGTTAGAAATAAATAAAAAAGAAATTCAATTTTTTTAAAAAAATGAATAAATATAAATATTTAAATAAGGATGCAGTTTGTATAAATAAATATAAATATTTAAATAAGGGTATCGATTGTATAGAGCCTAGGCTCTAAATAATCAAATTAGAGCCTACCTTCAAATAGTGTCAAGAAATGTGGTTTCAATACTGAAAATCCTTGTGATAGTCTTAAAATATATTTTCATCTTTATTTATAAAGTTTAAAGCTTCAAAAATAGTGTAGATTGACAGATCAATGAAAACTTGAAAATCTTGAAAATTGACGATTTAAAAATGTATTATAAAATACAATATTTCCAAAACTGGAAACCTATTTTTTCTCGTGTCCATACATCTTGATGTCAAGATTATCAATTTGAGGATATTTGTGCATGGAAACAACCTCTTCTAGTGAAATTTTTGAGGTAGGCTCTAATTTGAATCTTTAAAGCCTTGGCTCTATATAAACTTTTCCCTTTAAATAAATATTAAAAACTAAGAAGTTAAATTTCTATAGAGCTAGATGCCTTTGTCTGTATGAGGAGGTGTAGTTTACTTCTATGATTAATAACCTCTCAAGATATAAAATATAAGGTAAGAAGGCATTGTGATATGTGGTTCCACTAAGAGCATATATATTATGTACTCTCAGGAGCATAATTTACTTCTACTTCCCCCATCCAAAGGCATACTTTGGAGGATTTTTTCATTATGAAATTTTGGGAACCACTTAAGAATTACAAGATAATTATTCTCAAAAAAAGAAATTGAAATTTGACTTTTCTAGCACCTAGATCTTACAATCTAAATACTAGATGGTGTCTATTCAATCTCAAGCTCATAGAAGGTAGAGTTAGGAACTTTTTAAAATTAAGGTTAATATATGGGCTGAAAAGATTCCATCTCCAAAATTTGGAGTCTTAAAGTTATTTCTAGGTGGGGTTTTATATGAGGGAGTAAATGGACATTCCAAACGTTATGTATGAAGTGCCCACCTTATGCTTGTAGTTCTGTTGTTGGTATGATGACTTAAAAATCCATGTTTAACTATAAAATTTAAAATTATGAAATTTTGTAGATCGCAATCTATAATAGCTTGAAAAATCTTGAAAATAGATAGTTCAGATAATTTGTTATATGATGTACTATTTTTAAGACTTGAAATTAATTTTTCTTTATATCTATAGATCTTGAGATTGAGAAGGTTTTCCGACTTTGTAAGACTCCTTTTTGACGGATTTTTGAGGTGTGCCTTATTCTATCATATCAGGTTGACCTTACGTAAACTTTTCCCTTTTGTAAAAAGTCATTTCTTTTGGGCAAAACTTTGCTTTCCAAAAGCACTTAAACATTGTGTAAGATGATATTTGAGATTTTATCAGTAGTCTAGTGATATTTTAAAACCAAGTATCCTGAAATTTTATTTATATAAATTCTTTTTATAAAAATTGAAGTGTATCCTAATAAAGATGGCAAATGTCTCATTTTTCTTTTAGTAATAAGGGCTTATATAGCATTCGTTAATAATCAATCAATCTGTTAAAACCAAGAAATTCAACTTTCGTAAATCAATCTAATATTAAATTATTATTTTTAGTTGAATGATGTAGGTTGGATTTTTTTTTTAAAGGTTAAATTAAAAGTAAGAATGCTTTTTTTTTCTAGGTAGATCAGTGGGGATTTGATGTCTTTCAAAACAATATCAACATCTTGCACATCTTTTAATACAATAATAAATCTGTACCTTCCAACTAAAATGAACGATGTAAATCAATGTGACCATATTCCAACAACGTTGTCATTCTCAGTTAAACAACTAACGAGATCCTTTTGATTAGCTCGCAAGAAGAAGATAATAGCTTGATGTGTGGAATTCCCTATCCCTCCCAACCCTCCTACCGCTTACTATTTACTAGGGAAAGCTATGGTCGGGGAAAGGGAAGTAAATTTGCCTATGTACATATAGCATTGTTTTTCCTTAACCTTTATATCCAACACAAAGGCAAAAGCCAATAGATTTTTATGCTTCCAAGGGAGCTTACTGTCCATTTT
The DNA here is from genome assembly GCF_000471905.2 of Amborella trichopoda. The sequence goes on along the minus strand of NW_006498806.1, from coordinate 4,994,525 downwards.
CCTGCTCGGACAAAACCCCATCTAGTAGTATATCTAGGAACCTAAATTTTGGGGTTGTAACCTCTTCAACCCCAAAATTTTGGGGTCAGGATTGTATCACAATTTAGTATTCCTTATTTACCTAAGGTTGGAAGCACGATTTGGAAGATTGCAAAAGGAATGACTCTTTGGGAAGTTTGGAAGGAGAGAAACAATACTTTTGAGGGTGTGGTGTTGCCCGTAGATAAGCTTATCTATCTAATTAAGCTATTTGTCTGGTCATCTCTATCAATGGATAAGGATGGGTGGGTGGGGCATAACTAAGGTTGATGTTATGATCAATTTAACCAACCTTTTTTCTTTGGGTTTTAAACCCAGTAGGCCTAAAAGTTTGTGGTATGCCCCTCCTATTGGTAGCTTTAAGCTAAACTTTGATGGTAGTTTGATAGGGAATGGGACAACAGGTATTGGGGGGGTTGCTAGAGATTGCTTTGGAAATGTCTTGTTTACATATGCTGGCCCAATTGGGGTTGCTACAACAAACTGGGCAGAGCTTTCGGTGCTTTTAAGGGGTATCGAAATTGGGTATCGAAATTTTCATTGAGAAGAATCTAGGGTTTTTGTCTAATAGAAAGGGATTCACTTAATGTCATCAGATAATATAAGAATGAGCATAGGGTACTGTTTGAATTGCGATCTTTATGGTTACAAATTTTGGATGTAGTGGCCAACCTATCGGTCTCAGTTTCCCATATTTACTGTGAAGCAAATGACGTTGCGGATGCCTTGGCTAAAGGGAAAGTCTCTCTTTTTTTCTATTTCTATTTCTAACGATGTAATTTCCTTTTAATCTATTAATGAAATAGTTAAATCTTGGTCAAAACAAAAACCTCGTCAACCCATATGGCATACTCAACAAAAACATTTACAAATTGCACTCTTTATGGACTTGAAATAAATAATACCTCAAAATTGTACAAAAGCCTTCCAATTTTTGAAGATGGAGATCTAAGTGTTAGAAAGCTCCAAATTCAATTTTTTCCATTTGAATACAAGTATTTAGTGATTTTTTAGGTGGTTCACAAAATTTAAATCAAAAAATCTTGCCAAGTTAGTCTTCTGCCCGTAGGAGTATTCTCTCGCGGGAACATAATATACACACTCAAGGTAAAAAATTGATACTTTTATATAATTCCAAATGCTGAAAATTGATGTGTTTAGTGTATAAATAGCAAGCCATAGTTTTCAACATTTTTAAAGAATTTTAGAGGCCTCTATGCTTCCTAATTACCAAAATGCTCTTATTTCACAGTATAATTCTTGGGCTAGTTATTAATTACCAAAATGCTCTTATTTCACAGTATAATTCTTGGGCTAGTTATTCATGATAAATGGCACATAAGAATGTTCATTGAAATCCTGGAGAAGTTAAAAGCAATATCCACCAAACCCTGGTTCAATTAGGATCCTAAAGTAACAAAACTTAAACTTTTAAAAGGAAATGTATTCAATGAGACTATTTATTTTTGGTACAAGGTAGTCATAATTAATCTTGACCATTGAATGTGAAAGTAGATGACTGCATTTACTCCATCGATCAAGCTCAAAATTCAAAAGAAATTTTCTTGATCATGGTAACACACCCAACCTATCAGATTTCACATCGAATGGTTATAAGTACTTATAACCTCTTGTATATAATCTCCTTCCAAAAATATTAAACTACTAAAACTTAATTAGAAAATCAAACATTTCAAGCACAAGCTCAGGGGAACTAAGGTTAAAATGGTCATTTTAGAAAGGGAAATACCTTATACTTCCTCTAAGGATGGCCCAGGTTACTCAAACTAACACCCGCCATTTGTATTTATCCTAGACATGGGGCAATGAGTAGATGGTCATTTTTATAGTTGCCATTTTTTTTTCTTAGCAGTAATGATTTCTCGACTCCACCGCTCATGCGTAGGAGCAAATGATGAACGTAGCATATGTGTACCTGAATACTATACTAGAGCGAATTATACTTCGTGGTCCCTTTCAAAAGGTTTAATGGTTGAAAAATGAATGTGGGCAAAACTAGAATAGTACTTTGAACACTAAATATGTGTTGATATATATTATCATGATAAAAATCTATACTCATAGAATAAATATAGTTAAGAAGAAGATGTTGAGATGGATGAGTAGCAAGACAAAAAGCGATAGAATATGAAACAAATATATTCAAGAGATTTTAGGCGTGACACTAATAAATGACAAGATGAGAGACATTTGACTTAGGTGGGCTGCCCATGTGTGGCGCAGTCCTAGTACAACACCTATTAGGAAGTGCGAGTTAGTTCAAGTGGAAAGCTCAAAAATGACATGGGATATCTTCTAAAGGACATGGATAGAAGTAGTGATAAAAGATATGAAGACTTATAGCCTCAATAAGGATATGACCCTTGATACATAGAATGGCGAACCAAGATTCATATAGCCAATTGAGAAAAGGTCTTTTTAATGACGACGATGGTCATGATAAGAACAAAAAATGCAGCTTGTCATAGTCCATTTCAAATGGGTTGGATGGTGATGGGGACATACTACTCAATGCCAATGAAGTAATTGTTGGATTTCTGTGGCCATTAAAAGTCTTATGAGAGCTTATATTCAAGTATATGATATAGTGGAATGTAAACTCAGTGGGAGAGTGATCTTTTGTAGACCGATATAGGAAAATGCTAGTTGCCGATACTCAGATTTGGCATGATGTGCTAGGCCAGTTGATTTGGAAAACCCTTATTAATTAGCCATAGAATAAAATCGATGAGGATTTGTAAGGTCATCCCTTTATGAGGTTGGAGTTACCCAAGAGAGTGAGCCGAGGGATTGTGTGATCCTTGTGTATGATGGTTGGCCTCTAGAGACGATGGCCAAAACCTCATCACTGAACCGTCATACAACATGTAATATGATAGCCATATCAGGAAAGTGAGTCACCATTGAAGGTAAGTATGTATATATGCGAGAGATTACCCTTATGCACTATAGAATTGTGATTGCATCAGGTATATGTAACTTTGGACTCGTCTCTAGGGAAGAACCTATAATCTATAGATTGTGATTGTGTCTCTTTACCTATTGGCTGACTATGGTAGCCCAATCATGAACCCCTTGTCTGTGGGTTATAGGAATTGCTGAGCCAATTTGAGAAAGCAAGTATGAATTATAGTTTACAGTAGAAGATTGAATATTTTAGCGATATTATAGTTCCTAAACCTAGTCAAATCCCATTCTCATCAAAATTATTTAGAATTGATTATTTTGATGTTAAATTATTTTTAGATTGATTATTTAAATTTTTATGAATCTTTGGATATTTTATTTTTGTAAAATGGATTTATAAATCAAGAGATATTCAATTTTCAGTATTTAAATATTTAAAGAGAAATAATGTTTATTTTCAATATTCTAAAAATCATTTTATAAATCACTATCCACCATGAGCTATAGGCCTACTATAAATAATCATATGGGAAAATTATATAGGCCCCATATGAGGCCACTTACGGTGGCGCGCCCCACCTAAAATTACTTCTTACTTTCTAAAATATGGTGATGCCACCAAGGCATTCAATCAAGATGAAATAACATAGTATGTTTTGAAATAATGGAAGATTAATTTCAATCAATATTTTATGTGTAAGAAAATTATGGAAAACTATAATATGATTGATAATATTTTTTCTATTTTATTATTTGATGGGATTAGGTTTAAGAAACTGAAGTATAAGGTTCTAACACCTTCCTTTAAATCATGATGGTAGAAGTAAAAATTGAATGACTTAGATCTCTTACTTCACAGGTCTCCTATGATTAATGGTCTATATCTAATTTCTATAAAAATAGTTAACCCTAAAGAAACCTTAACTCCTTAAAAACCTATGAATAAGGGTCATGTCTCTCCTAATCTCTACACTACTCATCTCTATTTACTCTCTCACTTGGGGTGGCACGCCACCCCCTAGGCTCTCTTTCTCTCTAAGATCACATCCATCTTAAAGTAGGGGACATGCCCCAAGCTAGGTGCAAGAGGGGGCACTCTCCACTTTTACTACACATTGAGGTCTATGTTATGCTTAAAGATTGTTTCATTACTCTCATATTTGTAAGGGTTGTAGCCTAGGCTTTTTCATGTTTCAAAGATTTGAGATAGACCATTGATCATGTGCGCTATTGGAGGAGGAGACCAGGTGTAGGTTATATAAAGTCTGATTGAGATAATATTTCATCATATTATTTTGCAGTTTACAGTCTCTTTATTTCATGTGCTTTCTTTTTCCATAAGCATTATGTTTCTTGTATTTATTGAATAAAAAAATATTGTAATTAGTAATAGCAAGTGATATCCTCTTTTAGTTACTTATTTGCTTATTTCAAATAAATTTTATTCTACTTGGATCTTTGTAAATGTTCTAGTGAGTGAGAAAAAAAAAATTAAAAACTATATACACCATGTTAGATCACCTTGTCCAACTTTCAGTAATAATATGTATGCTAAGTCACACTGCTCAGTTGCCATCCAACTCATTGATGGAATGTAATTACCATGTAGTCAGGCTGATATTACGACCACATGGATCATCTTATAGCAGCCCAATGGATAATTAACCAACATTGTGGGTCACATCTATGGACACTCTATATTGCCACCCATCTTTTGGATGGTAAAGAAAAAAAAGTAAATCTAACTCCCCAAGGGCCCTAATCACAAACAAAATCACCCTTTTTTACAATATCTTTAAAAAAGAATAAGATCATCTTTGAAATTTGGTAAAGTTAACAAAAATACCCGGGAGATCAAATAGTCAACTTCTTTCCTTTAATTTAATTTCAAAAAAATTATGAAATAGAATATGATCAAGAGATAAAATAGGTGATACCTTAAATATGAAAAAGTACATAATAAAATCATTTAGGTCGAGACAAGAAGGTGACAATTACTCTCGAAGAAATCAAGTTGTTGGGGTTGTGTCATTGGCGTGGCCCATAGTTCCGATAAAAAATTTTGAACTTTGTGACAGACCTTGTACAAAAATTAAATAATATTATAGGATATTTTGATGAAAGAGTGAAATAGTAAAGGATACGGTTTATATAAGTCCATGGACTCTATGTAGAAATGCGGGCCCTTTAATAATTTATTTTTGAAAGAAAATTTAATCCTATTTTTTAGAGAATATATAATTTTTATCATGTAGATTATTAATTTGTAAAAATATATAAATTTTGAAAACTAGAATATGATATTTTTTGGAGAAAATATTTGAACCGTTGATTTTATATTTTTTTTGGAGGATTATTATTTATGGTGGAGGTCTACACTTTCTTTAATGGATGGTGTAGATCTCCAAACCCCCATAATAACAGGTGTTGGGTTAGACGCACCAAACAATTCTCCAATATTAAATAGTCGATATTTTAGATTTACTCTAAACATCGGTGTTTAAAAAAACGGATCGGTGACTCAAATTGGTCACACCTATATCCGTGTCGGATCGGAAGAATCACTAATTTTTGTCCCAAAATTTTTTTAAAAAAAATTTAAGAAAAAAGTGTTCATCCTTTTTTTTTTTCGCTTGACTCAATGAAAAATCGGTCTGAATCGGTGAATAATCGGTCAAACTCTGTGAAGAATTGTTGAAATTGGTGGTTCTGCGGAAGATAAAAAAGACGAGTTTACCATTCTGAATTGACCGAATCCCAATTTTTTACCAGATCCGGAATGGTCACGGCGATTCTCATTCCGAACTGCCCAGTTCCGGATTGAGGATCGGGTCACCAATTTTTAAACGACTGTTGAACATTGTCAAATCACATTCGAGATTTTTTTATTTTATTTTATTAAGGGTGCACTTTTTTCTCCATCACATTACATATCCCAATTGATAAATGACAGTACAATGATATGCCTTTTGAGAGGTGAACATGGATGACACTACAAGGCTAAAAATAAGGTTAATAGGGGTCTTTCTTCTCTTGACATGAAAAGAGCAAAATAAGTGAAAAGACAAAAGAAAATGAACTTTAGGATGGACTCCATCATGCATAGTGTTACTTGAAGCATTTAGGCAACCATAATAATCAAAGTGGGTAGCATGGCTAGTAAGCATAATTGTGGGTGTAATTATTGAGACATGTATCACAAAGCTAGAAGAAATATCATAAAGTAGGAAGAAACCCTACAGAATGGATGCTAATTATACTTAGAGAGAGAGATGGATGCTAATTAGAGAGAGAGAGAGAGTAATGAATAGAAGATGGGGAAAAGTTATAAATTTTGGAAATTATGACAAGGTCGGTGTGGTGGTAGAAGGCACAAAAAAGGCCGGTCCCCTCTCTCTCTCACCTTACTTTTATGGCACTAAAGGAACAAAGTAGTGAGATGTCCCAATTTTCTCGGGTCCCCAACAACCTAACACTGTAGAGCCCACGTTTCATGAGCATGCTTGGCATGTGCACCTCCTCCACTCCTCTCTCTCTTTCTCTCTCTAGGATTGGGATGAATATACCTCTCCCTCTCTCTCTCTCTAGGATTGGGATGAATATATATCTCTCTCTCTCTGCCACAGAGGTACTCACACAAGGATATATGCTTAAGCAAGCATGACTACATGAAATCCGAGAAAGAAACAAGAAATGGAGACAAGTGGACCACCTGAAAAAGGAGCAAAATCTTTCTTTTTGTATTTTACGTAAGTGAGTTTTTAAATTTGCTTGAGAAATAAGTGAATGTTGAATTTATTTATGAATATAGGTCCACTTCTTCATCTTCCTAAAGTGCATTGATTGTCAATTTCTTACCCACATGCCGGAATCAAGTGACATAATAACATGTCGGTGTTTCTCCTCTTGATCCTACAGCCAAGATATTTTATACTCCTACAGGAGCATTCTGTCTAGTTACTCCCTCAGGTAAAATTCAATCTAGAAGCTGACTTCAGACGCCAAATATAATCTCTTAAGCCCAAAGACTCTTCTCAACAAAAAAAAAAAGTTTCCAAATCTCAATCTCGATGCACATGAAAAATATAAATGCCTCAAGGTTGAACAGAGACCGTCCAATTTGTTGACAGTGATATTTAAGTGTTTGAAAATACAAAATTCAAGTTCTTTCTTTTGATTATTGGCTGGTTCCCAAAATTTCAAATCGAAAAGAAAAACTCCCAAGTCTTCTAACCAAGATAATAGATGTACAGTATGCCCTTGTAGGAACATATTATAAGAGATCCCAATTTATTTTTCCAAATCTCATATTAGTTTTTTTAAATTTGAAAAGAGTTCATATAACATTGCAACCTTATACTATCAAAATCTAGTAGAAAAAGGATGTTTCGAAATTGAAAAACCTTCCAGTTGATCGTCTCGACGTCGAGATGTATAAAAATAAAGAAAAACACGAATTTCAAGTCATAAGAATAATACGACTGCGAGATGTATAGAAATAAAAAAAAAAAAAAGAATTTCAAGTCATAAGAATAATACATCTTTTAACTAGTTACAATGATTTTCCAGATTTTCAAGTCTTTATGGATCCTCGGTCTGTTATTTTTAGTTTTAAATGTTTAAACAAAGGGTGGGTGAAGTTTGTACAAGGTGTCAACCTCAAAACTATCCTAAAAAATACAGTTTGGGTGTCACAAAGCCTTGAGACAAATATGAAAATCTATTGTTGCTCTTAATTATAAAATTTAAAATTTCAAAAAATGAAGACGATTAAGCAAATCAATAAATACTAGAAATTCCAGATGTGTTAGATGATTAACTATTTTAGCACTAAAAAACCCTTTTTTTTTCGCATCTAAGTCTATGAAGATATTTCAACATACAAAATATTTCTCTAGTGGATTTTTAGGTGCACCTTACGAGTACATTATAAGGTTTACCCTTATCTGAACTTTTTCCTTACATAAATGCAAGGCGGCATTTAAAGTTAGTTTTGAGGAGAGAGAGGGAGAGAGAGAACGTACTCCCCTGTAGGCACACCTCCCACGATAGTGGGCCCTCATGCTCCTCGTGGAACTCCCGCACTTTTTACCGCACGCTTTGAATCTTGATTCCTGATTTTTTTTTCTTGTTTTTTCTTTTTTTAAGTTTTAATTTTTATTTGCTATTATTATCTTTATTTTTTTGGTAGGTCCGAGAGATATTGGACAATGGGGAATTTTAGCCATCCATGAATTTTAATTTGATTAATGTTTTTGTGTTTTTCATTTATCTAATAATAAACATAAGGTAAAAATTCATATAAGGGTGAGGCTCTAAACAATTAAATTAAGGCACACCACAAAAATTTGCTAGAACATGTTGTTTTGATTCCCAAAACTTTTTAAATCGATCATCTCGGCCTCAAGATGCATGGACATGATAAAAATAGATTTAAAGTCTTGAAAATAATCCATCTTGTAATGTTTTTCTGGACCGTCAATTTTCAAGTTTTTTTTTTTTTTTCTCAAAAAAATAGTCATGCATTTTGAAAAAGAGGGACATTTCTCGAGATCTCTCGCATCCTAAGTGAAGATCATAGTGTTCATAGATTTGCTCGATGTATACTATTTGTGAAGCGTTAAATAAAATTTCAAGCCATGACGGAGATTTCTAATACCAAAACAACGTCTTACCATACTATTTAAAGGTGTGCCTTGATTGGAGCCTGAGCCCTGTACAAACCACACCCTAAACATAATGGCGCGAAAAACACCTAAATGGTCATAGAATATCAGAGCCTAAAGTTTACCTGCTTTTATAGGTAGCCATGGTAGCATGAACACCTAAATGGTCATAGAATATCAGAGCCTAAAGTTTACCTGCTTTTATAGGTAGCCATGGTAGCATGAACACCTAAATGGTCATAGAATTTTATCTCTGTGACCAGCCCGCATACTAGCACCTAAATGGTCATATAATTTTATCTATGTGACCGGCCCGCATATTGTAAAAATGAAGGCTTGGGAATAAATATAATTTGATCTTAATTTTTTAATAATATATAATCTTTAACATGGAGATCATGAATATGAATAAATAAATAAAGTTTGAAAACTAAAAATAGTATTTATATCAAGAAAACATTTGGACCGTTAGATACAATTGTTTTAAGATGAACTAGCTATTTGCATCTATCTTTAAGATTGATGCCTTATACCTCTGGACCGCATATTGTAGAAATGTTGTCCAGCCCGCATGAAACAATTTTCCTTACATATAGTGGCATTTATATATATAGTGGTAAAAAAGTAATTATTTTCCCCCTTTTATGGTCAGCAAAAAGATGAGGTTTCTATAAGATTTAGGCTTTACGAAAACAAAATAAAGCCTCACCCCAAATCCTTGTAAAGAAAGTACTTTCGACGACAAAATCTCTAAGATGGCTTTAAAATCAATTTTTAAATCCGATAATAAAATTTAAAACTCAAAAAAGGTAAAGATCTTGCGAATTTGTGAATACTTATTTAAGATAAATGGACAGTCTAGATAATTTGTTATAATATACACGATTTTTAGAGTTTGAAATCCTAATTTTTTTCATAACTATAATGTTCAAGTCGAGATGATTGATTTAAAGGTTTTCCAATAGTTTACTTGCAATTTTTGATGAGTTATGAGATGAGGATTTACTTATTTTGATAGAGCCACAACCTTATTAAACCATTTTCTTTAGCAAAATCCATCGGGGTAATGTGGGTTAATGTGTTGCTGGTAAGAAGGCTTGCATTTCTGCCACTGGGCTCATGAACAGTGACATGCCAAGCTAGCAAGCCACCAATTCAAACACGATTACGTGGGAAGTTTGTTCTTATGATTAAAAAGGTGGGCATAGCTAACATGGCCTTAAGTTTCACTTTTGTAAAGATAAAAAAGAATATTAGGAAAACTTTTATATAAGGGTGAGGCCCTAAACAATCAAATTAAGGCTCACCTCAAAAAATAGATTACAAAATGTAGTTTTGATGCTGAAAAACCTTCAATTGGATCATCTTGACCTCAAGATGCATGGACAGGAGAAAAAATAAATTTCAAGTTTTGAAAATATTGCATCTAGTAATGTATTATCTAGGCCATCAATTTCAAGATTTTCAAAGTTTTCATAAATATGCTTGATTTACACTATTTTTTAATATTTAAATTTTATAATAAGAGATGAAAATAAATTCTCAGACCATCATAAAGATTTTGGATACATAAACAACATATTTCAGCCCTATTTGAACATATGCCTTACTTTGCCTGTTTAGGATTGTAGCCTTACACAAGTCACACCCATTTTGAAAAGGGCAAACAATTTGAAGCCTAGGGGTGGCAATGGGTTGGGTATGGGTCAACTCCAATTGGCCCTAGACCTGGACTCAAATAGTATTCGGGTCCAGGTTTTGGAGCCAAACCCGACCCATTGGGTCCAAAGATTGCCCATCGGGTCCTGGGTCTGGTCAAGTCCATTGTCACCCCTCGCTATGAGCTTCATGTTTTTTTTGGCCTTTTCTTTTATCATCATATACCCATATTATTGGCAACAAGCTCATAATCACCGTCATTAGATTTCAAGCCATCTGATTTGTCGTTTAATAGCTAAAGATGACTACGAGTTTTTATCGTATACAAATCCTTAATACACCCAAATGAATAAGGCTTACAATAAAATATTTTATCTCCAATAGTATAAAGGTATGGGTCGGGTTCAGTTGGACCCAAACCTGGATCCGAATAGCATTTGGTCCCAGGTCAAGTCCAGGTCCATTGCCGTTCCTATTGAAGTCTAAACCGGGCCTTAAATTTCATGGAATTGCATACAAAAAGGCCATTTACATTTTGTATAAGGAGGTCGCAATTATTCCTACTCATTGGATGGTTTATGGTGAGTAACAAAGTCCAATAACTTTTTTTTTTAATTTTAAGTCTACTCAATTATACTCCTGTAACCACCCAATTTGAAATCTACAGAACATGAGTGATTGTGACTTCCTTGTACAAGAAATAAATTATCTATTTGTATACTTTTCCAAATTTCAGACCTTTGCAATTATGGTAACCAATTGGAGGAAGTTTATATAAGGTGTCAGCTTTATACTATAGAAGTAAGTTGCACCTTAAAACTCCACCAAAAAAGGTTGTTTCGACATTGGAAAACCTTCTAATTGATCAACCTCGAGTTGTACAGATATTAAATAAAAACATATCAATCCCTAAAAAAAATGCATTTTATAACGTATAATCTGAACAATTCAGTTTTAAGATTTCCAAGTGTTTATAGATACACTAATTTGCACTGTTTTTTATCTTGGAATTTCACAAAATGGATTGAAAATAGTTTTTCAAGCCATTATATAAAGGGTTATGTTAGGGTGCTCACACTATAAAGTAATTTATCATTGTACTCAATAATATTTGGACACATATATACCCTTATATTGTACATGGAGTTTTTTTTTAAGGGTGTTTTTATCATTATAAAGGATGTGACATCATCTACATGGGATGTGACATCACCTAAATGGAGCATTAATGCCACTAATGTACTCGTTGTCGATGATGTCACACCCCATGGAGATGACGTCACACCTCTCCTGATGATAAAAAATACTCTTATTAAAAAAATATTTCATATATAAACAATGGTATATAAATGTCTAAAATTTTTTAGTACAATGATAAATTACTTTATGGTATAAGCACCCTAATATAACCTTTACATAAAATCATCACTTAATAACCTCCTCAATTGTTTTCTAGAATAATACCAAAATGTCATTTTTCAAGGTTTAGAATCCAAAAAAATTATGAAAGAAGACCTTTGAAGTAAAACAAATGGCATTATTAACATACAAACTATTTTTATGGAAATAGGAAAGGGGTTGGGGTCGTTGCAGTAAGATTCCCACACCTGGTTACCACATTGTGGTACCCATTCCTACCACTAACACCCCCAATTAGCACCTTCAAAATGTCCTCAATCTATTGAAAAAACAGGTAGGGGCCAGTCTTCCCCATTGAATTATCAAAATATCTATATATGTTTTTTTATGGAAATGTGTACAATTAACGGATTTACTTTTTATGCAAAGCAATCACAATCATCATTAACCATTAAATTTGAAATCAGGTGGCTGAGGATGTGTCATTAGTTGAGCACAAAGTCCAAAATAAAATTTCTTCAATATTGTGGCACATTTTCATCTATTAGATTTTGCATCCTATGGCTAAAAGTAATTGTGATCTCCTTATAAGAAAAATAAATGGTCGTCTAGTATACAATATCTTTTTTACTACTAAATTTTTGGTCTTTGTTAGAATGCTCATACACATTGAGTATTTCTTTAATATACTTAACATTCATTGGATATTCATTACCCTTATTTTGTAAAACAAAATTTTTCGAGCATGGACTTTTTGTTATTAGAAGGGGTAAAATAGATATTTACATATGAAATAAGTAGCATCTATTAGTAGTTAAAAAATAATTAATGCTTCTTGCAAGAGATGTCACACCTCATGTTGCTAATGTAATCCACTACTTAATGAAATGATTTTCTCTCTATCAAAAAAGTTTTAATTAATTACCTAAAATTTATCCCTAGCTAAAAAAGTTATGACATTGAAGAGTAAGGGTATCCACTATAAAAAAATATTGAGTACATTAAAAAATATTGAGTAATAATAGGAGTAGATATGAAGAAGTAGTTAAGATTGATGGTCGGGAAGTACAAAAAAGACTATACTTTCGATACATTGGGTCGATAATCTAGAAAAATTGAGAGATCAGGAAAGATGTTACACACAGAATTAAAGCTGGGTGGGCAAAGTGAAGAGGTGCAACTGGAATTTTATGTGATCGCCATATACTAATGAGGCTGAAGGGTAAAGTTTATAGGACATCGGTTAGACCAGTTTTGTTATATAGGGCGGAATGTTGGGCAGATAAAAAACAATATACCCATAGAATGAGTGTAGTGAAGATAACGATGTTAAGATAGGTGAGTGGCAAGATAAGAAGGTATAAATTTTGTAATGAATATATTCGAGAGAATTTAGGCATGACACCAATAGGCAATAAAATAAAAGAGAGAGAGAGAGAGTAGACTTAGATGGATTGGCCATGTGTGGCGCTGAACAAGTATAGCACCTGTTAGGAGGTGCGAATTAGTTCAAGTAGAAATGAGAGAGAATGAGAGAGAGAGAGAGAGAGAAATAGTAGACTTAGATGGATTAGCCATGTGTGGCGCTGACCAAGTATAACACCTATTAAGAGGTACGAATTAGTTCAAGTAGAGTGACTGAAAATGACAAGGGGTAAGTTCAAAAAGATATGATTGGAAGTAGTATGAAAAGATATAAAAACTTATGGCCTCACTAATAATATGACATTTAATAAAGCAGAATGGAGAATCAAAATTCATGTAGCTTGTCCCAAACTTGAAAATATACTCCAGGTATACGAATACCACGACAAAACCCATTAATTTCATAAGTAGTCCAACGATAAGAATCAAACTTGAAAAGTTATGTTCGTTAAATGTCAATTACTAACAACTCAAGACCAAACTTGATTCCTACTTACTAAATTTCCTTATCTTTAATCTCCTCTCTCTTATGACAGGGGGTGCCAATGGCCTTGGCCTCACTAGGTCTGAGAATCTAGGGCCATGAGCCCATCCCCTATTGGGGCTGGGCCCTCTTTGACCCAGACTAGACAAGTAGGGCTAGGGCTCGTACTATAGGGGCAGACTTGTGTTACGGACATGGCAAGCTCGCCCAGTTGTCATCCCACTCGTCCTTACCCTACCCCTTTTGACCTAAAATATTAGGCTCTATATAGTCTTCTCTTCAAGCTGGAGTTTGGTGGGTTTTAAGTAGAAGTTATGAATCATTTGCGCCGGGAATGTAGCAAAAAATGTCCATTTATTTATGGAAGAAATAAGTACCCCCGAGATTGGTCCGGTTTTTAGAGAGAGAGGGGGGCCATTTGCCCCGAGATTGGTGCATCAAGTTTGACATTTGAATCAGATTTTCATATGTTTGGAGAGAGCAGATATGAGAAGACTTCCAATGAGTAAATAGAGTATTGGACCATGTAAATATTAAAGGCTTTAAGCATTTGTTTAAGCACGTCACAAACAAATGAGTCAATTTTCCTCACGGACAAGTACACATGACGATGGTCTTTTGAATGTCCCTTCTCTCGTACCTGAGTTCTCTATTTCTATATTTTAAGCACTAGTGCTCTCACCAACACCCATACAAGGGTTTGAACTTACAAGGGATTTTCTCTCTCTTAATATATGAACCCCATGTGAGGGTTTGGACTTATTCGACTAAATAAGAATTCTCTCTCTCCTCAATAAGCGTAATGGATACTCTCATCATCATTATTATCGTCTGATCTTTATCTTAACTATTTGAAATCGGCTGTAAAAATTTTAATCTGTCATTCTGCTCTATCAAGCATCATACTCTGATTGTAGTCTATAATATTTTTTTTTACTACTTCTATATTTTTTTAAAACTTTCATAGATATAGTTAAAACCATAATGAACCCCATAAGAAAATCTTATATTATTGAAATTCTCTCCCTCTCTCTCCACATGTTTGTCCCTCTCATTCATGTAAATGAACTACGTACTCTCTCTCTCTCTATTATGCACCCATATCCACGTCACAATTTATATCCCATATAAATTTTTGGTTTTTAAGAACTGAAAATTTTCTCTGTTGTGGGTTCTCTGTGTGTTCTCTTCTTGCCTATCCCTCTTTTTAGGGAAAATTATACAAATATCCATTTTATTTTTCGTTATTATGAAAGTACTTAATACTTCTTGTTATTACACATATGTCCGTTTTTTTAACTTTATAATATTTTTAAAAATAAAAATAAAAATACCCATTTTCGGTTTTTCAAAAACCAAAATTTTAATAATTTTGATTTTTCAAAAACTGAATTTATTTTGTTGAACTTTATAACTAAATTTACTGGAAGTTTTTATATTATGGAGAGAGAGGGCGACCTGCTGCAGATAGAGAAAACTATTTGTTTGACCTAAAAGAGATAGGACAATTTGATTAAGAGAGAAATAATGAGCGTAGATTTAGAGGGAGAGCGCAATCTGTATAAGAGGGAGAAAGAATGAGCTTGAATTTAGAGAGAGAGAGAGAGAGAACGCGGGTCTGTTCTTTTTTTTAGTCGGAATTAAAGCTAATGACTACAGGGTAGCAGTAGAAATTATACATTTGCATGCACACACAAAATAAATGAACCCCCTACCTAATTAGGATGGATGACCTTCAATCTCATGAAATGAAAGCAACATAAACATCAGTAAGTCTTCTCTAGGAAATCAGAAACACCAGTAAATATAGAGAGATGAGTCATGGATCAATCCTAAGCCCTCTCGCCCCTGATCCTCCTGGCAAGCTGGATTTAGTGAAATCAAATTTTGTCATTATATTATGCCATATTTTTGTTGAAAATATCAAATATCATTGTAGGCTCTTTCTAAAACATATTCATATATTTATAAAAATTATTCTTATGCAAGATTTGACAGATAAAGTAGTTTGTTACATTACTTTATTAGTTTTTCTTGCATCACAACAGTGTGAGCATAAACGGTTCGAGAAAATTCTTCTTTGAGGTTATAGCTCATTGAAGAGTTGGCAAACCTATTGATTTGACTAGTAGACAACCTTGTTCTTAATCATAATTGAATTTTTGAACCTTTAGGCATTATCTAAAATTTAAAATGGCATCTAGGCTAATCATGTCAGAACTATCAAAACTTGAAAATTCAATGGAACTAATTTTTCTATGTGGAAAATAAAAATTGGTTTTATTCTCTTGCAAGATGGTGGACTATATTCTAGATACGGAACCACCAATTCTAAAGCCTAATGCCAATGGTCAAGCCAGAAGGCAACTTGATATATGGTTAGAATATGATAAAATCGCTAAGACTACAATGTGAGTTTCATATAGGATGATTTATTTAGAGTATTTGAAGACCACACCACAACTCAAAGTATGATGGGTGCCTTATCTGAAAAGTATCGACCACTTTTGGAACCTATGTACAATTATTATTAGAAACACATAATTCTTGTAAAACGAAGGAATTAGACTAAGTGACCAAACATATCAACAAAATGACAGTGCTCACAAATGACCTTGCCGCAGCCTGGAATCCAATTCCTGATTGCATACAAGTGTCTAACATTTTGGCTCCACATTGAGAGTCTGTTGTAATTGTAATTAACCATTTTGCACAAGGGATAACTATGTTGACTCGTCACATGCACCTTAATATTGATGCTGAGAGAATAATGAAGAAAAATTCAATTGAGCTCCGCTTTGCTCAAAGTTCATCTTCTCTGATTCCTATAAAAAACATTACAATAATCAAAATAATAATAAGTATAAAGGAAATTAGAGAAATTTTAAAAATAAAAAAAATAATGTTGAGAAGACATGTTTTTATTGTAAAAAAATTGGGGACATAGAGTTTAATTGTCTAAAGCAGAAAAACAAGAATATGAGTCATAATAACAATGATGCTTGAAATAATAATAGTAATTAAAATAAAAAAAGAACTTCATTTGCATAGTTTTAAAATCAATAGTTGTCGACCATGACCTGAAGAATTTGTGGGTCAACTCAATCTCTAATCGACAAGTTTCGAGGACCAAAGGCAAGTTCACAAAGTTAAAATTTCAGTTTTTGAAACACCGAAAATAGGTAATTTTATCTTTGTTTAAAAGAAAAATATTATAAAGTTTAAAAAATAGACATATGTGTGATAACATAAAGTATTAAGTATTTTCATAATAACAGAAAATAAAACAGACATTTACGTAATTTGCTCTGAAGTTTTCTACCATACACTAAGTGCCCTTGACTCCAAATTAAAAGAACCAACATTTAAAAAAGTAAAAAATTATATAAGGTTGCAACCTTAAAATGTAGAATTACATATGTACCTCAAAAATCTATCAGAAAGGTTGTCTTAATGTTGAAAAATCATTCATTTGATCATCTCGACATCGAAATGTATGAATATATAAAAAAAGGTTTTTGAGTATCAGAAATAGTACATCTTCCAACACATTATCTAGACCGTTCATTTTCAAGACTTTCATGTGTTTATAGATCTTATTGATTTTAACCATTTTTGGAGTTTAAAAATTTGTAATTAGATATACAAATAGATTTTATGATAATACTAAAAAAAATTTACAACAAAATTACATGTTATGATATAATTTGGAGGTGTGCTTTAATTGGATTGTTTAAGGTTACAACCTTATAGAAACTGCAACCCTTTCAAAAAAGAGAAAGTATACAATACAATGAGGCCACTTATCTTTGGTATAAGGTAGTCACAATTAATCTTGATCATTGGATGTAAAATTGGGTGGCTATATTTATTGTACTGATTAAATTTAAAATTCAAAAGAAAATTTTTCGAACTTTACGACATATCCAAACTATCAAACTTCATATCAAACGGTTATAAGTAATTATGACCTTTTTGTATAAAAAATAAATAATATCAATGTACACAATTACATAATTTAATAAAAAAAAAAAAAAAGAAGACAAGAAAAGATGGTCTGCCCACGTCTCAATTGTCTAAACCAAGTTATATTACAAAAAAAAAAAAAGACAAATTGCCTCCTACCAAAAGAGGCGCGACACATGGTCATGTGCCACGCGATCAGCGCCGTGCATTTGTCCATCAAATCCATCACACACATCATCGAGTGGACGGTTGCGCTAGGTTAAGGAGACGTGACAAAGCAACCGTGCCCCCAATCCACGTGACCAGTCAGGATTGGCTGTTACCGTGTTCGCTGAGCGTCCATCCAGAATGCACGTGCCAAAGGAAGTCTAGAGAGAGAAAGAGGGGAAGTAAGTGAGCTCCAACATAGAATGCACGTGCCAAAGGAAATTTAGAGAGATAAAGAGAAGGGAGTAAGTGAGCTCCCAACCAGAATGCACGTGTGAACGAAGTCTAGACTCCAGAGAGAGAGGGGGATAAGATTAGGTTATAAGGGTGCATAACATAAAGTAATGAATGGAATAAAATTCCACATTAAAATAATAAATAATAAGAGGCGTGAGATAATAGAAGATTAAAGGTGAAAAATTAAGAAGTGAGAAGAGAAGATTAATAACTAATTTTAAAATGTAATTCATGCCTCATATCGTTGAATATAAGGCAGGAAAAGGGAGATTATTGAGATGAAATATGAGAAATGGGGGAAGAATGAGCAAAATCATGGTGTGAATGCATGGGAGAATAAAGTAAGAAGATGCTGTTTGAGTAGGAATATTAAACAATTATCGTATGAACGAAAATAAGAAAAGTTGAATGAGGATAAAATTCAATGTGAAATAGGAAAAACCTTAGAGAGAGAGAGAGTTTGAAAGAAAGAGAGACTTTGACTATAAGCGACAAATTCAATACAAAAACAAAATAAAAAAATAACCCAAAAAAAGGGAAAACACAAACGAGTGAATGGGAGTGAGAAGGAATAACGAAGTGAGCGCAGACTCATGTAAGGTGAGGTTTTGTACAAGGCATCAATCTTAAACAATCGAAATAAGGTGGAACTTTAAATTATCTTGAAAGGTGCAATGTCGGTGCCGAAAAGCCTTACGGCATGAAAATCCATTGTCACTTCTAATTGTGAAATTTAAAGCTTGAAAAATAATACAGATCGAGCATATCTTAGATGATTAAAAGTTTTGAAAATGAACAGTCTAAATAATGCGTAACAATATACACTATTGTCATGCTTTGAAATCTCCATTTGTTTATACTCCATACATTTTGAGGTTGAGATAATCAATTTGAGAGTCTTTCAACAATAGAACACCCTTTTTCAATGGATTTTTAAGGCATTTTATAACCTTTTTCCAAACCTAAAACCTAAAAAGAAACAAGGAGTAAATCAACACATAGGAAAAAAGAAAAATCACAACAATTAAAGCGTAGAGAGAGACAGAGGGGTGGGTCTTAAAGATGCATTAAGTCCATGTGAAAAAGCAATTAAAGAGAGAAAAATTGGTTATAGGAGTGAGAAAGGTCCATAGAAGTGTGCCAGTGAAGTAATACCCACCCCAAAATAAAGGGGAAAGGCAAAAACTACCATTAAAGAAAGAAAAATAGAGACCGATTAGTTAGGAGCATGAAGGAGTAAGGAAGCATCGACCCTAAAATAAACCAAACAACATAAATTCAAGACAAAAAAACAAAAAGAAAGTGGAATTTCAAAAACAGGAAAGAGAAAGAACTCGAAAAAGAAAGTAATTAGTGTGAGCACATGGAAGAGGGGGTGGGTTGCAGGTGAGAAGAGTAAGAGAGAGAGAGACAGATGAAGATTGTAGAGAGATAAAGAGGGGAAAACAGTTTGAAAAATCGAAATAGTTGGCGGGAGGACAAATGGAGATTATAGAGAGAGAAAGACGTGTAAGATGTAGATTGAGACACCCAAACCAAACTATTATGAGTACGAATGTTATACTCCCGTAGGACCACACTATTCATCTACTCCCTCGCCCAAAATACTTGTTTAAAAAGATTATTTTAGTCTACAATTTTGAGAATCATATAAGGATTACTAGATGATTATTTTTAAAATTTTGAATTTTGTGATACTTTGATCTAGCTATTCAAAAATTGTACAGTACTATACTTTTTCTAATACGAGTCTATTTTGAGTAGTTTTTAAGAAAAAATTTATATAAGCACGAGCTCGATGCAATAGGGTGCGTTATAAAATTTTCGCTAGAAGAGGTTGTTTTGATACCCAAATATCCTCAAATTGATTAACTCGACATCTTGATGCATGTACATGAGAAAAAAATGAATTTCAAAGTTTTAGAAATAGTGTATCTTGGAATGCATTTTTGACCTGTCAATTTTCAAGATTTTTAATTTTTTATAGATTTGCTCAATCTACACTATTTTTTAAGTATAAAATTTTATAATTATAGATGAAAATATATTTTAAAGCTATCAAAAAAATGTACATACGAAAACCACATTTCTCGACACTATTTGTAGATACGCTTTACTTTGATTGTTTAGAGCCTCGGCTCCATTAAAACTGCATCCTATTTTGAATAATGTTTTTTATTGAGAATAGTGAAGAGATTGCATCCCCCAAATTTACGATCTAAATGTTATTCCTAGCATTATATACCCGAGGGAATAATTTGATAATGTGCACCCGCGGGAGTAGAAAATCACTTGGCTACAACAGGCATATCGCAATGCAGTTCTTGGAGGAAGAGAGGAGAGAGAGTAAGAGGAACTAGTGAGAGAAAGAGTTAGAGAGAGAGACCAAAACAATTATTCAGTTCACATGGGGTATGCCCCCCGTCCCCATGACTCGTAGAGTAGAGGAGCGGCACATGGCGCGAGCAGATTAGGGTTCGCTCCCATGTGACCGGGTGGCGTGGGGAATGTGACCGGCCACCGGCGGTCCACCAAAACTCTCAATATTTTTCAAAAAAAAAAAAGCACAACAAAAATTGGAATTCCAAACAATCGAAAAAAAAAAAAGAGGAAAAAGCGCCTTCAGATTGGTGGCTACGTGAGGCTCGAGATGGGTCCCACGTACGGTTAAAGGCCCGGCGCGAAACGTGGGCCGATAAACACGGACATGTGCGGGTCCCACCCACCGCGAGTGACGGACCCAGCCGGTAACTACCAATGGCCGAAAATTCACTGAAATGTCGGGGGATTTCGGGAATCCGGTTATCGGCGGGGCACGACTTGCGATGGAAGCAAAGCGGATTGAGTTTGTCCTTTTGCCGGGACGCTTTACGGAGAATGACGGGATCTGTGCCTGGCTTCTAGACGTATGACGAAAAGGTCCCTATGGCTCTTGAAACGGGCCAAAATGACGACAGTGTCCCTATTCTTTTTAAAAAATGACGTATTCTTTTGTCCTTTTTCAGGGCTGCCGAAAGGGTGTGATCCCACTCGTCATGAGCGACGAAACGGAAGAGTCGCTGTTTTTGGAAAGGCCAAAAAGGGGGGAAAAGTGTATATATAGCCGAGGCTCTAAACAATCAAATTAGAGCCTGCCTCAAAATTTTCACTAGAAGAGGTTTTTTTTATGCTTAAATATCTTCAAATTGATCATCTCGACATCAAGATGAATAGACAAGAGAAAAAAAATAGATTTTAAGTTTTATAAATAGTGTATTTTGTAAAGTATTTTTTTTACCTTCAATTTTTAAGATTTTCAAGTTTTCATAGATCTATCTATCTACACTATTTTTTAAAATTTAAAATTTATAAATAAATATGAAAATATATTTGAAGGCTATCACAAAAAATTCCAATATTGAAACCAAATTTTTCAATACTATTTGAAGATAGGATCTAATTTGATTGTTTAGAGCCTAGGCTCTATGTGAACCGCACCCAAAAAAAAAAAACTCAGCGTTAAAAAGATAATGAGGAGGAGGAAGCTTGATTGACTTCCAAGTTATTGCTCTCAACATTTTATTCCCTCTCTCTCTCTCCACTTTCTCTTAATTAGAATGAGGGGAATTTGTTAAATTTTGAACGGTTCATCAAATGAAACGTAAAGGGTTTTGATATTTATAAAGTTATGTGTGGGGTTAATATCAAATGTTCAAATTTAAGGTGTATTTTGATGAATTGCATTTAAAAGTTGTTTATCGAAACTAACGACAGACCATCTTAAATTTTGGGATCTATAGCGTTAATGCACCAGTGGGATTACATTATTTACGTTGTATGTACGAATATTATCTATGAGCCTAGTCTCTAAACAATCAAATTAGAACCTACCTTCAAGTAGTGTCGAGAAATGTGGTTTCATTATTGAAAATCTTTGTGATAGCTTTAAAATATAATTTTATATTTATTTATAAAGTTTAAATCTTCAAAAATCTTGTAGATCAATATATCTATGAAAACCTAAAAATCTTGAAAATTGACTATCAAAAAATACTTTACAAAATGTACTATTTTCAAAAGTAGAAATACATTTTTTTCTCATATCTATATATTTTGATGTGGAGATGATTAATTTGAAGATATTTGAGCATCAAAACAACCTCTTCGGGTTAAAAGTATTGAGATAGGTACAAATTTAAATGTTTAGATCCTCTGCAAATTTTTCCCTCATCTATATCCACATTCTTGATCTGGATAAATTTCTGTCTTCACTTATTTGGCACGGGGCTCCAAGGGCATGACATGCGCACATGACCGTTCACACTGAGTTAGATGGAATATATTTTCTCCCTCTCTCTTTTTCTCTCTAAATCCGTTTAACAGGAAGAGAGAGAGAGAGGACCTGTTTCCATGCATGTCCCAGAATGGAGTGCACTTGATACCATGCATTTATGTACGTGGAGCCTCCTCTAAAGATTTTCTATGACATTAACGGTTTTGCCGGGATTGCTCGCAACGAAATTTCGGATTTCAGCCGAAATTTATCTTTAAAAAACATTTTTCGGAGTGATTTCGAGACATTTCAGCTCGAATCCATCGACCGTCTGAAATCGATCGCTTTCCAACTCAGAAAAGCATTAGATCTTAGATCTACAGTCCAGATGCGCTACACCCCCTTCAATCCTGGCCGCCCATCCAAATCTAGGCGGGAAGGAAGGTTCGAGCAATTCAAGGAGGAAGTCGTCAGTTGCAAAATCCCAGGGGTAGTCCCGTCATATCGGTCAAATCCAGGGGCAAGCCTGTCTTTTCACGTACTACTGGCCCTTATATCTGTTTTTCCTTAAAAAACAAAAAAAAAAAAAAAATGAAAAAAAAAAAGAAGAAGAAAAAAAATACTTGACGCTTTTAATCCGGTCCTGCCGTCGCTTTAATTAGCCTGCCATCATTTCATCGCTCTGCGACACCCGCCAAGCATCAGCATAAGTACTCCCCCACCCCCCCGTCTTCCTTTATTCCTCACCTCTTTCTCTCTCTACCGTTGCCTCCGCGTCTACTTCTCTCTCTCTCTCTTTTCCCTGTTTCTTCTCTCTCTTGCGTTTTCCTCTCTCTTGCGTTCTCCTCTGCTCTCTCTGAGTGCTCTGTTTCTCTCTCTAAAATGTCTCCGAAATGGGTCTTGGCTCTCGCGCTCCTGGCCTCCATTATGGTGCCCGCCTTTGCTCGTATTCCAGGCGTTTACTCAGGCAGCGATTGGGAATCAGCTCATGCCACATTCTACGGTGGAAGTGACGCGTCAGGAACAATGGGTACTCTCTCTCTCTAACCATGAAACCCCATTTCATAACCTGGAGAGAACATGCTCCAAAACCAACAAAACCCATCTGGAAACCACCAAAGCCCTGCAAATAGCATATGAATCTGACCCATTTGTCCATTTTTCTTTTCAGGTGGGGCTTGCGGGTATGGAAACCTTTACAGTCAAGGCTATGGCGTGGAAACTGCGGCTTTGAGCACAGCTCTGTTCAATAGTGGTCTCAGCTGTGGAGCTTGCTTCGAGATCAAGTGCGCAAGCGATCCAAAGTGGTGCCACTCAGGAAGTCCCTCCATCTTCATCACTGCAACTAACTTCTGTCCACCGAACTATGCTCTTCCCAGCGACAATGGGGGTTGGTGCAACCCTCCTCGCCCGCATTTCGATTTGGCCATGCCCATGTTCTTGAAGATTGCAGAGTACAGGGCCGGCATTGTGCCCGTCTCTTACAGAAGGTTAGAATCTCGTCCTTCTAGAGAGAGAAAGAAAGGGATTTCCTGCATGGGTAGAGAGAGAAAAATGGGCTGCATTGGGGAGGAGAGAGAGAGGGAAATCGGAATCTGACCCACTTGTGGAGTGGGCGAATGTTTTTCGTGCGCTTACAATCCTGTATCTGACACATGTCACGGGGTGAATTGTTTTAGAGAGAGAGAGATCTCAGCCGCGTGGCATTCCGATTTCGCTTTACCTATTTCGATTCAATTTTTTATTTGCGTTTCAGTGAATATTTTCTTACCCCCTTAATTTACTTAAATGGTATACTTTTCCTTGTAGATGATTTAACTACTTTCATGGGTTTGGAATTTATTTTTTCTTTCCTATTTTCGTGTCATTTCTTTGTTTTAGTTATGGTTTGTTGCTTCGTTTTAGTTTTGTTAAAATGTTAGGTATTTATTGTACTTAATTCTTCCATTTATTGGCTCTTTAATACACGGAGTGTGTATTTATTTATTCAGTTGTCCTTTTTTTTTCTTTTTGTTTAGATTTTTAGACCGTTTATTTTTTTAGATTTTTATATATTTATAGATACTTCATTTTAATTATTTTTTAAATTTAAAAATTTCCAAGTAGGTATGAAAATAGATTTTAAGATGATACTAATAATTTTTTACAACAAAATTACATGTTATGATAAAATTTTAAAATGCGCCTTAATTGAATTGTTTAAGGTTGCAACTTTATAAAAATCGAACCCATATTTTTATTCTTTATCTCTTTTTTTTTCGTCTTTTTTTTTTTTGAAAAAAATAATTGTTCAGTAGAGTAGGTCCTGGCCCGGGAAAGGCGGCCCGTTGCTTGCCCTTGTTAAACCCAACGCCAAATCCTAATCACCGATTTCTCAGCTGGATGGATGATGTGCGATCTTAGCTGCTGTTTGTCATCCTAGATATCACAGCCGTGTGGCAGTCGCACGTGTGAATCATTTATAAGGGATTAAAATTTTCACCGAAATGGCGCCCCGAAATTTCGTCAAATTTTAGTCTGGGATGGGACCCGGATAATTCAATTCTGCCTCAGATTTCACATATGTTTTTCGCTTATTTTTACCTTTGATTTTAAAATTTCATCAAATTTCTTCCTATTTTCCCTTCTTTAAAATTATTTTTGCTATATTTTTATGCCCTGAGGACTTCTGAATTCAGTGTAGGACGCTTATAAATAAAGTAATTTCCTTATTTGGGTAAATTTTCCCAGCATTCACTCAAAAAACATGTGTTAATTGTGCTTTCTCTAAGGAATTTTCTACTATTTTTTACATTCGTTCCTTAATCTCCCTAAATTTGGAGAACTGAGCCTTTTAACCAAGTGAATCTCCTCTTCTTTTTCTCATTTGAATAGTATATTTCTTTCTAATTTCGTTATAAATTCTCCTGCTCTTTCTCTCTAAATCACAAAAAGTGCAATCTCTCTCTAAATTCTGAGACCTCTGCTCTGCAATGGTTATTGCTACAACAGGGTGTCGTGCCGCAAGCCTGGGGGAATCAGGTTCACCATCAATGGGTTCCGGTACTTCAACCTGGTGCTCATCTCGAATGTGGCCGGGGCTGGGGACATTGTCAAGGTTTGGGTGAAGGGCTCTCGCACCGGGTGGATGAGCATGTCCCGGAACTGGGGCCAGAACTGGCAGTCCAACTCCATCCTCGTGGGCCAGGCTCTCTCCTTCCGGGTCACCAGCAGCGACCGCCGTACCTCCACTTCCTGGAATGTCGTCCCCGCCAATTGGCAGTTCGGCCAAACCTTCACCGGCAAAAACTTCAGGATCTAATCCCCACCCAAAATGAAATCTTAGAGATACATAGAATTTCGAATTACCTCTACCCGCGTTTTTCATTTATTCCCTTTTTTATCTTTATCTTTTACTCTACTTTTTGTCCTTAGACGCGTATTTGGTCGGTTTCTCTTTTTCTGTTTCTTTACTGTTTGTTTTTCCTAGAGAGAGAGGGTTTTTAGTGTGAAAGAGAGTGTTTTTAGAGAGAGAAAGAGGGGGAATGATGGGATTTTAGGGAGAGAGAAAAGTCTTCCACCCATTGTGTTGCTTTCTTTGACTGTGTTGTCAAGTGCTGAAAGTGGTTGCACAACAGGCAGCCCGCAGCTATGATATTTCTTTCTTTTATAGATGGAAGAAAACCATATGATATATGATACATATAGTTTCTATGCTTTCTAATTAAATAGAATCATAGATATGCAATATATAATATTTGTTATAGTTATGTTGCTAATTTGGGGTATGGTGCCTCTTTGTATCCGGTGGCCGGAATTCGGTTGTGTTTGTAAAAGCTTTGCTGGAATCCGGTTTTGTGTGGTAAATTGTGTATTTACTGCGATGTTGACTATTTATATATGATGAATGAAGTGAACTTATAATTGTTAAATTTTGTGGGCCTTTTCTTTTTGTGAATGTTTGAATTTAGTGGGTCTTATGGTGTTCTGGGTTTTATACTCTGGATCTTTTGTTTTTCAAATTTTCCTTCAATTGACCCATGTCCTTCAATCGCTTTTCATGTAGAAATCACTTGTTTTATTATAAGGAAAGTCGCACCAAACTGCAGGAACAATGTGTGGTGTGTTCAATTATAATGGATTATCTCCAACACGAATTCATCTTAGAAGGTAGATAACGTACAAAGTGGAAATAAAATCTTTTTATAAAGGTGGTTTTGATGTTGTATATGTACCGAATTGTTGTCTCGACATCAAGATATATAGGGTCATGAAAACATATTTTAAGTCAGTACATTTTGCTACATATTATTTGGACTCTTCATTTTTAATATTTTTATATGTTTATAAATTTAGGCATATATAAATTTACTTGATTTAAATTATTTTTTAAATTTAAAATTTTACCAGGGTAATCTTGAACGAGCACATTGCATATAGACCCTTTCCGTCAAGAGCATCAAATGAATGATTCCAATAAAAGTTAATTGGGCTCAAGTTCCTTAATAACTTAAATCTGGCCTTCTAAACATCATTCTGGCCTTTATAATAAGAATAAGATCTTACAAAGGCAGCACGTAATCTTTTTAAGTGAAAGCATGTACTATATTTCTACACCCTCTATTAAAAGCCTATCATTGTCATCATCAAACAAAAATTCAGATTGATTGAAGGGATTTTGGTCTGTTATTCTATTTTATCGAGGGCTATATATTTTGTCAAAGTCATTATATTTTTTGCCGATACTTTTGGCAAAATCTTTTAGTGTAATTCGTTATTATTATTATTTAATCCTTCCACTTTAACCAAACCGTACCTCTCCGATAGACAGTGCACTAGGTCCTATTGATATTCTCTAGTTTATAGTGTTTTTCGTTTTGTAGGAAAATCCTTTCTTTGGAAAATAAATAGAGTACGCCTTCATTCAAATTGTATGATTCCTTCAATTCAAGTACAGCGGGTACAATCAATGCCCACGTTACATGCCCTCATACATGGTGCAAGCATTTAATAACCTTCCCAAATTTCATTATTATTTAAGTCAAAATATCAATTTCTTCTAGAAATATATGTTAGACCGCAGCCCTTTTGACCGATCCAAACCAAGTGAAGCACCGTGTAGTGATCTACACCAATGGTGTATGATTCAAGATGCCTTGACGGGGAAATCACCATCCACTTCTTGCCTACTATTCGATTTTTTTCTTTTTATTTGTTTTTTTTTTCGAATGTTAATGGTATATTTTATTAGATGAGTAATGATCCGATGAATTCCTCTCACACACATGTATGTAGAGCTTTAAAGGATTACCGTTAAATTTGACACTGATCAGTAGAAAAGTTATCATATAAGTACGAGACTTGATTTTTTTAAAAATCTGTATAAAAAATAATAGTATAACTTTTAGAATCCTACGCACTTGAGTATAGGAAGTCCCATATGACCATTACTCTTATTAGATAAAGGAGAAAAACCTTATAGTTACAATAAAGATGAAGAAATATAAGAATATAAGTTGTACTCCCTATTTCTAGAGATAAACCGGCCATGACTTCCAAACATAAAATACATCTCTAAAACCCATTTAAAATTAATGGTGGCCTTGGACCATAGTATAAGCTATTCTCTCTTTTAATAATTCACTTATATTGATTACAATTGGGAAAGCAAAGCGTTGAATGGTGAAGTCACCACCAAGACAGTGGCTGTATGCTTCCCCAAATGGAAGGGAAATCCGTGATGTACGGAATACTTGCTATACTACACAACCTGTGAATGGGCCTGTTATTTATTCTTTAGAGGAAGTGCTGGTAGCATCATGGCTAACCTATTAGGTTGGCACCTTTGGCCCGGCTTGGATGATGATTAATTTTATGTGAAATAGATTACTTTACATAAAATAAATATATTTTATTTTATTAATTATTTGGTATGTACCTCGTGTTCTGTAAAACATTATTTAATTATTATTTTTTTGGGTGATTCCCAACTATACTTTGCTCTTTTTGGCCAAAACATATATTATACTATCAATTATTTTAAATAAATGAAAACAGTTTTTCAATTAGATGAGTCACTATAAGCTTATGTCAGATGACTTTTATGATGGACACTAACAAGCAATGGATAATTTGTTATCTTTATTCTAGAATCAACTTTATAGAAATAGTGAATAGTGGCTAAGGAATACATCCATTGACTTGAATGTAAAGTTTATATGCAAGACAAACATACCAATAACTGTGTTTACATGCAAAGGTCACTACCATAGGGGTCTATCTATTTATTTTATAAATACATGGGACGAGGCATCTTTGCATTCGATTCGATAATAAGAGAACCCCTCCTTTTTCAATAGAAAAATTATTATGATCTCACAACTACTATGCAATTAACATATTAGAGAGAGAGAAAGAGGCCTTTGAAACATAATGATTGATAAGGATTCATGTAGTCGATCTTAAACAATTAGAAAAAAACTCGATCTCAAACAATTTGAAAAAAAACTTTAATGTAGAGAGGCTCTTGAAACATAATAATGAATTAAGATTCGTGTAGACGATCTTCAATAATTTTAAAAAAAAAATTTAATGTGAAAGAGTTCATTCACATTTAGAAAAACGGTCACTGTCCACTGAATAAAAGAAAAAAAAGGGATAGAGAGAGAGCCACCGTCCAGTTAATAAAGGAAAAACAAGGAGATAGAGTGCAGTTAAAAAAGGGTATCGAGCAACTGGGACCTGCGACTTTATTACCATTCTTTGTGTTTGGTCATGTGGATCAGAGTACAGTGTTTGCTTTGTAGGCAAGCACAGAGGAATATCACCTGCATGACCCTAGGATACCTATATCTATAACAAACCAAACAATAGGCTAAAGTACTTATAAGGGCTGCTAGAAATGGGATTGAAGACGTTGAGACCGTTATCTTTTCATCCAAATTGGGCAATTGTAGGATCGGGGATAATTATTGATACTTCTAATTTGTACATTATAGTCATAAGCTCTTCCAAGGGCTTTTAAAAAAAGAACATATTTTTGGGTTCGCCTTATTAAACTCAATACTATTTATTTTTGTGTCTATTTTTTTAAATAAAAAAATAATTTTTGGTCTGAAAATACCTCCTATTTTAACCCACATTTCTAAAATATAATGCCTAAAAATATTGGTCTGGCACAAAAATGTCCCAGTCCGGCTTATGACAAAAAAGGTCAGTTAACACAAAATGTGACAGATTGGCTTTTGGCATTCAAAATTTGCCAGTCTGATAACAAATGTGTCGGACTGGCTTATATTGAGATTGTGTCGGACAGTCGGACAGGCTTTTGTATTTGTGCCCCTAGCTTAGAGAAACAAAGTGGGAAAAGTGGGCTAAAACGATAGTATTTTAGTCTAAAAAAATCAATTTTTTTTGTTTTAGGGGTGGATGAAAAATAAATAGCATTGAGGCTAATAGTGTGGTATCCAACATATTGAGATAAAGCATGCCTACAAAGCCCAATTTGGGAGGGTATCTATAATTTTCCCGAGAATCAAAGGGCTGCTGTCCACTATTTCTTTGCACAAAGTCAAATGAAAAAAATTTAAAATTTTGAGTACCGTGGTGATCTACCACCAGCCGTTAGATTTGGCATTTGACAGCTAAAAAACCATATCGTATGTATTAAAACAAAACAAAGCCCTTGTGAACTTTCTTTACTAGAAAACATGGCAAAGAGTGGAAAGTTGTTCAAGATTGTAGAAGGCTCTGTGGCACAAGTTCAAAATTGTATACCGTTGAAAGTTCTCATATAGATAGGGATAATGATTTGATGTGTCAGCCAAGGCTCCTAGTCAAATGTGGTCTCCTTCAAAAATTTCTTAGAAACAGATTTTGGATCTAAATTTTTATAGGTCAATAATCTCAACCACCTCAATTATGAAAGTGAAAAAAAAGTGGATTTTAAACCTTAAAATTCTAGAGTATTTTAAACTTTGGATGTTCATCACCATTCATTTCAATTCTCCATATATCATCTGATCTGCACTATTTTTCGACCTAGAAAAATCATATAGTTGAAGAGGAAATGGATATAGAGCTACTTAAGATGTGTATTAGATCCTAATTCCATCTGTATGATGGTTTTTTTAAAAGGGCAATACATCCGAATAGTATCTCATTCAAACTTTTGTCCTACAGATTTAAGAAAGGATATTAATAAATTGCAGGTTTGGAAATGATGCTTCTGATGTTTTGTGCAACCTAAGGCCACGTTTGGACATTCACATTTCTAGCAGTTGGAAAAAATCTACCTTACTCTGCCCTTGAGTGGGTGGTGTGCTAGCCTATCATGAGACATAAACTTATGAATGGGATCGTACTATCCGGGAAACGCCGCCATTTAGCGTTGTTTCGACTTAGCGAAAGAACAAAACTTCTTTAATCAGAACATTGATATTCTTCCGCTTGATTGCGAGCATTGAAGAGTGCCTATTTTCACAATTGCCTATAGAGGCAGTTAAGGCCAAAGGTTGGATATGGCTGCTAGGATGTCCAAACAGGACCTAAACAAATCCACATTATCTCAAAAGTTATGACTAAAGGCATCATGGTAAAAGCTGATATAAGACAGGTTGTCCCTGTGATTTTTGGTGTCGAAGCCCTCCGATTTGGTCATTTCCCCTCATTGGGTTGACTTTGCACCCAACTTTGAGGGTTCAATTGCCCATTTTAAAAACTGTCTTCCAGGAAACTGGATATCCCAAATTCCATTGTCCCCTATAGAACTAGTGATATCCACTTTTTAGCCTTAAATATAAGGCAAGTGCAGTGGATATGCTGTAAACCTTCCTTGCTATCAAGCAGGGAAGTGCTACAGCACTAAAAAATATGGTTTTCCAAACTGCGCCTTCCAAAAATCAAACACACCTTAATACACGTGAAAATGTTCCCCCATGGTAAGTTTATGAGTTTGGTATGAATGGTGAAATTCAAGCTAAGTCCCTCAGTTCACATAATGGTGAAGAAAAGAATCCAAGGCACATGCAATCAAGGGAAGAGATCTTGAAAACACAAGAACATGCTAAGCAGAAAAGCATTGCACACGTCCAATCAAATAAAAAATTTCAAAAGTATATGCATACAGCTGCAAGAATCCTAAGTAGCTTTCATAATCTGGAGAATCTTTTGTATTTTGGAGATGCCCATTTGAGATTATGAGTACATTGACAAATAGGCATGGTACAAAAAGGTGTATAATATAAAACTGAGTAAAATTTAAGCACATTATGGCCTAGTGGTGCAAACCACCAAGATATTTCTCTCAATGCTTTGGTTTTTGCAGGTTGAATCCCCAATTTACCAAGCTTTTCTCCTCAAGCTGTAGTGCTTTTACTTTTCTTAGTGGGGATGGCCTTTATGCTAGACTACAAAGGCTACCCTGAGAGAGAGACCGGGGCTGGCAGCCCGGCCCGTTCAACATGGCAGTAAAAAAGTAGGGGCATGGGGCAAAAACTGTGGCTTTTACTTTTCTTAGTGGGGATGGCCTTTATGCTTGACTACTAAGGCTACCCCGAAAGAGAGACCAGGGCTGGCAATGGGATGGCAGCCCGGTCTGGCCCAGCCCTAAAAAAGTAGGGCATGGGGCAAAAACTGAGGCTTTTACCTTTCTTAGTGGGGATGGCCTTTATGCTAGACTACAAAGCCTACCCCGAGAGAGAGACCGGGGCTGGCAATGGGATGGCAGCCCGGCCTAGTCAACCCGGCCCTAAAAACATTGGGCGTGGGCCAAAAACTGTGGCTCGAAGGTCGGTGTAGGGCCAATGATGGCTTGGTTCGCCCCGGTTGGACCCTATTTTTTTTCCTTTTTTTGTAATCCAATTTTGTTGGCCTAGCCCGGCTCGGCCTGGCCTGGGCCTATTGCACCAAGAGAGAGAGAGCCAAGAAGAAAGAAATATTCTAAGAAAATGAAAGACAACAAAAAAAAAAAAACAGGAGAAAGGGCCAAATATCTGAGCCTTCTTTCCTTTGTCTTTGTTTGCAATCCAACAAACAAGTATAACAGGGCTCATATAAAATTGAAAGGAGCCCCTCAAAGCGTAAAAATACACTAGGATTTAAATCATCAAAGCACTTTATTCCTTTGAGAAAAGGGTTAAAAGACAACAGCACTTGAAAAATACTAAAGATTTCCTAGAGTCACCAACTAAACACTTCTATGTCCAAACCAATGAGACACAGAGGGCCCCCAACTCACCCTCAAAGGTGGACCCTACCCCATTTCATGCCACGTGGACTAAGAGAAACACTAATATCCAATGACATCAGTAGGCATCATCAGGCCACTCTATAATTTAAGTAGTTGATATACAGCTCAGATTTATTGGAGGAAAATGAGGTGAGGGGGAAAGATTTGTAAAGAAATCAAAAGTTAGATGATGGATGCTTGGATTAAAATTGGATGATGTGGGATCCAATGCGAATTTTGAAAGAGATTGAGAGAAAAGATATGTTATACAATATCAACTCAATGACCACATGGATATTGACAACTTAAGGGGGGAGAAAGGGGGTGTAATGTTCCAACAGAAGAGAGAGAGAGATCGATCTAAATGCTGATATTCGTCGTTGCTATAGGGAGGCTAATGCTGAAGCTGATTTTCTTGCTAAAGGAGGTGTTTAACAATCATCATTGGTGATCACTTCTTCCTAGTGATTATTGTTTGCATTACCTGTAATTTTGATTATTTAATGGAAATTCTTGGTTAATGTTAACAAAAAAAAAAAAAAAAAGGAGAATGTTTTAATATGACCTGAGATAAGTACAGGGAGAGAGAGTGGTCTCCCTCTAATGTATGTCACCAAGGAATGTGACGGTGCCAGATTTGAGATATTTAAAAAGCACCCATGAGAGAGAAAAGAGAGTGTGAGTACTTGTCACGTTAAACCTGAGAGAGAGAGAGAGAGAGAGAGAGAGAGAGAGAGAGAGAGATGGAACCCCATACAATAGGCAGGCACTTTCCAAAACTTGGGGTATTTTCATCATACACCTACTGATCTTCTCGAAACAGGTTCTCACTTAACACTATAACTAGAGAAATTTTAGAACATAGAGATTATTCTCTCCAAATTTAGGATAGAAAGACAATCCTCTCCAAATTTAGAGAGGATTATATATCCTAGAATTTGTCTTGTGATGGGGAATTTCTAAGCCAGTTCGGCAGCCCCGTTGGACAGAACTTAATCGGTTTTAGGTATTGTACCCAACAGTATCTCTCACTATAGGGTCTATCATCTGCCCTTACCTGTGGCTTAATAATATGTAGGGCCCAAATAGACTTAGATACAATTCATCGAAACTTTCTAATAGGCTTATATACATCATTTTATGTCAGATAACAACTAATTTGGTGTCTACAATTATGAAATAGTCAATGTGTCTCAGGGACTTCACCATCCATGTAAGCATTCATTTAAAGAGATTTATCTAAGTATTAATTAGAGATTTTCAACCATTTCCAAGCATACAAAATCCAGAAGGACACTAATATTTAGAGCCTGACCACTAAATGGCTCTAGTAGAAGTCTTTATCTAAAGCAGGTCTAGCACAAAATCCAAAAGAAGACATCCTTTGCTTGTCCAGGCTTAGATATGCAACACATTTGTATGGATCTTTATGGAACCCCACTTGTGTAGAAACAATGCCCAACAATGGTAATTTGATAATAGCCAGAGGAAAAAGCTAGTTTTTCCCTATTCTAATGATGAAGGTGGAATTTAGTTTATATTTGCAGAAAAATCTCAAATATCAGAGAAAAATGAAAATGCAAAAATGAAATCATAACACTTTAATTTCTATAGACAATGAGTATTTCAATTTGAAGGTATTTACTATTTATAATGTCTCGGTGCACAATAAATGATTTCCAGCACAGTTTAAGATTCTCAGTAGAACTAATCAAAACACAAGTTTGGTTCGACCATCCTAACAGCCACTTCTACCTTCCTCTTATATCTGAAAAATGAATGATTACTATCTTCCTATACCTAGCTTGGTCTTGATAATCTTTTACACAAATTTGGTATGAATAATTAGCAATTCCACTGAAGTTGCTCCAAGGCTTGAAAAAAATATCAAATGGAAATACAGTTTCAATCGAATCAAACAGAACCCCAACAAAACTTTCCACAATTGGGAAATTGTCCAGATAATTCATCTTTTGCAAATATTGTTAGAATTTTCTCCAACCAAAATTCTGACAAACGCTAAACTAAATCCTAAGTTATTTTGGTTTAGGAATATCATAATTTGTAACCATATACAGCTTCGAAAGAGATAATCCTAATTAAGAATGGATTGTGGTCTTAAGGAGTAGCACCTAAAAGAAATGGTAATTACATGTCGAAAGGTTGTTGCCTCAGAATCTCACTAAATGATTAACCTACTGTAATGCAAAATACTTGGGGACTAATATACAGGGACTGTAGCATACAGTTCATTCCCTCTATAGAACATCTTCTTTTATAGGCTAACCTTGCTTTTCAAGAAGTAAGTGTACAGTGTAGACTATAGTCCAGTGGACAAATAATGCATGGTACTCCAAGCTTTATGCACCGTCTGTTTCCGGTGACAGAACGCTAATGAATGTTCCCAGGACTCTGAATCCAGTTAGCCACCATCTGTGGGATAGATAAGGGATTTAGTGTTAAAATACCACATGACATAGTCCAATGGACTATGGTGGGCTTTTCCTTTATTTTCAAAGGGAAAATACACCGTAGTCCAATGGAGTATGGTATATGATACTCCATGCTACACCCACAGTCTGTTTCTAGTGATGGATGGTTGGGGATTCACTATATACATGCGGATCTCCCCATTGCGTCCATTCCAGTTGATGACCAATCATCTATCAGTAGGAACAGATGGAAGATTTTGTGTAGGAGTGTTACATTACATAGTCACATGGACTGTGGTGCACTTCACCTTTAAAGAGTGCATAGTAAAGATCAAAGTGGTCATGCTATCGTGTGAATTTGTGAATTCCTTGTGTCCTCTTTCTCTCCTCAAAAATCTCCCTCTTCTACTCTTTACATTATGTTCGCCCACCTTGCCCTAGTTCAAACTTGGCTAGCTACCCAAAACAAAAACAAAAACAAAAACACCTCATGAACATTTTGTGGACATTCACAAATAACATAACACCTCATGAACATTTTGTGGACATTCACAAATAACATGACACGGACACAAACATTGGACCATACGTGCCCTAGATTTTTATAGGCTTCTATTCCATTTCAATTGATTGGGAATTCTAATGTAATGAGTTTTTTTTTTTTTCCGCTGTTTTATTGATTTTAGGTTTGGGGTTATTTTGAATTTCTATTTTTTTTTAAGGGTATTTTTGTCTTTTTTTAATTGTATAGAATTGAGGGGAATAGTTACAGAAACTAGAGACTATGTCACTTGCCCAAAAAAACTAGAGACCAGGTTGGATGAAAACTGGGATGACGTAATTTTGAGGGCTATTAGCACTATTAGATTGTGTCTAGCGAGCGAAGCGCTATATAGCATCATTAATGAGGAGTCGGTAGCAAGATTATGGTCAAAGCTTGAGAACATGTAAATGACGAAGTCCCTCACAAATCGTTGCATTGGAATTAATAAAATTATTTGACTATTAATGAGCATGGTGTTAAAATAGAAGACAAAGATAAGGCTTATCTTGTTATCCCCGCCACCTCATTCATATGAGCATCTTGTCAGAACATTGCTCTATGGAAAAGATACCATAGAGATAGAGGATGTGACATAGACTCTTCTCTCGAATGATTTGCGAAAGAGGCAGGGTAATGCTCAGCCACATGTAGAAGGTTTTGTGGCTAGAGGGAGGTCGGTTGACAAAAATGAAAGGGGATGTGAAAGTCAAGGTAGGTCAAGAACGAGATTCAGTTCAAGAAAAGGTAATGTATGATGCTATAATTGCAAGAAAAAGAGGCATGTCAAGTCGGAGTTCCAAAAGCCCAAAGAAAAGGAAAATAAAGCCTTTGATGTGGCCAATATTGTTGATGAAAGCTTAGAAAGAGGAACAAATAATGTATTGTCAGTCTCGCTGCAAATTATGATTACTCTAAATACTCGTACATTCTTCATTCGAGATGTTCCCATGGTATTTGCCCTCATAGGAATTGATTCACCACATAATTCGAGATGTTCCCATGGTATTTGCCCTCATAGGAATTGATTCACCACATACTGGGCCTTGACGGTGACTCCATTTTGATGGGGAATGACATGCCATGTAAGATCGATAGTGTTCGGCCAGTTAATATCAAGATGTACGATGGAATTGTAAGAACCTTAATTAATGTGAGACATGTTCTAGATTTGAAAAAGAATTTTATCTCTTCGGGTACCTTAGATTCCAATGACTGCAAATTTGTTGGAAAATGTGTATCTTGAAAGTCATAAAGGATGCCCCAGTTGTGATGAAAGCAAAAAGGTTGGATCAAGTTTATATGTGTCTATTGGGAGCACTGTCACAAACAGAACAACAATTGCTATATTTGATGGTGATACTTCTGACTTTGACTCAAATGTGGCATATGCATCTGGGTCACCTGAGTGAGAGAGCTTTGACGGAATATAGCAAATATCAATCGACATGCAGAAGCACAAGTTGGACTTCTGTGAGTACAGTGCCTATGGCAAACAGTGTAGGATGCAGCTTCGCACGTCGGCGCATTCTACAAACATTCTTGAGTGTGTTCATTCTTATGTATGGGGACTTGCATCAATTGTCTCAAAGGATGATCTATATACTTTGTTTTCTTCATAGATGGTTTATCAAAGATGGTGTGGACTTACACTCTACAGAAAAAAGGTGATGTATTAAATACATTCAAGCATTGGAAAGTTAAGGTTGACAGACGGACTAGGAAGAAGGTGAAGTGCGTGAGGATCGACAATGGTGGAGAGGATACGTCAGCAACATTATGAATTTTTGTAAGAACGAAGGAATTATTCGTCACAATCACCACTTCGAAGATGCCACAACATAATGGAACTGTTAAGCATGTGAACAAGACACGTCTAAAGAAGGCCTGCATCATGTTGAGTAATGTTGGTTTATCAAAGGATTTTTTAGTAGAAGCAGTTAGTACGTGTTACCTCCTCAACATGTCACCATCTATGGCAATAGAGTACAAACCATAGCTAGCAAGTCACCTATTTAACCACGACTTTTTCAAAAAATCAGTGCTTTTTTGAAAAACGATTTAATTTATGACTTTTTCAATCGATCGATAAAAATACGCAATTTTTTCATGAAGTTTAAAACACGACTTTTTCAAAATTTGAAAATTTTGTTTCAAATAAACTTTTCTATTGATATACTCTTATTTGTTTTTGGAAAGTTCAACATATTTTTCCTGTTTTATGAAATTTGTATTTCTATTTTTATTTCTATTCTCCCAAAACTTTCTCTGGTTCTCTACTATGGTGTCTATTTTTTCGGGTGGTTATGGGTAGATCATAATTAACAAGTATGGGGTAGACTATTTCTTTCTAGAAAGATGAAAATTGAATTCACCTAACCAATATTTATCTTGGCAAATAGAAGGAAAAAGTTTATACAAGATTGCAACCTTAAAGTGTAGAATTACAAATGCACCTCAAAAATCCATTGAAAACGGTTGTTTTAATGTTGAAAAACCCTCTAACCAATCATTTCGACATCGAGATGTATGAATATGAAAAAAAAATAGATTTTGGGTCCCAAAAATAGTGCATCTTGCAACATATTATCTGGACTGTTCAATTTTCAAGATTTTCATATGTTTAGAGATCTACTTGATTTTAACCATTTTTAGAGTTTCAAATTTTATAATTAGAGATGAAAATAGATTTTAAGATAATCCTAATAATTTTTTACACCAAAATTACATGTTATGATCAAATTTGGAGGTACACCTTAATTGGATTGTTTTAGGTTACAACCTTATAGAAACCACACCCCGAATAGAATAGATAACCATATTATGATTTAGGGATATATCACATTGAATATTTGAAATTTATATTTACAGGGAGGTCATTTTTATACTGAGTGATATATATATATATATATATAGAGAGAGAGAGAGGAGGAGAGAGAGAGTAGTTACTAAATTACTAATT
>NW_006498806.1:4931203-4955722 GCF_000471905.2 Amborella trichopoda | reverse complement strand
GGTAGTACTTAGTTTATACGTAGTAGTAGTATATATATATATATATATAGTAGAGAGAGAGAGAGAGGGAGAGAGAGAGAGTTTCAAAATTTCTAATATTTTAAGCATATTTGATTTTATGACTCCAATTTTTTTAGCCTAGTCCGATATATTCGCAATCTCTTTACATGAAGTATTTTTGCCGATCCATATTTTTTACCCTATTTTTTCATCCGACTTTTTAAAATAAAAATGATTAGTTTCCAATTTCATGGTAAACCAATTTATTGATAATCCCCAACTTGCTAACTATGGTACAAACACCACAAGAGATATGGCATGGTAAGCCTGCTGATAATTCTCGTCTAAGAATTTTTGGTTGTCTTGCTTATATTAATGTGAAGGACGATATGTTGAGTCCGAGATCAAAGAATTATATTTTCCTTGGTTGTGCAAATGGAGTTAAAGGCTATAATAACTTGTGGTGCCCAAATCCTAAGTCGGGCACATTTATTATCAGTTGTGACGTTAAGTTTGAATAGTCGATTATATTGAAACACATTTCAAAGGGTACGAAAAAGAAAAAACGCAGCAATAGTAATAAAATTGAGGTGGAGTTAAGAACTCTAGAGAATACTATAAAATATGTGCCAGAAAATCCTTGACAAAGAGTGGAGGTGAGAATGTTGACCATGAGAAGGTCGTTGAGCCTACTCCACATAAAGAAGAGTCTCAGCTTGGAAGGGAAAAGAGAACCAAGAAATTATTGATGCGTTACAGTTTTGAGGACATGGTAGCTTATGCATTGTCTACCACAAGCCACGAGCTATCATTTTTTAAGGAAACTACATAGAATGTTGACAATAACAGGTGAAGTGATGACATAATGAAGAGATGAAGTCTGAAGAACCATATCTAAGATCCGTGGAGTTTTCTAAAGGTAAGAGAGTCATTAGATGTAAATGAGTTTATAAGAAAATAGAAGAGTCACCTAAGTTAGGCGGTGATCAGTTTAAGCAAAAGACTAAGCACAGGTAAGGCATTGACTACAAGGATAGGGTGTAGACATGGTGGACATTCACACGTAGACACCAGACACAAACATTGAACCATACATGACCTTTGATTTTATAGGTCGCTATTCCATTTCAATTGGTTATGAATTCCTATGTAAACTAGAGCAAACACATTATGGCTCATTAATCCCATATATTACACAACACGTTCTCTTATATTTCTAGTATGCCTTCACATCAACAAAGGAGCTCACTCATATTTCTAGTATGCCTTCACATCAACAAAAGAGCTCACTCATTGTGCCTTTTGCCATTATACCTCATCTATGTGGCTCCTCAAACTACACGATTATTGTTGTGATATGTCTTGAATTTCAAGTCATTATTCTATGGAGATATTCTTTGAGTTTCATAATTTTGGGCGATTAGTTTAGGTTTCCTGATTGTATCATATTTGACCTATCAAAAAATAGTTAGGAAAAGGTTTTGACGATGAGGGTGATGATTTAACTTATCAAAAAGTGGATAATAATGGCTTGCGTCTATCCTTATCATAAGGAGATAAAGAAGGCCTCACATGATTAACTTTTTCAGGCTTCCTTCTTTCCTCTATAAATAGGCGTGTGGGAAGAGAGAGTAATTAGTGTATCCTTGGGTTGTGTAGAGAGAAATTTTGGGTATAAAGAGGAAGTGTAGAGAAAGGCTTTATGAAAAATTAAGTTTCTTTCCTCTATAAATAGGCGTGTGGGAAGAGAGAGTAATTAGTGTATCCTTGGGTTGTGTAGAGAGAAATTTTGGGTATAAAGAGGAAGTGTAGAGAAAGGCTTTATGAAAAATTAAGTTTGTGTTTTTAGTTCTCTCAAGAGAGGGTTATTTTGTAATTTTTTTTCTATTGATTAGTAAAAAATTATTGATCATCTTCACACGTCGAAGAAGTTATGTATATGTGAAACCATACAAAATATTGGTATTCTTTTTGCATTATTTTTTTCTCGTTTTGCTTTTTGCGTTTGTTGTGAGCTTGTGTCCAGTTGTGTTTATTTCCTCTATCATTTTCTCATTAGCAGAATTACTAGTTTATGCGA
The DNA here is from genome assembly GCF_000471905.2 of Amborella trichopoda. The sequence goes on along the minus strand of NW_006498806.1, from coordinate 4,953,642 downwards.
TTCTTCAAACTTCATGTTGTGAGCCAATCAAAATAGTCCCTATGATTCATGTAGACTATGGCTAGGACTTTAGTATATTGCATTCCTACTTTACTTTCTCCAACACCACCATGTATTTTAAAACACAATTCTAATCCCGTCATCCAGTCTGTAGGGCTATTCTCTATGGGGAAGCCTATTTTTTGCAGAGAGGCCCGGCCTGTGGGCCCTCTCAACGGACCGCTGTAATCCTTTCCTTCTTTTATACAACAGTTAACAGCATCAACAAAAAAAAAATCCCTTCATCCATAATCGGGACCATGGGCCTATCTTCAATACATTGAAACTTTTTTGTGCCTCCAATTGAAGGCATTCCTTACCTCATTCAAGTTCCCAAAGCACACAAGGGAGAGCTCCTAATACCGTGATCATTAACCAAGAAGGGTCCTCAGACTCGGAACCCTTCTCCCCACCTTGGAGCACATAATTACATTCGTCTCCTTTTTCATCCCACACCTAGTTCCTAAGGCAAGTAATACCCAACCTTTTGATCCATGGTACAGGCCTTAATGTAGTGCCATAGAAATCTTTGTCAGATCAGGACCATAAATGGGACCACGACTTTGTTTAGGTCCGTGCTCAAATTGACAGTAATAAAGTTCATGTACACACACAACCACACACCACACACACAGGCAAATTCCCATTAGAACAAATTTTACTCAGAATAAGATTTCTGGTTCAAGATTCCCGGATATTTTTATTAAGAAAACCCTAATGTTCCCAAAACCCCATTCTGTGAATTGACAAATTTTACTCGGCCTAAGATTACTGGTTCAAGATAACCCTGATATTTTTATTAAGAAAATCTTAATGTTCCTAAAAGCCAATATAAATAAAACTTAAACATGTGAAATCCATTATGTTAAATGATTAAATAGTCCATGATAGGTATAAGGAAGCCATGGGAAGAAATGAGAGAAGCATGAATCCTTGCATAAATAACACCGAATGTTCATTTCTGGTCAAAATAGATGAGCACTGCTCAGAAAAAAAAAAGATGAAGACGAATGTCAAACACAAGTCGAATAAAAAATATGTTCTTAGCATCACATTAGTGTAGAACATTATCATATGTGAAGATATCGACCAATCATCAATCCAAATACCAAAAATGGGGAATTATCAAATGATTGAATTAGGAATTGACCTAATTGGTGGTATTACGCCATAAATTTGTGCATTTGTTTACTGAAAAAGAATCACAGAAAGTACATTTCCAACGAGTAATAAATTTTAACTGCAGATATTTGGCATGACTAAGGAGAATCCACAGTCGATAGAATATCTCTTCCCCTTTTCTTTAATGTCCTCTGTTGAATTGTAAGCATGAGACTCAAACATGCAACCCACTAGATGGCTATGGTACCAAAACTGAAGTACATACATGCTTCTCCTTTTCAACTTTTTCTCCTATATTTAAATTTAAGGTCAGCACATAGAAAGATAGTTCCTGTACTCAACTGGAACTAAGTAATAAGCAAAGTGATAAGTACCAGAAAATCAACCTAACATCACACTGGAATTCAAGATTTGAAGCAAAAATCAGCTCACCCAATTGAAAAAAACGCGATTGGTTGAAATGATTAGAAAAACTAGGGCATCACCTTTTAATTTGACATGACAGTTAAACCAGAACTAAGAATTCAAAAGGAACACCCAATTTCGAAAACACATACAACAGAAAATATAACTCTCGAAAACAAATATAAAAAATCATGAAAATTATAGCAACAATGAGAGCTGAAAACCAGACTGAGACGACTACAACACCACATGAAAACTCAACAAACCACAAAAAAAAGAACCACCAAAAATCTAATCCACAACAGTACTCCCATAACCATGAGAAAGATCTAACCATCATCAAGATATTATGCCTGACTATTTTCAAAGAGATACTACAAAATCTCTCAGATTTAGTTATCAACCACTATATTTCACTATATTTCCACAGTTTAACTTTCCCAAGATTTGAATTTTGATCATTATCCGTGTGAAAACAAGGAGTGAAATCCAAACCTCAAAATAACTGCAATAAAGAATCTGCATTTCTACGTTCTCTTCCGCTTCTTTGTCTTGTTCTGCTTCACAAAATGGTGGATCACCTCTTGTAAGCTGGCCTGCCTACCCTCTTTGAAATGCCACAGAGCTGGTACTGGATATCTTCCACTAGGGTTGTAATCATTGAGCTCGAGCATAGCTGTTTCCACAGCTTTACAAACTTCATCTCCATACTCATCTCTAAGCTCTTTGAACTTCTCGTCATTTTCATCGATAACCTCCTGCATGATCAACAGAAATTTCCATGAATGCCAGAGGCATAAGGATGGAAAAACATTGAATGATATGTGCAACAAGGAAATAAATACAATCGACTTAGGCTAGTACAGCCAACTTGATATGTGCAGGCTGCATGACCATAGTTATTTACAACACTGCCAGACTTGTAATCCTAGAAATTTTAAATACTGAATCAAAATTTGACAAAGTTGACACATCCAAGAAAACGAGAGAGAGAGAGAGAGAGAGACAGAGAGAGAGAGAGAGCACAGAAAGACGGTGAGAGTATAACAGTTTACAGAGAGAAGAATAAAGGCAAATCCACTTGCATGCTTGTATACACACTGGACTGCAAATATGCATAACGACAGTTGCTTGACAGAAGGGAGATCAAAGATGTTCAGAGAACCAAGTGGTGAATTGGTAATGTGAAAGAATGCAAGCATATACTTCAGCCATGCATATATGCATCTGGGCGCGTTAGAATTAAGACATTAAATGAAGTTAAGAGTTCCCTAGACATACACGATCCTTGCCATCAATAGAAACAGTCTTGAAAGGATGCCAGGCTGGGTCTCTGGTGTGAGCGTCCCACAAGGAGCACAACTCTGAAGCTTTCAGTTGCCAATCTTCATTTGGAAGCTTTGCCTTGACAGCACGATAAAATGGCTGTTCATCAAGAACCCCCATTCTCTTCACACCAATATGTGCACGACCGTGGGTTTGGTCCTTAAAATACTGTAAGGCTACATGTCAGTTTCAGGACTCATCCCCATTAAAACAGAAACAATTATGTATTCACAAAAATCGAGAACAATAGTAGGCTTGACAATAGATGCTCTGTCGCTACAAGTATAACATATAATTGCATAGAAACCAATGGCATTTAGAAGTAGTTTTCATGAGATTAGCTGGATAATAAATACTAGAAACAAAAGAAAGACCATGCCTGGATTGCTTCTTTACGAGCTGCTTGCAGCTCATCATTCGTTTCCCGTTCCTTGCTTACAAGAACACTGTTGAGTTCTTCTAAGCTTTCCATTTCATTTTCCTTTTCTTGAAGTTCCTCAGTCACTAGCTTCATTTTTTCACATACTTCCGAGTTGTTTTCTCCTCCCATATGTTTCATCATCACTAATTCTCCTTTCAACTTTTGGATTTCCACTTCCAATGTCTGTTTCTCATTCAGTTCTTTTTGTTGTTTGCGAATTACATTTGCCAACCTCTCTTGTTCTATCTGTGCAAAAGATCAGGGCATCTTAAGGAGAAAATGGAGGACATTTAGAGAGTAGAATTTAAAAAGGAAAAAAGGCCAATTGATTGCATCAACCCAAGCAACTGACCTTGTGATGCTCCATAAGCTTCTTCACCTCTCCATCAACTATTTTCTGCTCCAGGCTGGCTTTTTCAAGAGAGCTGTTTTTCAGAGCATTCTGAAATTACATAAAAAATAAAAAATAAAAAACCAATTAAATTTTGGGATATTATAAAATTTTGCCAAAATCAAGGTTCAGCAGTGCCAGGATTAGAAGCTTATAACTTTAAGCTGTCAAAGCACCAAATAAGAACAGTCACACAGCAGTTCTAATTAAGATAATTGTGACAACCTATGTAGTGTTCTTTGACAAATCTCAGCTCCTTATATCTTTCACTGATTACGATGATTCTTAAGGTCAAAGTGAAGAACTATGCAGCATAACATTGTGGCGTTGTAAGTTCAGTCAATACATATTTAGAAAGCTCTCATTCCACTAAGGTTCAGACAAGCATAAAGTCCAGATTAGCTAAATGAAATATTTTACCCCTCTGCAAGTGCAGTATGATCAATATTTTATCCATCATGTCAGAAGTAGGTACTACTATCTCAATCGCAATCCAAGGATTTTACATTTCAATGCCTTTTACACACATAAAAGAAAAAAGTACTACAAATGATACTTACTTTTCTCTTTTCCTCCTCAAGTTTTTTCTTCTCAGCATCATTGTGAGCCTCCAATCTTTCCAGTTCTCTATGCCGTCTTTCTAATCTATCCCTCTCTAAATCCAAAGTGGCTTTATGTCTGTTTCGTTCCTCCATTAGCTGTGTCCAGTTATCAGCTTGCCTCTGCCTTTCCTTTTTAAGCTCTGATAAGGAGGAGTAAAATATCAAGTAATTTCAAATTTCAACATTTGTATGGTGAATGTACCAGCACAACCCAGAAAATTCCAGCATATAAAGCTAAGTATATCACCAAAATGATGAATCCATACAGGTGAATTATAAAGCAAAGGAAACATATGCAATAACTTTTTTGAACAATGATCAGCAAGGGGATCCTTGTATTTGGTTACATGGGAGTTCCCTCCCAACCATTAATATTAGAGATGTAACAGGCAATGGAAGGGTAACTACTCCACCATCCAATAACCACCAAGCTGGTGCTACTATCCACCATCCCCTCACCCATTAATGTCTAATCCTATGATTGGGGATGGAACTCCATGCAATCAAATACAAGGGACCTCCTACATCATTATTTCCCATTTTGCCTTTGTCTTGATAAGTAATAAATATTATTGGTGATGAAAGGCATACATCAAGTTGAATCAAGTTGGGGTTAAACCAATGGGGAACAAAAAAAATCTAAGAAACACCCTACATCAATCCCGATGCTTAAATACATCCTACTGCATAGGAACACTGATATTCATGGAGGGAGATCCTCTGGAGACTCCTTCACATAAACAAATTTCTTTATTTTATCTTAAAGATTTCAGCTTGAACCAAAGAATATCATAATAATGATCATCTAGCATAATGACATCATGTTAGCACTGCCAGAAGAAACTATGACAACTGCCATACTTAAATTGATTTATCAAGACTGAAGAACTAACCTTCTGAATTCCTTTGGTTTTTAGTTGCCAGCTCTGCATGCATAATGCAATTATATAGCATACAAGACGAACCTTTCAGACTAAAAGCAACATGATACAACATGCAGAGACACTAAGAAATTTCATACACATAAACCAGAGTGCAGACACGCATCTAAATAGAATTCAGATAGCCTCATCATAAAAAGGAAGAAAAAAACCAATTATTAACAAATTTTAAGATACACGGTGCAAAAATAATATAAGCATGAATTACTGTCCAATAACTTTCAGAACTTACGATTTAATTCAAACAGAGAAAACAGCACCTAAACCAGAATGCAGGCACACATCCCAATAAAAGTCAGCCTAACATACATTATTCTTTTTGAAAGGCAAAGCAGCCTAAACATACAGAGAAAAATGCTCATAAATTTTATGATGTGTGCTCTATGAGGCTTCCTAAACTAAAAACAGTGTGACTTTTCCAACAGATACATAATTCACAAATTGCATTTTCATTCATTGGTCTTGTTTAGTATTTCTTCAGGACTTATTAATGGACATTAAAAGAAAAGAGAAATCTCTCCAAAAAAATAATAGATCGACAAAAACAGGAAATCATATGAAAATTCAAAGTAATACAATATATAATCAAGATACCCAGATTCTTACATATAAACCAAGTGCCCCAAAGCACAAAGTTCCATTTTCATGAGCCAGTCAAGTACTCTCTTTTTTCCTAGCTAAGAAAGAGGAGGTAGGGCAGGACTCAGATTTATTTATTACAGAAAGCTGTATGATACAACATTAAAAAGGTTAACTTTTAACCTAAACATGATTCAATAGTTGCAGAGGTTATTAAAATCCCAAAAAAAATAGATTACAACGTATGAAAAACAGACACATCAGAAGCCAAGCACCTTTCCTGTGAGCTTCATCTTGCAGGGCTAGCTTTTTGTCCAGTTCATTCTTTTGGTACTCCATTTCCTTCAATTTCTCCTCATGTGACTCTATACGCCTATTCTTGTTATCAATCTCATTCGCTAGATCTTGAACAAGCATTTGTTTTCTTCTCTCTTGCTCTTGGGCAAGATCAGCAACAGTTTTTAGATCCCCATTTTGTCGGAGGTGTTTACCAATGATATCTTCAGCCTCATAGTCATCCAACCGTGCGACCCAACCATAGAAACCCTTCTTGTGGGATCTACCGCTCCTCTTTTCATGAAACCACTGCTTCTTACCACGGTGCAACTCAGCATAATGTTTCTCAAAAGACATGGCATCATGATGCCCTGTCCAATCCTTGTGGAAATCAACCACAGCCTTACCTGTGTGACCCTGATGATTCCATTTAGCATGAACTTTAACTGGTCGAAGCTTTTCCTTTTCCAACTCATCCTTCAATTGAGTGGAACCGAGACCTACATATTTTCCATCCTTACGGATGTAGTCAGTTTCTATATTGACAATGATACCCATCCAAGGGAAAACAAGTAGATCATCAGATTTCGACATAGTCAGAGGTTTTGGTAGTTCTTTTTGCTCATTTGAGTGGCCAGGCTCATCAGGCACTTCTTCCTTCAAAAACTTGCCTAGGGCTTGGTGCTTTGCCTTTTCTTCTGTGCCCCTATTAGATGAAGCACCCACCCCGGTGGCATGCTGAAGGAGGTCCTTGTGGCGATAATCTTGCTTCTTCTTCCCTTTACAGAAAGGGCATCTAAAGGTGCCATCGTAGTTCTTTATGAGGTGTTTTCCTGATTTCAACTCACTGTATATGTTTTCCACACATTCATCGATGTCTGACTCGCTTATTTCACCTTCTTCATCAGAACTTGATCCCATTATGCCGTCAAGCCTACCACAAGATAACACAAAAAAATCGTTATGACCTTCATTAAAATCTAAAAATAAATTCAAAGTTTTATTCACTTCAAATTCCAGGTTCTTCAATCAACCAAAAAGTCATCATAACCCAGAATAACTTTATTCAGTTTAAAACAACTTCAATTTTTCCTGGGTTTTGATTAACAGAACTTATCGTTAGTGTACATAATTCAGGAAACACTAACTAAGCCTCATTGGTGAAAAACAGAAATAAAGCATGGCCTTAAAAGGTTCCTAATCAGATACTATAATTGTTACTCAAAACATAACAAGAAAATATGAAGTGTAGAAAATATGACATTAACCCATGAAAAAAATCGAAGCGTGAATGACCAATGTGAAAAATAAACCTCTGTTGTGAATAAGCAGCACCAATGGAGTGTAGAAAATAGATGCCCATAAGCCTTAGAATATGCTGGAGTAAATAAACACTGACACGAAGTTTATTACTTAAAATGCAAGCAAATCAATGTCAAGGTCAATGAATTGAGCACATTATAATCACTAACCGATAGAGTAAAAATATAAACAAACGGAAAATGATGCATTAAGAGTAAAGACAACTCCAAGCAGCCAAATATTTCCAATACAAGTTATGACATATGAGCAAAAAATATGCCACACATAGAAGCCAGCATGGTGATGCTTACCTCAAAATGAAATAAAAAAAACAATCTGGGGGGTTTCTCGACTGTTAAAAGATCTGTTCCACTAATTAGTTTACTAAACACATCTTACTTGTTTCCTTTGATGAAACTTTACTAGCAAAAAACAACATATAATTAAAGAAGTTCTGTAAAGCAAGGCAATGAAATCACTTTAACAGTTAACAAAAACAAAGAACACAAATTAAATAGAATATCAGAACTTGCATTGGTGCATACAATTGCTCAGAGAATACAAAATGAATCAATTCAATACATAAATAAATAAAAATCCGTAATACCCAAAGTTATTTCAAACAGAAGGGAGGAAAATCAAAATTTCTGAAATCAATCTAAATTTAAGCATAGATAGATTATAACAGTTTAAGGCAAAATATATTAGGATTATACTGGGCACTAGAGAAGTAGTTGTAAATAAAGAAAGACAATGTCAAGGTTCATGTACACAGCATATTCTATGCATCAAAAAATCAAATCTATAAACTAATGAAAAATCTTCCAGTAAGATTAACTTCAATTCAAGCAACATGCACAAGAGACAAGAAATTTACTTGTAGAACAAAGAAATAACAAATTGCAAGAAACATAAAAAAGGATTAAGCAAATCCATGGCAAGGTTCACATATAGAGCATAATCTTGAGTAGTAAACGGTCAAATTAGAAACACGGAAACACATGAAATTGAGCTTACAGGTAGCATCAAGCAGCATACCCATTTCTATGATAATTAACTGAAATCTATAACTTATTTGCATCCTTTCGATAAAATTGTCCTAGTGGAAATAACCATAAAGCCACAATGTCCCACAGAATATTTCTGATCTTTAGAATCAAGGATCACTTTAATCAAAACAACAATGCCCAATATTCAGGAATTCGAAACGTCCCCATTTAAGATGCCAATTTCTATCGCCAATAGACTTAGAGCATATCATGAGACATTGCTTATTTTGGGGAGCTTTTTTGTTTTTTTGTTTTTTGTTTTTTTGGGGGAGGGGGTTAGGGATTAGAAGGTTTAAGGATATCAATATCACACAGTTGGACAGTGGAGATTTGCTACTCAAGAGGATAAGGAATAAATGTGGAGTCGGTGCATCGGGATGGATTCCAAAAGAGGAAGCTAATGCAACAGCCTTAGGGGCCCAGAAAAATGTCACCTTGGAGTCCCTTCTTTTCTCCAATTGTATCCATTTTTCAGTGAAAACAGGGAATCAAATTCAGTTCTGGAAAGATAGGTGGATTGGAGAGAGTGGGAAATGGTATGCAAATCTAAGAGAGAAGGTGGTTTAGGGATTAGAAGGTCTAAAGGATATGCATGTTGCACTGTTGGACAGTGGATATTTGCTACTCAAGAGGATAAGGCATAAATGTGGAGTCGATTCATCGGGATGGATTCCAAAAGAGGAAGCTAATGCAACAGCCTTAGGGGCACAGAAAAATGTCACCTCGGTGTTTCTTCTTTTCTCCAATTGTATTTCAGTGAAAACAGGGTATCAAATTCAGTTCTGGAAAGATAGGTGGATTGGACAGAGTGCAGTGGCCATGCTGCCTAATTTTTGGTCGCTATTGGGGGGGGGAGGGGGGGTTGCGCAAAAATTCTACCTCATCAAGAGCGAAATGGTGTGCAAAGTTCAGAGACAAGGTGGGTTAGGGATTAGAAGGTTTAAGGATATGAATGTTGCACTGTTGGACGGTGGAGATTTGCTACTTGAAAGGATTAGGCATAACTATGGAGTCGGAGCATCGAGATGGATTCCAAAAGGGGAAGCTAATTCAACAGCCTTGGGGGTCCAGAAGAATGACACCTCGGTGTTCCTTATTTTCTCCGATTGACAATTGTATCCATTTTTTAATGAAAACAGGGAAGCAAATTCAGTTCTGGAAAGATAGGTGGATTGGCGAGAGTGCAGTGGAAACCATGTTGCCTAATTTTTGGTTGCTATTGGCCAAGACTGCAGTGCAATAGACTCTCACAAAGTTCTTGGATGGCAAATTGTTTAGTCACCGAGATTAAGGGGGAACCTATACAACAAAGACAAGCACGAACTGGAGACCCTTCTGGCCATCCTTAACTCCCCGTTTATTTCTAGACAAGGAAGAGATCAAATGGAGTCTGAACCAGCCAAATGAGGTCAATCTTCGGCGGCATCTTTCTATAGTCACCATCTCACAGTGGTTAACAAGTATGCTTCACTTTAGCCAGGCTTTCTACTTGCTATTGTTACAAAACAGGACCCTTATTGTGGACCATTTATAGCGTAAAGTGATACAATTAACGAACAAAAGTGTGCTGCGTAATAAGGATTGAAGAAGCAGCCTACCATGTATTCCTTTAGCGTGACTTTGGTGACCATCTCTGGACCTCTAACCCCTGAATCCAGTCAACAGCTACCTGCAAGGCACTTTCAGATCCCCTTCCAACAAGTGGCCTCCTTTGGAGAGCTACTATTTTTTACCATCTGGATAGAACATAACATATCATGTCTAGAAGCAATTGTGGACAAACTCATGTCTGCTGTAATCAGTTGGGTTACTTTTAAGGAACTCCATCATGAGGACCATTCCCTTGAGGATTCCAGGATTCGCACATTGGACTCTACCCCAACTAGGCACCATCAAATTGAATTTTGATGGAAGTTCCTTTTGTAACTACTGGGAGGGAGGGAATTGAGGTGTATTAAGGAACACTTCAGCTACTCTCCTTTTGTCATTCCGAGGACCTGTGGGCACCCCTACTGCAATGGTGGCCGATGCGCAGGCCTTCCTATGAAGATCAAGCTTTTAAAACAATAATGGTATTCCTCCTTGGAGATGGAAGGTGACTCCTTGAGTGTAATCGACCAGGAAAAAAGGTACATCTCCATGCACTGGATTTTTCAAACAAGAATGGCGTTCCTCCTTGGAGGTAGAGCATGTCTTTGATGAGATCCATGAAGTATGCAGTCTTTAGTGTATGCTTTCGACACACACGGGGATAGGTCAGTGCCCTAGCACTCTCGTGAAGGATGGTGCTGATTGCACATCTCTGGCCATCTCCCAGCTCAACACTTAAGAAAGAGCAGGATAGAAAGTACCTACACCCTACCCCACCAGGCCATGTAATGGTCGCGATGATCATTTGAAGCCCCCCTTCTCTCCTTCTATTCCTCCATCTCTCCCCCTGCTCTCCCTATTTTCCTCCTACCCCCTCAGATAATAGAGTCAATTATGTAATTCTTAGCAGAGGCATCCATTTCTTGTGAAAGGCAACAATTGTACTAAATCACTACAATAAATACAGATAATTCTTCTCAAAAAGAAAAATAACCATAAAGTTAGGAAGTCCAGTAAATCAAAGGAGAGGAAATCAATTTTAATGGTTGGCAACATAAAAAAAAATGAATATGATAAAATGAAACGATGCATAACAGGACTCGCACTCTGAGAATACATGTCAAATCATAAATAAAATAAAATAAAAAATGAGAAAATTTGCTTTCATCAGAAAATCAATTGCCTGCAAACTTGTTTACTTTTAGATAAGAGAATCAAACTTCCTGTAATCAATGTAAGTCTACCAGGTTAAGAATATAAAAAAAAAAGTGCAAGGTCTCAAAGCCATTTTCAAATAGGGTTTGTATCATTTGATCAATATGTTCACCATAACCCCATCCCATCAATGTGTTGGATGGTAATCAGGGGAAGTGGTTCCCACCATACAATTCAGTGATTGTACGCCCCTACTTTCTCTCTATCACCATCCAACCAATTGATTGGACGGTGATTAACCACATTTCCATGGTTGTTACCGTGACCAAATAGTCATATTTTATATTTCTCCTCTCCAATATAGGTTAGAACAGAATATGGATCACATACAACAACGCAAGAGAAACCAAATATATAAACATAGCATAAAAATAGTTAGCAACTGCATATTTCATAGTAATGAAGCAAGGTAATAACAGTGAAACTACACAAATAACAGTACCAGTAAGCATTTTCTAAGTGAAACAGTATAGAGACAAGATAAAAGAGACAACAGGTATCTGAGATTCGATCTTAAAGGGAAAACAAAAAATTAGCTGGAGATTTACTAAACGTAAATTTCTAAAAGGAATTTACACAATTATCACACAAATAAAGGATGACAGTGATTCATACTAATCAAGCATGTTAACTGCACAAGTAACAGCGAAACTGTAGAAACAACAACTACATTGAGCATTTTCTAAAGTGAATGTCCAGAGGTAAAATAAATGGTAAACGGGCTACCTAAATCTTTGACTTAAAGAGAAAAAAAAAAAAAACAAGGGAATTTACTAAATTAGCACATCAATCTATACTGATACACAAATAAATAACAATAGCACAATAGTATGTATGAGAGCAAAAAAACAAAAGCAACATTAAGCATTTTCTCAAGTGAAAAGGAATAGAGACAACATAAAAGGAAAAAAGGCTACCTAAACTCCTAAAAAGGAAATAAATTTTTAGAAGTTTGCTCCATGTGAATTTATAAAGAGAATCTATACAAACATCCTAAAACAACAAACAATAGCACAATATTAAGAATGAAGACTTCACAAACCACAGTCACATTGAAGCGTTATATAAAATGGCAGGTCCAGATCAAAATAAAAGTTTAATTGGCCACATAAACAGTTGAAATTAAGGGGAAAACGAAAAATTAGTAACGAATGCGCATTTCTGAAGTAAAACTGTACAAATACCACACGAATGAAGAACAATAGCACAATATTAAGCATGGAAAATACACAAACCACAATACCAAAGTTTTATAATCCAGATACAAAAGTAAAAGGAAACGGATAGCACAATATTAAGAATGAAGACTAGACAAACCACAGTGACACTGAAGGGTTCTATAAGCTAGCAGGCCCAGATCAAAATAAAAGTGAAAACGGCCACATAAACAGTTGAAATTCGAGGGAAAATGAAAAAAATAGTAACGAATGTGTATTTCTGAAGCAAAACTATACGAATACCACATGAATAAAGAACAATAGCACAAGATTAAGCATGGAAAATGCACAACCTACAGTGACATTAAAGTTCGATAGCAAAAAGCTATCAAATCCTTTGACATTAAAGGAAATAGAAAAATCAAGAGGAACATGCATTTCTGAAAAGAATCACTGTACAAATCACAAAACTAAAGAAGTATATCCGATTTTTATGGCGAAAATGCAGAAATCGCAGGAAGAAGCTGCAAATTTATCGCTTACCTTGCCCTCCCTCTGGTATCTTCGTAGGTTTAACTTGCAGAGAAGAGAGATAGAGAGTGAGCTGTATAAAGCAAAAAATAGAGAGGGGACTAAGTTCAGAGAGAGAGAGAAAGAGAGAGAGGAGAGAGAGAGTTAGAGAGAGAGGAGAGAGAGAGTTAGAGAGAGAGGAGTGTTTCTGAGAAGCCCGCCAAATTTCTGAGAAACGGTTTACAGGGCTCGCGATTTTGTTGCGTGACTGCAACACACAGTTTTAGATAATTGGACAAAACTACCCTCAGGTCTTTTTTAAATAGACTGAAACGCTCCGGTAAATTATGGGGGAGTGGATAAAATGAGATTCTCTCGTAAATAACAACCGGAAATACTCTTGTCAGCGGATACTATCGTTAAAAAAGAAAATGGTTTGATAGGCCCCAGCCTTATTAAAATAAGTAAAACCTCACCTCATGATTCATCAAAAGTTACAATTCAAGCATTAAAAAACCTTTATGTCGTTCATCTAGGCTTATCATATTAGTTGTAAAAAAAAATTAAGATTTTAAACTTTAAAATTTATTTATATTATAATAAATTATCTAGACTGTCCATTTCACCCTAAAATTAAGTATTTATGGATCCGCAAGATCTATATCAATGCTATGGTTACCAATTTTATTATCACTGTTGGAAATTGATTTAGATCCATCATAGATATTTCCATTGTTGAAAGTGCCTTCAAGACCAGGATTTGAGGTGAGGTTTTATTTTGTTTTCATAAAGCCTAGGCCCTATAAAAACTTTTAAAGAAATAATAAATTAATTAATTAATAACAAGCAAAGAGTAATAAAAAGTATAATCTCGATTATATATATAAATTTAATTTATTTATTTTCTATTTCTCGCATCGCGACCATTCAGTCAAATATTTTTGACAGTGAAGTAGAGAACATGATCTGGGTGAGGTTTGTTGAGGTGTCGGCCTTATGTTATTGAAGTAAGGTACGACTCAATACTATGCCGAAATTGTAATTTCGGTGCCACAAGGCCTCGCAATGATATGAAAATCAATTGTTACCTCCAATTGTGAAATTTAAAGTTCCAGAAATTGTGACGATCAAGCAGATCCATAAACATTCGAAAATCTTGAAAAATTGATGGTCCATATAATGTGTTAGAAGATGAACTATTTATAAAACTATAAACCCATTTTTTTTAATGTTTATGAATTTCAATGTCAAGATGATCGATTTGATAATTTTTCAGCATAGGAACAACTATCACTAATGGTTTTTTTTAGTTATACCTTACCTGTACAGTATAAGGTTGAGACCTTATGTAAACGTTTCCCTAAAAGGTTTTTCCTAAAAGTACATGCAACTTAATACTTTTCTCTCGCTTAAATATTCGTGTCCTCTCTCTTTCTCCGTTCGTGATCATGCTTAGTGGACGCGCCACAAAGCCCCGTACATATGCAATGCCGGAAGCATGCATAAATTATTTTATACTTTTTCTTGTGTGTCCTGTCAAATTTTGACAACACAATAAAGTATGTCCAAAATGTACTATGGTGTAAATATCAAAATATAGCTTATGCTTAATATTTTAAATATTTTTGGTAAATTGTTGATAACATTACATGAATAGAGTTTATTTAGAATTAACAACCCCTCAATATAGATATAAAGAATGGTGTTAAATTAGGATGGAATAGATGAATTCAACCAAAATTTGTAATTTTTTAAAGGTACATTTGTTCATAAATTTTATTAGTACAATACATTTGTCTTTTAGTGAAAATATCAATTTTACATTACGAGATAAAATATTTATTATCTTTTAGTAATAATTACACATTTACTTTTACTTAATGAACAAGCTACAATAAAAAAATAAAATTTTTTTAAAAAAATTCATAATTAGTAAATCCACTCTTTACAACATAGTGTAACATTAACATATATATTTTCAAGGGTTTAGAATTATATAATTATCCCTAATGTTAATATTCAAAATGTAATTTAATTAGTTGATGGGGTCTGTTAGGCTAATAGCCTACTCAATATTAATACAATCCTTTGCCTTTTGCTATTTAGAGCCATTTATCAAAGAGATGAGCTATTTTCTATCGCATGTTTTATTTAAATTCAAAATTTCATATGGAGATAAGTAATTGGAATAATTGATATCTCAGTTTTAGTTTGATAAATAGACAAATGTTTAATAGTTGACATTTTAAACCATTTTTATTTAAATTCAGAATTTTATATGGAGATAAGTAACTGGAATAATTGATATATAAATAGAAAACGGTTTAATAGTTAACATTTTAGGTATGGCTTTATAAATTATTTTTTTACAAATGAAACATTTATAGCAATAGTGTTTGTTATTATTATAAATTAGAATAAATAATTACATGGATATGATAATTACTTTTAGCCATTAGATGTGAAACCCTACACATTAAATTGTATCACAACCTTAAATAAATTTTATTTCAGACTTTGTGCTCAATCAATGGCATATCCATAACTACCTGATCTCAAATCCAAAAGTCAATAATTATTGCCACCTCTTTATACAAAAAATAAATAGTTTGGTTGAATATATTTTTCTTTTTTATAAAAAATATAACATCATTTTATTCTTTAGTTTGGACAGTACGGATTTGATAGGGTTGCAGCCCCATGGAAATAACTAAAGTTGCAGCCGTTCTCACCGTCCATTAGTTTGGACGGTGTGGATTTGTTTATATAAGTCTACAGGAAACCGGGGCACCTAGAGCTCCGGTAACTTAGATTTGGAACCATTGTTAGAAAAACCAGGCGATATACATGGTAACCGCCCAGCTAGATCGGAACCGGCCCCTTGTCGATTTTGATTGCGGGTGGTTTTGGTGATCGACTGGTATTTTAAATATATATATATATATATATATATAATCTCAAAAATAAGAAATTGATTTGTAATACATTTTTAAAATATTTTTACATTATGGTAAATATTAAAAATTGTTTTGATCATTAACACTCACTTTTAAAATCCATTTTTTTCATTAAAATTCAACCTCATTTGAATGTGTTTTGTTTTAATTATTATTTATAGAAAAAAGTTTGTATAAGGTTGCAACCTTATACTGTTGAGGAAAGGTGCATCTAAAAAATCCTACAGTGGAGAGTGTTCCCACATAGGAGAACCCTCTAACTGATCATCTAGACCTTGAGATGAATGGACATAAAGAAAAACAAGAATTTCAAGTTCAAAAAATAGTACACCTAGTAAAAAATCAACTGGACCGTCTGTTTTCAAGATTTTCAAGTGTTTATTAATCTGCTTGATTTGTACCATTTTTTCAATTTTAAAATTTCTAACTGAATTTAAAAAGAGATTTTGAAGCCATCATAAGATTTAGGATATCTCTAAGTAAATTTTATAGGTGCACCTGAGCTCTACAGTATAAGGATGCAACCTTATACAAACATCACCCTTATTTATATGCTTTTCATATTTTAGTAGATTTTATTTTGAGATAATTTCATATAGAACCCTAATTCTTTATATTATTTCATGGTAGACCCTTATTCTGTTTTTCTTTCAAGCAAACAAGCACCTAAAGATTTCAACATACCCCCTCATCTCTTATCTCCCTCTTTTATTTACTTTTGATCATAAAAATTAGAGAAAATATCTCCATATACTCCATTTTCAACTTTCATTTCTTCCTAAACCCAAAATTTCTAAACCTATCTTCTAACCCCCTAAATAACTTTATCTATATATTTCAACTTTTAACTCAAACAAATTAAAAAAAACATATTTTTTCTAACTCTAAACAGTTTGAAAGTTAGCGTGGGTTTAGGAGTAATCCTCATCCCTGTCACAGAGTTTTTTAGAGAGAGAGAGAGAAAGCATTTTTAGAGAGAAAAACACAAAAAAAAGTCCCTCCCATCATTCTAGGCCCTCTTCTCTCTATCTCTCTCTCTCCACATATTAAAACAAAACCCACTTCACCATTTCTTAATCATCATCCCTGTCATAGATGTTTTTTGAGAGAGAGTATTTTTTGAGAGAAAAATATAAAAAATAGTCCCTTCTCCTATCATTTTAGATCTTCTTCCCTCTCTCTCCACATATAAAATAAGCCCACCTCACCATTTCTTAATCCTCATCCTATCACAGAGGTTTCTGGAGAGAGAAAGCATTTGTAGAGACTAGGGTTTGAAAACTCGACGAGTCAACCATCCGGTTTGACTCGGGAACCAGCACACCCATATCGGTTCTACTGCAATACCGAGAGTCGCCCGTGTCTATAGAGAACCAGGCGATTCCCAACAGTGAATCGCCTAGTCCGGCCGGTTCTCAATAATGACTCGCCCAAGAACACGGACTGTACAGTGTTCTTTACGATTTTCATGGTTTTCTGTCATTTTCTTATCATTTTTCATCTTTTTCAGCTTTATAATCGAATCTTGCAGGCTTTAATTTTAATTTTTCAGCCATTTCAGTCAATAAAAGGTAGTAAAAATTACCGATTTTGATCACAAAAATTTGGATCTGTGAAGAATGAAGCGTGAGTTTTAGGGTTCTGCCATTTCTCTGATTTCAAGCAAAATAGGCCATCCATTTTTGTAAAATCTGAGGGTTATTGATTGTAAGAGTGTTGTTCAAAAGTTTTTGTTCACAATTTGTAAGTATTTAGATGATTACATATCAAATTTGAATTTGAAGCCACGGGTGCACGAAAAACAGGTAAGAACTGTGTTTTTTTTTTTTCCACCATTCTATCAAATGTTTTGCAAATAATGTGTTAAATTTATAGGGTTTTAATTCCTTATAGTGTTGTTTATCATCACATGTATTCAATTTAATTTTATTTATTCAATTTGAGCTTGATTTTTTAGAAAAAAGACTAATGTCTGTGAAGAAAAAAATGAACTGCGGTTTTTTTTTTCTGCCATTCTATATTTTTTACTCAATATTTTGTAAATAATGTGTTAAATTTATAGGGCTTTGATTCCTTATAGTGTTGTTTATCATTACATGTATTTAATTTGATTTTATTTACTCAATTTGAGCTTGATTTTTAAGAAAAAAAAAGACTGATGTCTGTGAAGAAAGAATGAACTGCGGTTGTTTTTTTTTTTTTTTTTTCCGCAATTCTATCAATTTTACTCAATATTTTACAAATAATGTGTTAAATTTACAGGGTTTTAATTCCTTGTATTATTGTTTATCATCACATGTATTCAATTTGATCTGATTTATTCAATTTGAGCTTGATTTTTTAGATTGAATGACTGATGTCTGTAAAGAATTGCTTTTTTTTCCCTCAATTCAATCGATTTTATTTATTTATTTGATAATAATGTGTTAATATTATAGGGTTTTGATTCCTTATAGTATTGTTTGTCATAATATGTATTCAATTTGATGTAATTTATTCGATTTGATGTGGATTTTTGAGTTGGAATGACTGATGTTAGGTGGGTCTATGAAGAACTGTGTTTTTTTTTTAAAGAAAAATTGATGATCAATTTTTTTAAAAAATTGTGATTTTCCAAAAAATTGTAAAAATCGTGACCAGGTTTTGATTATCATGAGGAATTAAACAGTATTTTTAATTTTTATTGTTAAATTTTTAGTGCAAAAAATTGCATGTTAATAGATTATTTATGCAAAAAAATACATGATATTAAAATTTTAATGCAAAATTGTATTTTTTAATTTGTTGTTAATGCAAAAAAATACATTAACAAATATATGATGTTAAATTGTATTATATTTTTAATGCAGTTTTGCATTAAAAATGTATTTTTAAGTTTTTAATGCAAAAAATACATGTTGTTAATTGTATTATTATGAGGAATTAAAGTGAATATCATTGTAAAAAATTCGTGGCATGTATGATAATTATATTATCTTGCATTTTTCAATTTTATTATTAAATTTTTAATGCAAAAAATGTATGTTGGTACATAAATTGTATATATATTCTTGATAATTGAGTTGTAGCCATGTGTTGGAGCATATGTTTTTTATTATATTATCTTGCATATTTGTAATTGAGATGTACGACTATTTGTGATCATTTCAATTGAGTTAGGATTGTGCCCACTATGTCTTTGTAAATTTTATTTGTGGCATTGTGAATGATTATATCATTGTAAATGTTTTTTGTGTCAAATATACGTGTAGTGGCCTTATGGATGACTATATTATTGTAATTTTTTTCTTGATTCTAAGTGTGACTTATACAGGCTTTTTTTTATCTATAATGTTCAATATTTTTTTTTTTTCTCAGTAAGAACTAATTCATGTTTGTCGAAATGAAGATTTGTGACAAGTCCATATGTACTGGCATTCTGAATTACTATACCATTGTAAATATATATTTTATTGATACTATATTAATGTAAATTTTTTGTTCTATATGTAATGGCTGATATAGGCTATTTTTATCTATAATGTTGCATAAATAAATTATTTTTGCCAGTATGAACTATAATATTTTTGTCAATCGAAGTATTTTGCATTAACAACAAATATAACTTCATGAACTAACCCTACATATTATCACTACACATGGTGATTATTTTTTATGTTGAACTGTCAGGTTAATTTTTAACCATTTACATATTAAAACAGTTGAACCATGGCAAGATCTGTGAAAGACCCTGCATGGCAACATGGGGTCAAACTTGATCCCAACAAAAAAGACAAAATTATTTGTAATTACTGCCAAAGAGTGATAAGTAGTGGGGTACATAGGTTCAATCAACACTTGGCAGGGGTTAATGGAGTTGTTTCAGCATGCAATAATGTCCCTAGTAAAGTAAAAAAGCAGATGACAGCATTTCTCAAGGCTACCAAAGGTAAAAAAATTGCAAAGCAGATGATGGATAAAGAGATAACTAGTTTATATACAGCATCAAGCGGGAATGATCCATAAGAGCAATATAATAATGACTTGGAGATGACCACAATAATGAGTTTACAGAAAACATACCAGATGGAACACAGGTTTAAAATGCCTGATGATTATGACATGAGCATGCATGATGGGCCTAGCTCAGACATGCATGGCAGCCCTAGCTTGAGCATGTATTATGGAGGAGTTGGTGGCAATATGTATCAAGAAGAATCAGATGTTGAAGAAATTATTTTTAGCTTATCTATGAGTGTCAGTATTACAGGTCATGGTCGTATAGACCCATTTCTCTCAAAGCCTAAGTTACAACAGATGACCCTTAAAGGCATAGTGAAAGGTACGAGGAACATGTTGGGTAGATATGTTGGTAAATAGTTCTACGATAAAAAGATCTCCTTTGATGTAGCCAATAGCCCATATTTTCCACACACAGTCAATGCAATCCAGAGAGTCGGGCCCTGAATAAAGCCCCCGATGGCATATGAGCTGTGTGCGGGCAATCTTGGATGAAGAGGTGGAGGAAGTTAGAAAGTGGATTGAAGAATATAAGCAGAGTTGGCCAAGAACAGGCATTACTCTCATGAGTGATGGTTGGTTGAATAAAGTTAACAAAAATGAGTTTTTAAACTCTTGATCTATTCCTCAAAAGGTACAATTTTTTTGTCTAGCAAAGACGTATCAGGGATAAAGAATGATACAAACTTCTTGATACGACTATATGATCAGATAGTGGAAGAGGTGGGAGATAAGCATGTAGTCCAGTTTATTACGGACAATGAGCGTGTATGTGTTTCTGCGGGCAGCAAGTTGATAGATAAGGGGAAGCATCTAGTATGGACCCCGTGTGCTACATATAGCATCAATCTTATGTTAGAGGAGATCGATGAGATCAAAATTATGAAGGAGACTCACATGAAGCGAGGTTGGTGTCAAAATTTATATATAACTACTCTAAAATTTTATTTTTGTTCAGAGAACAATTTAAGAAAAAAGAGATAAATAAGCCTGCCATAACCCGCTTTGCGACATATTACTTGGTTGTGGACTCCATTCGGGAATCTAAAGGTACAGTAAAGAGATTGTTTACCAATGAAAAGTGGTTAAATGACCGCTTCTCGAAGTCAAGTACCGAGCTAAAAGTGGACGGCATAGTCTCAAATAAGAGGTTTTGGTCTCGATGTTTCAGTGTCGTAGAGGCCACTGCCCCTTTGGTCACGGTGTTAAGAATGGTGGATGCTGACAAGAAAGCTACCATGGGCATCATTTAAGAAGGTATCGAGAGGGCCAAATCAGCTATTGGGGAGAAATGTAGTTTTGCTAGTAAAATGATCAAGATTATAAAAAAAAGGTGGAACACCTAATTTGGACGTCCAATTCATTATGCAGGTAAATATATATTTATATCATTAGAATGTTTCATTCTAAATTATATTTTTATGAAATTTTAAATGACCTTTATCTATCTATATATTTTATAGGTTACTACTTCAACCCAAAATTTTTTCTATTTGACACCTGAACATCCCCACAAGATTATGGAAGGGGTCAGATAAATTATTGCCTGGTTGGAGAGAAGCCATCGAAACCAGGTAGTACAAATACAAGAGGTATTATGTAATATGTGAGTAAGAACTTGATTGAGTTGTTATATTTGTGAGGAATAATGCACTAAAACGAAATAGTTTGTCTTAGCTTGCTATTTATAAGGATGCTATAGGATCCTTCGAAACTAGACTTGTCAAGAATTCTCGAGCTAAGATGGATCCAAGTTATCCCATGACTAATATTTTGTTCATTTATATATTTAATCTTATGAATTGTTCTTGTTCTTACAATGCTTTTTGCATTGTAATCTAGCTGAATGGTAGTGATGCACCTCACCTAAAGATGATAGCAATCAAGGTGCTCTCCTAGACATGTTCTGCTACTGGGTGTGAGCGAAACTGAAGTACGTTCCAATGGTTGCACACTACTAAGAGGAATCGACTCGCTTCGGAGAGGCTTCATAAACTAATCTACGTTCATTACAACTTAAACATCTGAGAACGACAAATAAGAAGGAAGCTTGAAGACTATGGGCTGACAGACTTAGACACAATATTTATCACAGACACAACAGAACAATGGGTAGTCGAAGAAGAGAAGCCAGTGTTGCAAGATAGCGTTTCTTGAGGCTATCGGTGAGGAAGATCTTAAAGAAGGTGATGAGCAGCATGAAAGAGGAAGCAGTCTGCCAATATATCCACAATTCGTCAGAGATGTCAGTGATATTACACCTAATGAGGGAGAGTGAGAAGGGGGTCTAAGGGAAAATGAGAGAGATGATGATTCTGAGGCCACCCAATCCCAGCCAAATTATTCATATATCGAGTCCCAACAGCAAGAGGGTAGGGATGAGCACGACATTGTAGGTGAGTTGGAAGGATGGACAAGCTTCGAAGATTTTGGATTAGGACCACAACAAAATACTAACACTCAGGGATTTGGGTATAATCAGGTGCCCATTAATTTGGATGATTCGTTTTTAGAATGAGTAGATGAATTGTCATGCGAATTCAATCAATGGAACCAGT
>NW_006498806.1:4910106-4922980 GCF_000471905.2 Amborella trichopoda | reverse complement strand
GGAGAGAGAGAGAGAATTTTGGGGTTCTAGGAAGTTTGAGGTTCTAGGGGTATTTTCTTTCTCCAAGAAAAGTTTCTCTCTCCTCTCCACTTGTATTGAACTTGAAAGCAAAGTGAAAACAAGAAGCTAAGAACTCAAGAATCTCACTCTAAAATGCTCAAATATTTAAGAATTTTATTACAAATGACCAAGTTTTCAAGAGAGTTGAAGAGCCACAAATGACTAAGAAAGCTATTACAAATGACTTGGTTTTTTATATATAGAGCAACCATAAAACAAGGTTGGAAAGCTAAAAAAACTACCAAAATTGTTAAAAAAATATATATTTTATGATTTCAAATACTAATCCTGTTTTTTGACCAAATGACCAAATTACCCCTATGCACTTTTGAACAAATGATAAAACCATACCTCCATGAGGGATTGCCATTGCTAGCTCTCGGAAACTTTTTCAGACGCTTATGGTGATAATTTGGGTGATCAATTGATGATCAAAATACACAAATCAATTTGATAAAAATGGTAGAAATTTCAAAAGGCGTGAAAATCTGTCATTTCAATCTACAAAATCTCTTGATTTTTCAATCATGGATTCGAATTTGCTTGTTTACAAACAATAAATAGTATTTTACAACCATAAAGCATGAAAAAAAGCCAAAAAATGAATAAAAAAAAGTTGGAAAAAATCAACATGGGAATTCCTGCATCAAATAACGGCTTCAATTGAAAATAAGGGGCGTTATTTTAACTATACTGTTATTTGTTTATAAAACCTATTATATCCACTAACCCGTCCAATTAGTTGAAAAACCGGCCGGTTTTGGGCCAAAAAATTTATGGGGTTTAACCCTAAGCTAGGAGATCACCAAAAACCCTAACAGGAGTCGAAACCCTAGCGGTTTCGAGTTAACCAGCCGGTTTTTCTAGCAATGATTTGTACTCAAATACTTCATTAAAAAATGGAGCATTTGCTCACTCTACAATGTCCCTACATAAAATAGAATGTACATTTGATTCACCCACTATGCAACTAGTTATGAGCTCTTGGAAACACAAAGCTGGAAAACCAGCTAGCTATTAGACTTCCAAAATGATAGCATTTTTTATATTGACAGGGTGTGGATAGAGCTGGCTGCCTTCCCACATATGCAAAAATAGAGGGATACAAACGTACTGTATCTGAGTTGAGAATGTAGTTCCATTTGATCTGAACTGTAGCTGTCATTGTGAGTCAAGCTGCAAATCAAAAAAAGGAACAATAAAATACTAAAAGTTTGAGACAGAGACCCATACACAGCAAACGATACATAATTTATGCATTTTATTTGGGGTTGCTACAATCTTAAATTAAAAAGAAAAAAAGGGAAGAATGAAGTTTCACTCATCTGTGTATGAGAAATTATTGAGTTTAATAAGAAACCGACATTCAATATGCAAACCACAAAGGCACTTCCTCTATGTATTTATGCAGCGTTTATTCTTTGTATGATTAATAAGAGAATCATTTGCTAATGATAGAGACAAAAAGGAGGAGAATGAAACGAAACATTAAGATTCGTATCTTCTTTCTGACTATACTCAATTGGATTTGAGGGTAATGAATGAATCCATAGAAGTAGTATACTAGAAAAGCAGAGTCACTGTAAGTGAATTCTCATAATTCCAACTCATTGAAAATAAAAAAAATCATTTCAAATGTGACCAGAAAAGTAATGAGCAACAGATTCTTCTGAATGAGGTTTACACAACTAAAATTGATTTTTATGAGCTAAAAGACCAATGAAAACCACAAATAAGTCACTGGTTAGTCACCCATTTACAGGCGTAGGTTGTTTTAGCACAAAACCCCCACCAAAATTAGTAATTTGCAAAGTTAGGGTCTTTTTTTAGTTAAAAAATCAAACATGCCAAACAGTCAGTTGCAGGTTTAGGAGTTTTTTTGGATTAAAATAAAAAAAACAAAAAACCAAATCACATATATGCATGTTTGGGGTTTATTTATTTATTTATTTTTTATTTTTTTTGAGAGAACAAGCTCGTGACACAACATGGACTCTCCTTTCTTAAAGCCCATGGCATGTGACTAGTGAGCAAGCCAAAATAACCTATTCTTGCAAAGATCTAAAGTAAAAAGAGAACGGTTATTGAACAGAGACAAACATATTTCCCTTGAAAGACCTATATTAGAGAGACCTTTGTAAGGTTAGAGAGAGAATTTTATAGATCAGATAAACCCCTGTAAAGCCTCAAATTTAAAGACCCAGGAGTATGCAAAGAAAATGAAAAAGGAAGAAAGAATGCAACCCCATTTACAAATAGGATGTGAGATGCACAAAACTACAGAGACCTTTAGTCAAATCAAAATTTTAACATAAAGTTGTCAGAAATCTACAAAGTACACATGAGATTTAGAGAAAGAAACCTCAATCAAATATTATACTTACCTGAATCCCTTGAGCTTGAACTTCAAAGGGCGCCCAAAATCAGTCAATATGCAACCAAAAAACTTAACCTTGATGAAGGAAAAAAATAAACATGATTTCGTAGAGAAAGAG
Source organism: Amborella trichopoda (assembly GCF_000471905.2). The sequence goes on along the minus strand of NW_006498806.1, from coordinate 4,920,425 downwards.
AGAGAGAGAGAGAGGTGAGTGCTGGTTTCGTCGTGGGCAGAGAGAGAGAGAGAGGGGTCACAGTTTGGTAACTGGAAGCCCCGGTTTCCTAAATTATATTTTCATCTCTAATGATAAAATTTCAAGCTTAAAAAAATAGTGTGGATCTAGAAGATTTATGAAAACTTGAAAATTGACTGTGCATTATAATATACACTATTTTCAAAACTTTGAAATCCATTTTTTTTTCATGTCCATGTAAATTGATATATCTATACATATTGATATCGATGATCATATTTAGACATCAGAAAAACCTCTTCTAATGAAATTTTTAAAATACACTCTAATTTGATTGTTTAGAGCCAAGGCTCTATATAAATGTTTTTCCTTTTCCTGTTGTTTCTCACTAAAATTTCCAAGGTTTCCTTACCTAAAACCTTAAAACCTAGACTTAGAGAGACAACATTTCTTTGCCTTGAGCATAAAACCCGCCTCTTGCCTAAGAAAAATTTCATAATTTCACCTAAAACCTTATTGTGGACCACACTAATCAATAAAGTGCATAGCCCCTCTTAATCCCATTTCTCATGCTCCATGCACCATAGCCACTTCCTGAGAATACCAAAAAAGCCCCATGATTAGAAAATTCTTTTTTAATTAACTTAAAACTTCATAATTAGCCTCACCATTAGAAGAATTGCCCAGGACAAGCCACCTTTTAAACCTATTTAATTAAGCTAAACCACCCATGAAGTCTTCTTTGGCTTATCTTTGGCTTAAACATTGATTGTGAAGCTTCCCAAACCATGTTTAACCTTTATTTCCCCTTTAATCAATACTATTAACCTAAATGACCCTCTAAGCTAAATGACCCTCTAAGCTTACTTTTTCAAGCCCTTAAATATAAATAAATAAATAATACATAAAAATAAGAGGGAATGAGCATGAGAACACAAGATGGCCCCACCAATCACCAACAATGCAATGTTGATGTTCAACACATATTTGTAAGATTGATCCAGATTGAGCTGCCACCACATTTTTGACAGTCACATTTTAACCACTCCATAAAACCCCAAATTTGATTTGTTTAGGGCAAATTTTTTTTGAAAAATTGCAAAAACCCGGACTTTTCATGCAGTTTACTCCCACCGTATTTTTCTTAGGAAATACCCCCATGAAAAAAGTTCATTTTTTTAGCCGAAAATACACTTCCCTCACATAACATTATTTTAGTTATTTTAGTTGGAGAGGGCGGTCTAGTATTTTGAACACGCGGTTTGATGATTATTTTGTTAGAATGGCCGGTCCGACATTTCATGGTGGCCGTCCGGCGATTACTTTTTGCTGGAATGGGCGGTCCGGCGATTATTTTTTGTTGGAATGGGCGGTCCGACGATTATTTTTTGCTGGAATGGGCGGTCCGGCGATTATTTTTTGCTGGAATGGGCGGTCGGCTTTTTGAAGTTGCGGTAGAATGGCTGGTCCGACATTTCTTGGTGGCGGTCCGGCGATTACTTTTTGCTGGAATAGGAGGTCCGGCGATTATTTATTGCTAGAATGGGCGGTCCGGCTTTTTGAAGTTGAGGTAGAATGGCCGGTCCGACATTTCATGCTGGAATGGGCGGTTCGGTGATTATTTTTTGCTGGAATGGGCAGTCTGGCTTTTTGAAGTTGCTATAGAATGGCTGGTCCGACATTTCATGGTGGCGGTCGGGCGATTACTTCTTGCTGGAATAGGCGTCCAATGACTATTTTTTGTTGGAATGGGCGGTCCAGCTTTTTGAAATTGCGGTTCGACATTTTGAATGGCCAATCCACCGTTTTGATATGGTGGTCCGACATTTTGAAGGGCCACAGTCCGGCGTTATGGAGTAGCGGTCCAGCTTTTTGAAGTGAGCAGTCCTATGTTGTACAAGTGTGGTTCGGTGTTTCCTTTTATTGGGATCTGAAAATGATTTGTTACATGAGGGAAATGTATTTTATTCATAAAAAAATACCTTTTTTTGTATAAGAGATATTTGCTAGGAAACATGGTGGGAAGTTGTTAAAAAAAGTTGGGTGGGGTAACATGCGTAAACTAATCTATTTTCAGGGGGTTTTTGCAATTTTCTTTTTAAGCCTTGAGAGTGTTCTTAACCTTTCTACCACCCTAGACCATAGTTAGCAATTTGGCGACTAATCGGTAAATTTTAAAAAAATGTTTTAAAAGCCTTTTTTTTTTTGAAAAGTTCGTCAAAAAAAACATGTATTTTTCATAATACTGTTTAAAATGCGATTTTTTGAAAAACAAATAAAACGGGACAAAAAAAACATCTGTTAAAAAATAAAAAGGGCCATGTTTCTCTCTCTATAATCTCTATGAAAAAATGGTCTTATCTTAACAGAATTAAAAAACTTTTGATACGAATTACTGAAAATCCTCAAAAATAAGAGTAGCAAAAGTTTTATATAAAAGAGATGAAAGCTACACAATGCGGAATTTCGAAAACAATCGAAAAACATAATGCCAAAGTTTCGGAAAGCTAAAACGTAGAAAATTTTTACCCTGTAACATTTCGAATCAAGAAACAGCAATAGTGATAGGAAAAGGATTAAGTGAATAGAAAATGCAAATAGATAAATGGTGTTATTCTAACAAGTGCGAGCCTTTTGTATGCATTTTTTTTGAGATCTGAAGCAGAGCACTCATTCTTCAACCATAAAATTGCATAAAAATCACTGTCTTTCTCTCCACGGGCTGCCATTTTTGCTAGAAAAAAGTTTTAGAGATCACTTTCTTCCCTCTCAAATCTCAATCATCATATTCCGTGAAGTTCAACGCCTGGTTTCTGCCAAAAATATGGTAATGTCGAAGAATTTTATACTAGTTCCCCCATTCATTCATTCGCTCCTCTACGCCATCTCTCTCTAGAAAGTAGAAACAGAGGACCCAAACTCAAATGCAAGCACATATATAAGGTATAAACCCTAATCATTAACTATAGTTATAAAGTTGTTATATCATTGTTAAAGAATTTGATGATAAAAAAAATCGTTTCTATTTTTTGGTATATACTTAAGTGGGTGTGATATTTGCTAAAGTATTTAATGACCAAATTTATGTGGTGTATTTTTTTGATATGTATTTAAATAGGTTTGGTACGGTGTATTTTTTTTATATGTATTTATCCAATTTTTTGAGCCTAGTCCGATATATTGGTGATATCTTTACATGAAGTATTTTTCCTGATATATATTTTTTATCCGATTTTTTCATCTGACTTTTTAAAATAAAAACGAATTTTTTTCGATTTTAAGATGAGCAGATTTATTGAAAGTCCCGGCTTGCTAACTATGCCCTACACCCTCAAAACCCTAAAGGTCTCACCGAACTCTACTCATAGACTTTGAAGCTTGGTACTTCAGGACCACCTAGACCCCCAAAACCCAAGCTTTGACTTGGGACCCATCTAGTATACCTAACACGAGTTTGAGTATGGGTCTAATATTTGGATCCGAACACTATTTGGGTACAGGTCCCAGTCTAGTTGAACCCAACATGTACTTGTAAACTGTTGGAGATAAAATACTTTAAGCCCTATTTGTTTGATGTATTAAGGATCGTATACAATAAGAACTCATAGTTATCTTTAGCCACTAAACGACAAATCAAACGGCTTGCGAAAATATGAGTATATGATAGAAAAAAGGGCAAAAAAAAAACAAAAGTTCACAGTGAGGGTGGCAATAGACCAGACCAAACCTGAGACCTAAAGGGAAAGACTCGGGACCGGATGGGTATGGGTATGAGTCCAACTTTTGAACCCGACATATTGTGTCCGATCCAAACTTGGACCTGAATACTATACGGGTCTGGGTACAGCAAACTCGACCCATTGCCCCTTGTCCCGAATGGGCGGAGGAAAGAAGATGGCTTTGTCCGCCAAATTGTACCAGTTCAAACAGGCCTTTGTTTACGAATGAATAAACAAACAAACAAATAAAGAGACTGTTCTCAAATCTGTGTGAAGGAGATACAGAAAAATATAGCAATCACGCCTACCAAATATATTTGCTATACATGATCTACTTACTATACGTGCAAAGTCCACAACTAACCAAAGTATTTACCAATAAAAATAAATTGAAAAAGAAATATTTTTAAAAAAGAAATTAGACGGGCACCGTATGCAATTTGTTTTTTTCGAAAACCCATGGTTCAACTTGATGTAAAAAAATAGATGACCCAAATAGGTCTTCAGGATTTTTGTGGTTTGAAGGATCAACAATCCAAAACAAATTAAAAATTAGTCGAGGCCGGTTCTGGCCAATTTAGTGATTAAAAAATAAAATGTGAAGCTGGTTGGTACCAATTCTTTGATAGGGCACTCACTTCGGCAAGAGAACCGGTACGAACTGAACGGAACTGGCACATTCATAAGGGGAACTGGCCGGTTCCCTATATTTTTTTGGGATCTAAATAAGCCCGACTAATTCTTAATATGAATCGGCTGATTCTGATCCGGAACACCGAATTTTCAAACCTTTGCCGTGTTATTGTTAAGAACCCCAGATTGCCAGTCCAAATAGGTTAAAAAGGAAGTTTTTATTTTACACTTTTTAACATGAGCCACTTTATTGCATTCAAACCATTTCTCGTGCTTCAAATATGTCAATCGGAGAATGGACTTGCGGAGTTCCAAATTCATCAAAACATTAGGAATTTCATTAATAACACAAAAATTATCTCAAAAGCGTGAGAAAATAAAATAGTTTTCTTAAATAATATTAAACACGTTATTTTTTGAAACTTAAACTACTTTAAAAGGGTGTGGTTTGTATAAGGCCGAGGCCCTAAACAATCAAAGGAAAGCACACCTTCAAATAGTGTCGAAAGATGTTTGAATATCAGAAATATTTGTGATGGCCTGAAAATTTATTTTCATCTCTAATTATAAAACTTAAAGCTTCAATTTTATGTATTTTTGGGTAAGTCTAATTTTATTTATTTTTGGGTAAGTCTGTGGGGGTGAAGGCCCCCTACCCATTTTTTTTTTTTATTATTAATATAAAACGGGTAGGGGCCTTCTCCCCAACTGACTTACCGAAAAATAAGTAAATACAATAGTGTAGATTGAGCAGATCTATGAATACTTAAAAATCTTGAAAATTAACGGTCCGAATGTGCTTTATAAGATGCAATATTTCCAAGAATTGAAATCCATTTTTTCTCATGTCCATGCATCTTGTGGTCCAGATGATCAATTTGAAGATTTTTGAGCATCGAAGCAACCACTTCTAGTGAAATTTTTGAGGTGCATCTTAATTTAATTATTCAGGGCCTTGCCCTTATATAAACTTTTTCCTTTTTAAAATTTCCCATTGATCTAAAAAATTTGAATTTTGGTTTTGAGATAACAAGAGACTAAATCAAGAATCTTAATTTAACCAATAATAATTCCAAAAAAAAAAAATATGCTCCCCACAAGAACCGCGTTCCTAAAGAACATGTTCACTTATGTATTCCAAAAAAAAAAGAAAACATATTCTCTTAAAAAAGAGTACTCCTCAAAAAAAATAGGAATGTGGTTAGGAATGGGGTTGAGGTTCAAATACCTGTGTTTGCTTACATAGATTGCTTGGCACAAGTGAGCCTAATGTTGTTCTTTCTATGTCCACAAGTTTTATTAGATTTCAAACTTTTTTCAGGGTTTTTTCGTTTCTTCATTTATAGCGCAACAAAATAATTTAGATAAACTATTGTTTCATTTTTTTGGGTTTTTTTTGTTATTTTCAAGCCTATAATTTATTATTATTATTATTAATTTTTTGAGATGCAGGACAATCCTCCACCTCAAAATTATTGTTCTTGATATTTGATGTAGTTGTGTTTAGAATCATTGTTGTCGTCCCATTGTATGCCTCCATTTTCGTGTCATGACAGTAGGAGCAGATCAATTGTTGCTTTTAATGACAATTTAGGCCAAAAAATTGTCAGGTTGCTCTAATTGATATCAAGTCTTGGCATAAGGTTATTGTTCAATGATTTTATTGTATTTTTACATAGACTCATTGCATGCTCTTATGCAGATTGTAATTTTATTTCACGTCATCTATGAAATTTCATTTTTTTTTCACTTTAATTTTTAATCATCATTGCTTTTTTTAATTAATTAGGGTCGCCCATACGAATCCTAGTCCGCTATTCTACTCTATTAAGAATCAGATCTTCAATGAGACCATAAGTCCTCATATCTTTTCTCACTACTACCATATTCTTTTGGCCTTACTCCTTGTCTATTTTGAATCTTTCACTTGAACTAACTCACACTTCCTATTTTGTTTTTTTAATCAAGTCTCGATAATTAATAATTTTTAACATGCCTCAATTTTGGCACGTCATCACAAATCTATTTGTTTCAATTGTTTTTAAGACAAATCCCAAAAGTTTGCAATTTTTAAATTGCTTAATTTTTGACATGTCATCTATTCAAATCTAATTTTTCTGGGTCTTCTTTGAGCCAAATCACAAAAGTTCATAATTTTTAACGTAATTTTTGGTGATCCATACTTTCTCTCCAAATTAATGCCTCCAATTATGTGGATCTAAACACACCTAATGCCAGTTTTTTGGTTTAGTGACATTTCATTTTTACCCTATTATTCTCCTCATTACTAACTATAATGTTGGCTTTGGCAATAAATTACCATTCCCCAATAACCAGAGTTCCATTTACTGTGTTCATTTCACTTACATGTTAGCAGAGAATGATAGAAACATATGAAACCGTGCAACATCAGCTGTAAAAGTGAAATAAATGATAACCAAACATTATTTTCATTACCACATCAATAAATGTATACTTCAACAAAAATAATGAGCATCTCCAAGGTGTAGGGCCAAAATCTAGGCCAATAAATAAAACCTGACATATCTAACTGTCCGTACCCTGCACAAACACTACTACCTATGCCATGTCTTACTCTTTTTGTTCTTGATTTGATTCACCAAATGATGAATTACTTCTTCCAATTTGGCCTGCCTTCCTTCTTTGAAACTCCAGAGAATAGGAACAGGGTATTTTCCACTTGGATTGTATTCATTGAGTTGAAGCATTGCCGTTTCCACAGCTTTGAAAACTTCATCCCCATATTCGTCTCTGAGTTCTCTCAACTTGTCATCATTTTCATCGATGACCTCCTGCACCATCACCAAAATTTTCCATGAAATCAGAAGCATGATAAAAAACAAACTAAAAAGAAATCATTAATGTCTCAATAAGATCAAGAATTTAAGAAGATACACATAGGGGAAGTTAACCCACATCTAATAGGTCAATATGTTTGCAGGCGAAAAGGAATTTATAAAATTTAACACTTTCATGATCCACCTGCGAGTTTATGCTATATTCGACGCAAATTGATTCTGATGGTCTATCTCCCAAAGCGACCATCTTGAGCCAAAAAAAATGCGTTGGCTTTAAAAAATATAGAATCCAAATGAGAGCTATAGAGAAAGTTACCATGATGTCTACAGTAAAAACATTACATCTTGATCATTATCGTATCTAATATGCATTTCTTTCAGTATCTGTCATATTTTGGGCTGGAAAAATGCATCTTTACAGCCCCATGTTTTGAGCCCAAAGGCCCAGATCCTTACTTCAACTTAGTTCTGTTTAAAAGCAAAAAATTGAAATGCAAAAATGTTAACTAGATCATGTAGTGAATGCTAAACAAATTAACAGGAAGGTCTGAGAAGATGCATATGGATTTGCTTGTTGATCCTGCAACCTAATAGAAATGAAGTCCTTGGAAGATGCATATGCATTTGCTTGTTGATCCTGCCACCGAATAGAAATGAGGTCCTTCTAAATTTTCGGGGTTCGATCGCATTTGCTGACCAGCATACAGAGAGAGGGGATGGGGGTGAATAAAATGCCAAAACGCCCATCCATTTATGCCTCCATAAATGTATGAATACATGGAAACCATCAAACAAGTTACTTAATGAGGCAGGAAATCATAAATGTCCAAGAAAATCCAATGCATCTAGTGAAGTTGAAAGCATATATGGAGATGTGCACATTTTGTAATATCTACAATCACACATATGCAGCTATGTGAAGCATATCATCATCTAGTTATGCCATTATCATATATGTTATTTTCAGGTATATGCATTTGTCCAGGAATGCCAATTTGAAAAAATTCACAAAATTCAGCGTTACATACTCTGTCCATGCTTTCAATAGTAACTGTCTTGAAAGGATGCCAAGATGGGTTTCTTGTGCGTTCTTCCCATAAGGAGCATAACTCTGATGCCCTCAAATCCCATTCTTCATTTGAAAGCTTTGCTTTTACAGCACGAGTAAATGGCTGCTCATCAAGGACCCCCATTCTCTTCACACCTATAAATGAACGATTATGTGGTTTCTTCTCAAAATACTGCAAGAATGGATATATGTCAGCTTCAGAAGTTACAACCATCAGAAAATAAAATTTGAAAAAAGATGGTTATACATTGAAAGAAATCATGAAGAAAAGTGGATCCTCCAAAGTATGCCTGTGTAATTAAACAGTATATTGTTGTCTTTTAAAACATATAAATCTTAATTTTGAGGGTTATATTTTTCCAAAAGAGTTGTAGAACTATACCTCAACTGCAGCTTTACGAGCTGCTTGCAGCTCATCATTTGCTTCTCTTTCCTTTCCTAAAAGAACACTGTTTAGCTCTTCCAAGCTTTGAATTTCACTTTCTTTCTCCTTTAACTCCTCGACTGGTTCTTTCACTCCCTGGTAAAAATTTTCTGCAATATCTTTTGCCATCATCACACCACATTTCATCTTGTTTATTTCTTCTTGAAGAGCAAGTAGTTTTTGTGCGCTTTCATCACGAAATGCTTGTAGCTTTCTCTGTGAGTCACATTCTTTACTTGAAAGAGCACTGGCTAACTGTGCTAGGAGTTTCATCTTTCGATCTTTCTCTGTGAGTTCCCTATTAAGTGCCTTAATCTTTCGGTTGGCTTCTATGTTCATCATCAGAAGCTCTTGTGTTCTTCTGGTAGAACCAACTACTCCAGCTGCCGAGGTTCGTGCTTCAAATAATTCCTTTTCTAGTTGCTGAGTAGTATTAATGTGCTGCTTCTGCTCCATCTGTAACAAAGTTATTTAGTCAAAAAATGCTATCAGTTACTGCATGAGAAATTGTTCACACATATCATGTAGTTTTAATTTGAAAAAAAAAAAAGGAAATAAACACGTGATCCCAAGTTATCTACCTCGTGATCTTCTATGTCTTTCTTCAAAACCCCATCAACCTTCTTTTCTTCCTTGCTTTCTTTCATATCACTACAGTAAATAGAAAGGAGGATTTTTAGAATTTAAAAGCCATTACTGAAAATGCAAGGGAAAAAACAGAAATTCTTTTTTATTCGGTTTTGAAATTGTTTTAAGGGCTTTTAAATTTTAGCATTATAAAATTTAAAAGGTAGGAGCTTAAAATGCAAAATAAATAAATAAATAAATAAAATATATATTTTTGCTATTCTCAATTTTTTTTAAGGGCGTTTACTATATGTAAAATAGAAAAAAAAAAAAGAGAATGCAAGAAAGAGCCCTACCTAAAAATATAAAAAATAAAAAACAAAAATCTCTCTTTCTTTCTTTTTAGTTTGGTATTGAAATTGGTTTAAGGGCTTTTAAATTCTAAGATTCTAAATTCTTTTCTTAATTCTAACTTTTGACTTGGACTTCAAAATAGTAAAAGCCCTGAAAAAAAAAGACCAAAAATACGGAATAAAAATCAATATTTCCTCTTTTAATTCGGTTTTAAAATTGTATTAAGAGCTTTTAAATTCTTGCATTATCAAAACCCTTAAAAAGTAGATGTTTAAAAATGAAAAAAGAAGAATAATAAATAAAATTATATGGTTTCATTCTATTGGCATCTTCGATTTCTTAATGGCGTTTACAATTTGTACAAAATAAAAATCAAAGAATTGAGAAAAAAGAAAAAAGAGAGAGAGAGAATGAATTACAATCTGTTTGGGACACATCGAGTATTGACTATTGAGTTATTGATGCTTCATGTGGAATTTTCGATGGGTTCCTTCTTTAACATCTTATTTGAAATTTTATCTATTTTTTACTGAAAATGCAGAAATCACATGAAGAAACAGTTATCTTCCACAGGTTTAAGTTGCAGAAAAGAGAGAGAGAAACGCGCCTTCAATTCAAGAGCGCGAGAGAGAATGATACAAAGCAAGAGAGAGAGAGAGAGGAATATGTTTTAGAGAGAGAGAGAGAGGAATATGTTTAGAGAGAGAGAGAGAGATAGTTGTTTAGAGAGAGAG
>NW_006498806.1:4898187-4908304 GCF_000471905.2 Amborella trichopoda | reverse complement strand
AAATACCGGCATATATATATATATATATATATATATATATATTAGTTTTAGTACAATATCATCTAAAATTTTTCACTTATCACATTCAAAATTTTGTATGCTTTAAACTATTATTTTTTTCAAAATTTCCCTGGATCTTTATGTTTCAAAATAAAAATAAAATATGGAAAAAAAATAAAAAATAAATAAAATTATGTATTGTTATTATTTTTGCAATTTCTTGTTGTTTTAAGGGTGTTTACAATATGTAAAAAAGAAAAATAAGATAATGGAAAAAAGAGCCCTACAACCAAAATTACACAAGAAAAATCTATGTTCTTTTGTTTAATTCGATTTTGAAATTGGTTCAAGGGCTTTTAAAATTTTAGTATTTTAATTTCTGTTTTTTATTGTAGCTTTTAAAGTCAGCTTTGAAATAGTAAAAACCCTAAAAAAACACAAAAAAATACAATAAAAATCAATATTTCTTTTTTAATTCAGTTTTGAAATTATTTGAAGTGCTTTTAAATTCCAGCATTATGAGAACCTTTAAGAGGTAGGAGCTTAAATGAAAATAATAATAATAAATAAAATCATAGTGTATTGTTCTTTTAGCATTTTTGGTTTTTCAATATCATTTACATTATGTACAAAGAATGCAAACAAAAAAAAAAAAAAGAGCGAAAGATAAAACAAAAATCAAAAGAGAAATAAGGAAAAAGAGTGAGAGAGAGAGAGAGAGAGAATGAATTAGACAAGAGAATTAAGGAAAAAGAGAGGGACAGAGAGAGAGACTGAATTATTATCTATTTAGGTACTTTTTAGTATTGACTATTTAGTTACTTATACTTAGATGTGGAATTTTTTATGATCTATTTCTTTCTTGTAAAACCTTGTTTAAATTTTTATTTAAATATTTGTTATCTACTTTTCTAAAATTCTAACTATTTCTTGGATTCTTTTTAACTATATATTATTGTTTTTAAAATTAGTTCACCGGTGAGAGCTTATCAAAGCCTTTGACCAAAAAAAAAGAAATCCGTACATTTCCGAACCAAATCTCTACACATATAACAAAGCTAAAGAAACGTGCCATCAAGGTTTTTACAGTGAAGATGCATGAAGCACTACCCTTTTTTTTTTTTTTTAAATTCTGTATTTGTCTCTTACCTTGGCAGTTGCCCTCCCTCTGAAACGGGCCTTAACGAGCCCGAGAGAAAAAGAGACAGAGTAGCGCTTATCACAATTCAGGGAGCGCGATGTTGCCGCTAACTTTGATCTCTTAATTTTAGGTGATTAGACAAGACTACCCTTAATTATTTTTTAAATAGATTAAAAGACCCTTATAAATTTAATTTTACGAAGCCAAAACAAAACTAAAATTAAATAAGTAAAAAAAGGCAAAAGAGTAAAAAATAATAATAATCTCCATGGTATAAAAAAATTAATTTATTTTTTGCATTGCCAGTGTTCACTCGAGTAGATAATATCAAATAGGAAGAGTTATCCGGACATGGAGTTAAAATCGGTTACTTGGTACTAACCAGTATATTGGTGGTTTTGATCGGCCGAGTATCGGGCAGTCAAAAAAATGTTAAAAAATAATAAAAAACTAAATAAAATGTGAAAAATATATTTAAAATATGATTAAACAAAGCACATCTGAATAAAACTGAAAATTTATTTAAAAATAGATTTTAAAGAATCCATTTGTGTTAAGGAATATTTTTTATTTTTTTAAAAAGAGATGGAAAATTATAAAAAAAAGTATTAAAGACCAAGACAACTTTTCAATCTTTGTCAAAATAATGAAAAACATTAAAAAATGCATTACAAACAAAACTCCTTATTTTTTTATATAATTTTATACAAATAAAATTATATTGTGTTATTCTTTTTTCGATTTTCAATTTTTTTAAGGGCGTTGCGTTTACTATATATGAAATAGAAAAATCGGAGAATGCAAGTATGAGCCCTACCTAAAAAAATCAAAAATATAAAATAAAAATCGATGTTTTCTTTTTTTTTTTAGTTGGGTATTGAAATTGGTTTAAGGGCTTTTAAATTCTAGGATTTTAAGTTCTTATCTTAATTCTAGCTTTTGAATTGGGCTTCAAAGTAGTAAAAGCCCTGAAGAAAAGGTCCAAAAATACAGAATAAAAATCAATATTTCCTCTTTTAATTTGGTTTTAAATTTGTATTAAGAGCTTTAAAATTCTAGCATTATCAAAGCCTTTAAAAGGTACAATTTTAAAATGAAAAAAGAAGAATAATAAATAAAATTATATGGTTTTATTCTTTTTGCATCTTCTGTTTTTTAATGTCGTTTACAACATGTACAAAATAACAACAAAAGAATTGCAACAAGAGAGAGAGAGAGAGAGAGAGAGAGAGAGAGAGAATGAATTACCATCTGTTTGGGACACTTTGAGTATTGACTATTGAGTTACTGATGCTTGATCTATCTTCCACAGGTTTAAGTTGCAGAGAAGAGAGAGAGAAACGCGCCTTCAAATTCAAGAGCAAGAGAGAAAGAAAGATACAAAGCAAGAGAGAAAGAGAGAGTAGTGCTTTTCGGAAGCCCAAAGAATTTATGAGAAGCGCGGATGTAAGGGATTGGACAAGACTACTCCTCGACTCTTTTCAAATATTCTGAAAGGCCCCCGGTGAATTTACTTTTTGAGAGTAAATATTTCGGATCTTGAAATCTGAGAAGGGTAATTTAGTCATTTTTAGAATACGGATAAATAGAGATAGTGATCGGTAATAACAGAAATTTTATGTGAAATTCTTGAAAATAGCAAATATTTGTGTAATTAAGTTTAGTTGAAATTCTTGAAAATAACAAATATTTGTATAATTAAGTTTAGGTGAAATTCTGGAAAACAGCAAATATTTGTGTAATTGTTTCTTAATTTTAAGAAGCCAAAAAACGAAACATAAATAAAATTATATTGTGTTGTTATTTTTGTAAATTTTGTTTTTTAATAGCGTTTAAAATATGTAAAAAGGAAAACTCAAAGAATGCTAAAAAAAGGACCAAAAATACAAAAGAAAAATCTATGGTTTTTTTTTTTTAATTCGATTTTGAAATTGGTTCAGGGGCCCTTAAAATTTTAGCATTTAAATTTTTTTGTAATTCTAGCTTTTAAAAAATACAGAATAAAAATTAATATTTCTTTTTTTAATTCCTTTTTTAAATTATATTAAGTGCTTTTAATTTATAGCATTATAAGAACCCCTAAGAAATGCCGAGGCTCTGAACAATATGTACAAAATAAAAATCAAAGAACAAAACAAAGAAAAAAAGAGAATGAATTATTATCTGGTTGGAGCACCTTGAGTATTGACCATTGAGTTAGTGATGCGTGATGTGGAATTTTTGATGGGTTCCTTCATCTTGTTTGAAATTTTACAAGATTTTTATTTTTTTTGTCTATTTTTACAAAATTGTGATTAGTTTTTGGATTTTCTTTAATTATATACTTTTTATTTTTAACAATTAGGGTAATTGAGGTTAAAGAAAATAAAGAAATTAGGAGAGAGAATGCAGAAATGACATTAAGAAACAGAAGATGTATCTCTTACCTTCTCCTCGCGTAACATTATTTTAGTTATTTTAGTTATTTTAGTTGGAGAGGGCGGTCTAGTATTTTGAACACGCGCTTCGATGATTATTTTGCTCGAATGGCCGGTCCGACATTTTATGGTGGCAGTCCGGCGATTACTTTTTGCTGGAATGGCGTTCCGGCAATTATTTATTGTTGGAATGGCGTTCCGGCAATTATTTACTGTTGGAATGGGCGGTTCAGATTTTTGAAGTTGAGATAGAATGGCCGTTCAACATTTCATGCAGGAATGGGCGGTCCGACGATTATTTTTTGCTGGAACAGGCGGTCTGGCGTTTTGAAGTTGCTGTAGAATGGCCGGTCCGACATTTCTTGGTGGCGGTCCGGCAATTACTTATTGCTGGAATAGGCCATCCGACAATTATTTTTTGCTAGAATGGGCGGTCCAACTATTTGAAGTTCCGGTCCGACATTTTGAAAGGACAATCCAATGTTTTGATGTGGCGATCCGACATTTTGAAGGGCCACAGTTCGGCGTTATGGAGTAGCGTTCCAGCTTTTTGAAGTGAGCAGTCCTTTGAAGTGAGGAGTCCTATGTTGTACAAGTGTGGTTAGGTGTTTCCTTTTATTGGAATCTGAAAATGATTTGTTAAATGAGGGAAATGTATTTTAGTCATAAAAAAAAAACCTTTTTTTGTATAAGAGATATTTGCTAGGAAACATGGTGGAAAGTTGTTAAGAAAAGTTGCGTGGGGTAAAATGCCTACAAAAATCTATTTTGAGGGGGTTTTTGCAATTTTCTTTTTAAGCCTGAGTGTTCTTAACCTTTCTGCCACCCTAGACCATAGTTAGCAATTCGGCGACTGTTCGGCAAATTTTTCAAAAAAATGGTGAAGTTTTAAAAAACATTTGAAATGCCATTTTTTTTGAAAAGTTTGTCAAAAAAAACATGTATTTTTCATAGTACTGTTAAAAACGCGATTTTTTGAAAAACAAATAAAATTGGACAAAAAAAACGTCTGTGGAAAAAAGAAAATGGCCATGTTTCTCTATCTAGAACCTCAGTGAAAAACTGGTCTTATATTATCAGAATTAAAAACTTTCGATACGAATTATTGAAAATCCTCAAAAATAAAAGTAGCAAAAGTTTTATATAAAAGAGATGAAAGCTACACCATGCGGAATTTCGAAAGCAATCGAAAAACATAATGCCAAAGTTTCAAAAAGCTAAAACGTAGAAATTTTTTACCCTGTAACATTTCGAATCAAGAAACAACAATACTGATAGGAAAAGGATTAAGTGAATAGAAAAAAAAAATACATAAATGGTGTTATTCTAACAAGTGCGAGCCTTTTGTACATATTTATGAGATCTGAAGCGGACCACTCATTCTTCAACCTTAAAATTGCATAAAAAGCACTGTCTCTCTCTCCATGGGCTGCCATTTTTGCTAGAAAAAAGCTTTAGAGATCACTTTCTTCCCTCTCAAATCTCAATCATCATATTCCGTGAAGTTCAACGCCTAGATTCTGCCGGAAATATGGTAATGTCGAAGAATTTTATACTAGTTCCCCCATTCGTTCATTCTCTCCTCTACGCCTTCTCTCTCTAAAAAGTAGAATCAGAGGACCCAAACTCAAATGCAAGCATATATATAAAGTATAAATCCTAATCACTAACTATAGTTATAAAGTTGTTATATCATTGTTAAAGAATTTGATGATAAAAAACATCGTTTCTATTTTTTGGTATATACTTAAGTGGGTGTGATATTTGTTAAAGTATTTAATGAGAAAATTTATGTGGTGTATTTTTTTGATATGTATTTAAGTAGGTTTGATATGGTGTATTTTTTTTATATGTATTTATCCGATTTTTTGAGCCTAGTCCGATATATTGGTGATATCTTTACATGAAGTATTTTTGCCGATATATATTTTTTATCCGATTTTTTCATCTGACTTTTTAAAATAAAAACAAATTTTTCCAATTTTAAGATAAGCAGATTTATTGAAAGTCCCGGCTTCCTAACTATGCCCTAGACCCTCAAAACCCTAAAGGTCTCACCGAACTCTACTCATAGACTTTGAAGCTAGGTACTTCAGGACCACCTAGACCCCCAAAACCCAAGTTCAATGTTCCAAAACCCATCCCAAGACCATTAGGATCCCCTAGCCCATGGTGAACCCTTTGTTAAAACATGGTGTAGGAAACTATAGCTTTCAAATATCCTTAGCTTCAAATACTTTTTTAATCCATTTTTCCAACCCCAAAACTCAATATAAAGCAATGTCTCTTCAAGTAGGAGAATGCGAATTACATAGTTCGTCAGTTTGATCCGGCGTCAACTTTGGCTGCTGAGCATGACAGCTTACTTGAGTAAATTATTTCATTATGATCAATCTTGTTACAGACATTTATTAGTCCCAAATAGGGGTGAGAATGGACCTGACCTTGACCTGGGACCCATCGGGTATACCTAACATGAGTCTGAGTATGGGTCTAATATTTGGATCCGAATACTATTCGAGTTCGGGTCCCGGTCTAGTTGAACCCGACATGTACCTGTAAACTGTTGGAGATAAAATACTTTAACCCCTATTCCTTTGATGTATTAAGGATCGTATCCAATAAGAACTCGTAGTTATCTTTAGCTATTAAGCGACAAATCAAACGACTAGAAATCTAATAACATGTGATTGTGATTTTGTTGCTAATATATGAATATATAATAGTAAAAAAGGGCAAAAAAAACAGAAGTTCACAGAGAGGGTGGCAATAGACCAGACCAAACCTAAGACCCGAAAGGAATGAGGTACGAGTATGGGTCCAACTTTTTGAACCCGACATATTGAGTCCGATCCAAACTTGGACCCGAATACTATACGGGTCTGGGTCCCGCAAACTCAACCCATTGCCCCTAGTCCCAAATGGGCGGAGGAAAGAAGATGGTTTTTTCCGCCAAATTGTACCAGTTCAAACAGGCCTATATTTATGAATGAATAAACAAACAAATAAAGAGACTGTGCTCAAATCTGTGGGAAGGAGATATAGAAAAATATAGCAATCACGCCTACCAAATATATTTGCTATACATGATCTACTGACTATACGTGCAAAGTCCACAACAAACCAAAGTATTTACCAATAAAAATAAATTGAAAACAAGAAATAGACATGCACTGTATGCAATTTGTTTTTTCGAAAACCCATGGTTCGACTTGATGCAAAAAAATAGATCAGGATTTTTGTTTTGGTTTGAAGGATCAACAATCCGAAAAAAATTAAAAATTAGTAGGGGCCGGTTCTGGCCAATTCAGTGATTAAGAAATAAAATGTGAAGCTGGTTGGTACCAGTTTTTTGACAGAAGCAGCCACTTCTGCAAGAGAACCGGTACGAACCTGAACGGAACTGGCACATTCATAAGGGGAACTTGTCGGTTCCCGATATTTTTTTGGGATCTAAATAAGTCCGACTAATTCCTAATATGAATCGGCTGATTCTGATCCGGATCACCGAATTTTCAAGCCTTTGCCGTGTTATTGTTAAGAGCCCCAGCTTGCCTGTCCAAATAGGTTAAAAAGGAAGTTCTTATTTCACACTTTTTAACATGAGCCACCTTATTGCATTCAAACCATTTCTCGTGCTTCAAATATGTCAATCGGAGAAGAGACTTGCGGAGTTCCAAATTCATCAAAACATTAGGAATTTCATTAATAACACAAAAATTATCTCAAAAGCGTAAGAAAATAAAATAGTTTTCTTAAATAATATTAAACACGTTATTTTTTGAGACTTAAACGATTTAAAAGGGTGCGGTTTGTATAAGGCCGAGGCCCTAAACAATCAAAGTACAGCACACCTTCAAATAGTGTCGAAAGATGTTGTTTCAATATTAGAAATATTTGTGATGGTCTGAAATTCATTTTCATCTCTAATTATAAAACTTAAAGCTTCAATTTTATGTATTTTTGGGTAAGTCTAATTTTGTTTATTTTTGTGTAAGTCTGTGGGGGTGAAGGCCCCCCCTACCCATTATTATTATTATTATTAATAAAAAACAGGTAGGGGCCTTCTCCCCCACTGACTTACCGAAAAATAAATAAATACAATATTGTAGATTGAGCAGATCTATGAATACTTAAAAATCTTGAAAATTAACGGTCCGAATAAGCTTTATAAGATGCAATATTTTCAAGAATTGAAATCCATTTTTTCTCATGTCCATGCATCTTGTGGTCCAGATAATTAGTCTGAGGATTTTTGGGCATCTAAACAACCACTTCTAGTGAAATTTTTGAGGTGCGTCTTAATTTGATTATTTACGGCCTTTCCCTTATGTAAACTTTTTCCTTTTTAAAATTTCCCTTATCTTGATTGATCTAAAATATTTGAATTTTGGTTTTGAGATAACAAGAGACTAAATCAAGAATCTTAATTTAACCAATAATAATTCCAAAAAAAAATAATATACTCCCCACAAGAACCGCGTCCTAAAGAACATGTTCACTTATGTATCCAAAAGAAAAAGAAAAAGAAAACACATTCTCTTGAAAAAGAGTACTAATGTGGTTAGGAATGGGGTTGAGTTTCAAATACATGTGTTAGCTTACATAGATTGCTTGGTACAAGTGAGCCTTATGTTGTTCTTTATGTGTCCATATGTTTTTTTAGATTTCAAATTTTTTTCAGGGTTTTTTCGTTTCTTCATTTATTGCACAACAAAATAATTTAGATAAACTATTGTTTCATTTTTTTGGGTTTTTTTTGTTATTTTCAAACCTATAATTTATTATTGTTATTATTATTATTATTTTTTTTGAGGTGCAGGACAATCCTCCACCTCGAAATTATTGTTCTTGATATTTGATGTAGTTGTGTTTAGGATCATTGTTGTCGTTCCATTGTATGCCTCCACTTTCGTGTCATGACAGTAGGAGCAGATCAAATTGTTGTGTTTAATGACAATTTAGACCAAAAATTTGTCAGGTTGCTCTAATTGATACTAAGTCTTGACATAAGGTTATTGCTCAATGATTTTATTGTATTTTTACATAGACTCAATGAATGCTCTTATGCATATTGTAATTTTATTTCACGTCATATATGAAATTTAATTTTTTTTTTACTTTAATTTTTAATCATATTGCTTTTCTTTAATTAATTAGGGTTGGCCATACGAATCCTGGTCCGCTATTCTACTCTATTACGAGTCAAATCTTTAGTGAGACCATAAGTCCTCATATCTTTTCTCACTACTTCCAACCATGTTCTTTTGGCCCTACCCCTTGTCTATTTTGAGTCTTCCACTTGAACTAACTCATACCTCCTGTTTTGTTTTTTTAATTAAGTCTCGATAATTAATAAATTTTAACATGCCTCAATTTTGGCATGTCATCACAAATTTATTTGTTTCAATTGTTTTTAAGACAAATCCCAAAAGTTTGCAATTTTTAAATTTCTTAATTTTTGACATGTCATCTATTCAAATCTAATTTTTCTGAGTCTTCTTTGAGCCAAATCACAAAAGTTCATAATTTTTAACGTAATTTTTGGTGATCCATACTTTCTCTCCAAATTAATGCTTCCAATTATATGGATCAAAACACACCTAATGCCAGTTTTTTGGTTTAGTGACATTTCATTATTACCCTATTATTCTCCTCATTACTAACTATAATGTTGGCTTTGGCAATAAATTACCATTCCCCAATAACCAGAGTTCCATTTACTGTGTTCATTTCATTTACATGTTAGCAGAGAATGGTAGAAACATATGAAACCGTGCAACATCAGCTGTAAAAGTGAAATAAATGATAAACAAACATTATTTCCATTATCACATCAATAAATGTATAGTTCAAAAAAAATAATGCATCTCCAAGTTGTAGGGCCAAAACCCAGGCCAATAAATAAAACCTGACATATCTAACTGTCCGTACCCTGCACAAACACTACTACCTATGCCATGTCTTACTCTTTTTGTTCTTGATTTGATTCACCAAATGATGAATTACTTCTTCCAAGTTGGCCTGCCTTCTTTCTTTGAAACTCCAAAGAATAGGAACAGGGTATTTTCCACTTGGATTGTATTCATTGAGTTGAAGCATTGCCGTCTCCACAGCGTTGAAAACTTCATCCCTGAGTTTTAGAAAGTTTCATTCTAGCTCAATTAATACAAGCAGTTCATTTTATTGAAATAGTTAGATATAGATTTCAAAAGGATTTTTTTATTTTCAAAATTTTTATATAGTGTTATCATCATCAAATTAATACTGCTAAAAAAAGAAAAAAGTGATTTTGAATTTGGTAAGGCCTAGATCTTGAAATTTACTAAATGGATAGTCGAGATTCATTGTTGGACGGGTACTACTGTTGACCATATCTAGGGCGCAAATTGAATTTTTTTTCTTCATAGGATTGATTATGTGGATGAAGAAAATGTGTGTACAAAATTTGGGATCATACAAATACCAATAATATGGTTTTCTAGATGTGTGGTTGCATTATACTACTATACAACCGTTGTATTATATATATATATATATATATATATATATATATATA
>NW_006498806.1:4885662-4897422 GCF_000471905.2 Amborella trichopoda | reverse complement strand
ATATATATATATATATATATATAGTAATGATCCTATGAGACCCTCGCACACCAATATGAGTACGACCCCAAATGATCACTATTAAATTTGGCACAGATATCTAGAAAAATCAAGTCCCTCACCCAAATGATAACTTTTCTAGAGATATATGCCAAATTTAATGGTGATCCTTTGAAGTCCGACTCACATGGACGTGGGAATGTCTCATAGTGTTATTACTCACCTCAAGATTTGCTTTGCTTTGCGAACACCATTTTCTCAATCCAAGCTCTCCCTCTAGATTTGCTTCACTCTCTATCTCTCTCATGACAAAATAACTCCAACCACCAAAAGAATTTGGGTATGAATTCAGATTTTCACTTTTCTCTTTGTCGAGTTTATTTTCTTTGAGTTTGAATATTTGGGTCTTTTGGGTTTATAACTCCAACCACCAAAAGAATTTGGATATGATTCATATTTTTGTTTTCTCTATACTGTGTTTATTTTCTTTGAGTATGAATATTTGGGCTTTTTTTTTAGGCTCTTGAACATTCTCTTCTTTTGCGTTTATAACCATTGCAAAATGCAGAGCATTTGATGAGTTTGAGCTTTTGTAAGTGCTTTTTAACATGCCATAAATTTACAAAATATTTTTCTTATGCAGTTATGCCCAATTTGGTTTCTTTCTTATGTTAAATCTATTTTTAAAAAATGGTTTTTGGAGTCCACAATTGCTGGTGTTTATGTACTCAATAAAAGAACAAACTCAAAATCAGGTATGTGAAAAACAACGTCTTGGGTTTTTGTTTAGGAGTGGTTTAAATATCGATGTTTGTTTTGGAAGAAAAAGAGAAAATGTGTATATTTGGTTTCAGTGCTATAAAACACTAAACTGTTATGCAAGTAAGTTGTAAATACTGGGCCTTAGGGTGTTATTTTTAGAGCAGGCTTTCTATGTTTTCCCTACAACATAGAACTTATGTACTTCCCCTTATCCAACCGTCCATTCTGAATGGAGGGTTAAGATTGGCCCAATCACAATATCACATCTCTACACTATTTTATTTATTTATTTATTTTTTCTATGAACTATTTTGACACCAAATTTTGTACGTCCAATCCTCTATTAAACTCGCACTAGCAAAAAATATAAAACAAATATTTTCAATAAAATAAAATGATCAAAATACCCCTGAAAGTTTCAAGGGGTATTTTGATCATTATATTTTATCAAAAAATTAATTTTAATATTTTTTATAGGTGCGCCCTAATGAGAAGATGGCACATACCAAATTTCATATTCATACAACTTGTATAAAAAAACTAAAAATAAAATACTTTGAGACGTCGGATCTAAGATTAAACGATGAGTGGCGCTCTTGATCAAAATTGGACAGCTGGATGGTAGGGAAAGCATAGATCTTCTATGCTGTAGGAGAAGTATAGAAACCTTTCCCTTCTTTTTAATTTTCTGGATTTTTCTTAAGTATCCCCCATATGCAAGGGGCTCTTGTTAACATTATAGAGGGTAGAACACCAAAATTTTCTGTCTTGATCTAGCCCAACGACGGCATGGGCATTGCAGCCCCTATGGATTATCCATGTGTATGGTATACTTTGTGTTGAATTATCTATGTATAATAAATTTTGGTCCATTATCCATGTGTATGATAAATTTTTTTTGTTGTTACTATTATAAAGCACATGTTCATCTTTAAATGTTGTTTTTGGATGATATGTTTAGGATAAAAAAGAATGGAAGATTCTTTAGACGAAGCCACACTTTCTTCATTACCGCAAGCTGAGATGTTAGAAATTATTAACGATCTAATACCATTCACTGGGCAAATTTTTACAACTGATTGTGAGGCATATGAATTTTATAAAAATTTTGCAAAGAATTTGGGTTTTTCCGTTCGAAGACAACGATCAGACAGAAAAAAAAGGCGATATTGTTAAAGGTCTTATGCATGCCATCGTGCTGGCTTCACGACACCTAAGGGATCAAGTCCGTGTTCGCAAAATCAAATCGGAACGGTTAATTAGACATGGGCATGGAAGCGGT
Organism: Amborella trichopoda; assembly: GCF_000471905.2. Next base: position 4,895,378 of record NW_006498806.1, on the reverse strand, counting down.
TCGACCGGCCTAATCGATAAATCGGCCGATTCAACGCTCTAACCGGACAGGTCCCAGGCGGTCAAAAAAGTGTTGAAAAACAAAAAAAAATACAAAAAAAAATCTACTAAAATATGAAAAGCATATAAATAATGATTAAAACAAAACACATTCAAATGAAGTTGAAAAGTAATGAAAAAAAATGGATTTTAACCCATTTTATATTTTTTCAATGGCTATTTTTAATTTTTTTTAAAAAAGATGGAAAAATGTAAAAGTGAGTATTAATGACCAAAATAATTTTTAATCGGCATTATGTAAAGAATATTTAAAAATACATTACAAATCAAATTCTTTATTTTTGAAAATTTATATACATTTTTTTGAACGTTTTTTTTTAAAATACTTGTTGATCACTCTAACGACCCAAAACCGGAATTGGCCACTGGCCGGTTCCGATCTAATCGAACGATTAACGGTTAGATCGAGCGATTTTGCGGACAATAGACCTAGTGAAAAGAAAGGAAAAAAGAATTTCAAGCCAACGAGATGTGGTTGTGGCACCCACATGACATTTAGAATTTCTCATATTGGAGTGGTGTGAAAGTCGTGAATGAACACAATCATGACTTATTGCAACCACAACAAGTGGGGCTCCTTCCAGCCTATTAGAGAAATATCAGAAATTGACGAGGGTCGTATCTTAGAGCTTGCAAAAGTTGGTATATCTGTAAACGATATCACGCGGGTGCTTGAAATAGAAAAGGATGTTGCATGCGGGCAATTGCCATTTTTGAAAAAGGATGCCTATAACCTAATACATTATACGAAGAATGTAGATTGTAGATCGAGAAAAAGATGTTGTTTTGCTTTTTTATGTAAAGTAATGATTCTATAATACCCTCTCACACTTATGTATATAAGACTTCAAAAGATCACCATTAAATTTTATACAAATATTTAAAAAAGTTATCATATAGGTGTGGGACTTGATTTTTTTAGAGATCTGTACCAAATTTAATGGTGATCATTTGATGTCCTACACACATGAATGTGGGAGGGTCTCATATGATCATTTCCCTTTTATGTATATGTAAAGACATGAAAGACAATGATAATGATTTCCCCGACCAGTTTTCTATTAATAAAGAGAATGTGTTGGAACACATTATTGGGTCACATGGTACTTCTACCCGTGCATATGAAGTTTTTGGTAATGTGGTTGTTTTTTTATACAACATACGGCAAGAATATGTATGGTATGCCTATAGGAATTTGGGTTGGTACTAACAATCATGGTGGTACCTGTTTATTTGGTTGTGTATTGCTATGGGATGAAAAAATAGAATAGTTCTCTTGGGTAATGAAGGTATGCACAATATCTTACAATTTTTATTTTTATTATATAGATATTCCTTATAATGATGCGCTTTTGTAAATACGTTTCATTTCACTTGGGGACTATTTTATTGTTGTAGGCGTTGATTTAATGAATGGAAAGCAGCCACAAACAATTCTAACAGACAAAGACAAAGCTCTCAAAGAGGCAATATGCCCTGAATTACCAAACACGAGGCGCACAAATTGCATGTGGCATATGTTATTAAAATTTTCCGGATGGTTTAAAGCACTTCTTGGCTCACGTTATAATGAGTGGAACTGCGAATTACACAAATTATATAATTTGGACGCTGTAGTAGATTTTGAAATTGGATGGTTGAAAAGATTGGGTGGCATTAATTTGGAAGCAATAGAAGATTTTGAAATTATATAATTTGGCTCCAAACCCCTTTTTTTTTTTCTAAAATCCAATATCTCACTACTAACCCACGAAAACGAAGAAAAGCCCAATGGGTTTCAAATCAGAAAAAAATCGACACAACCTCCCCCACCATTCACGTATCCATTGTCCGGTGAATTTGTGAGTAATAGAGGATGCGAGATGAGAGAGAAGCAGTTTCAAATTTCAAATGAACGACGAGTCCTGATCGAAACCCAATAAAACATTTCAATTTTTTGCCTATAAGTTGAAGTTTGTAAAAAGCAAAAAATACCCATATTTAATAAAAAGATAAAGAATAAATTAGGGGTAGTTAATGTAAATTAGGCTGTCAAACACTATTCTACACATCACCGATGGGTTTTTATAGGTGTTAACCATAGAATAACTTATATATATATATAAATTCAAAAACACATTATAAACAAATCTCTTATTTTTTAAGATTCTTTTATAAAATACCCATTCAGACCCTCTGGCCAAAACTGAATTGGCCAGTGCTCGATTCCGATTTAACAGGCCAAGTTTGCGTACATTGCTCCCAACATAGGGAGCTTTACTTTGATGGGGAGCCGAAATGATATGACTCTTGATACTCTGAATCATTTTCATTAGAGAACATATCATTCTCCACCACTGTACAGCCGAGTTTGCCTTTGCACTAATATCATACAGAATATGAAGCTTTGATTATGGTATTTGAGAATGCCATAAACGCAGGTATCAACCACCTCCATGTCATTCAAGATTCAATTCTGATTGTAAATCAAGGTGTAGACACCCTATTTTGTTTTGGGTACGGTTTGTATAGAGTTGAGGCTCTAAACAATTAAAGCGCACCTTCAAATAGTGTCTAGAAATACGGTTTCAATATTGGAAATCATTTTGATAGCCTTAAATTATATTTTCATCTCTAATTATAAAATTTCAAGCTTAAAAAATAGTGTGGATCAAGAAGATTTACACAAACTTAAAAATTGACAGTCCAAATGTTAAGATTCGTAAGAGCATACATGCACATATATTGAATGGGGAGAGAAGAAGAGAGAACACAACATTTACATTGAATGGAAAGAGAAGAAGAGCTAACACAACATTTACATAGGTCAAGCCGAAACCTACAGATCCAAAGCCCCATCGAGCTACATCTTCATCTTCACTGATTTTAGATGAATGTTTACTTCAATAAGTGCATCTACGTATAGAGGACAATCACACAATTATAAGAAACACATATGGTATGATTCTTGGAGATAGAGGTAAATACTATGAGTTCTTATCACTAAACTTACTTGATGACCAAATAATTTTCACTTTGTCTCTTATTATCTTCAGCACTCCCTTCAAGTTGGTGCAAGAAAATCTGAAACACTCTCTTCAAGTTGGTGCAAGGAAATCTGAAACGAAGTGCCTAACTTGCCAAACTGAAACTGAAATTGGAGTTTTGAAACCAAAAAAATTGCCAAAAAACTTGCGCTGCTCTCACTAGCGTACTTGAATAGTCTGTCAGCAAGAGTGAAGAATAGTCTGTCTGTAAGAGTGAAGAATAGTCTGTCTGCAAGAGTGAAGAATGTGATCCGAGACACGTGATCATCAAAACTACCCCTCAAGGTGGTGCATGGAGATCTGAAGCCAAGTGTCCAACTTGGCAAACTGAAACTGGAATTGGAGTTGTAAAACCAAAAAAATTGCCAAAAAACTTGCATTGCTCTCACTTCTAGTCTACAAGAGCAAAGAGATGTGATCCGGGACACATGATCATCAAACTTGGTCTAAAGACCACTAAAAGTGAAACAAAGGCACCCATTAAAAGAGATGTGATCCGGGACATGTGATCACCAAACTTGGTCTAAAGATTACTAAAAGTGATACAACGACACCTACTAAAAGTGCTACAAAGGCACAACAAAGACGGCTCTGCGACAAATAAAGTGGCAACGAACACTGAAGATTGGTGAAAACTTCTCCTTGAAAAAAAATCCACTAATCATGAATGTGTTCCCCCTAACGATGTCTATGACGAAGTCCTCTGCTACATGGTGAGGTGCTAGGAGCAAAAAGCACACGAGACAACTGAAAAATGCACGAATACAACTAATGTTCTTGTCCATATAGCAGTTACATTAGAGATGTTGACTTCATCTCTACTCATCTCATCTCCATATCTCTTATACTCTCCCTCTCAAATTGGGTGTGGATACAAAGAAACATCAATGATATAAAAAAAAAAATGCCAATGAAATTCGGCTTCCAGACAATAGGCCACATCTTCAAAAAAGTACAACTCATTTTGCTTTTCTTTTCCACTTTTTTTTTTTTTGGACTCGTTATTGCCAAGGGGCTAAAGAAACTTCTAGAGAGAGAAGGGAGGAAGTCGAATGGATGATTCCTCCCGCATAAATAACTTCAATCTTCGAGCTGTAAATAGAGAGAGACCAAGATTTTTACAGAGAAGTAACTGTGAGGAAAACTTTTAGATACATTCTCTCTCTTGAGAATCACTGTAAAATCTTTGAAGATATGACATCCTTCAAGTTTTAAGCTCGAAAGAATCGAGATTTCTCTAGTTCTGTACATGGAAGAGGAGGAAGAGGTTCGGAGATTTTCGCCATGGCCAAAAGCTCTTGGAAATAAGGGCTCTCATTTTTCCTTCTCTTCCCGTAATGTCTTTGAACTCAGCCATAAGTTTATTCCACTTCTCTCTTCGCCATAAGTTTATCCCACTTCTCTCTTCACTCTTAGAAAGAGCTTATCTGATAACTCGCTCCACAGAGCTGCTCTTCTACTGCATCGATCGAACCTAAAAGCCATCTCTGATCTAGCTTTTATGAGCTTCAAAACCTCAGCTCTTTTTCAGTTCTTTGATCGCTTCTTGGCTGCTTTTTTGCCTGGAAAGGTCGTAGGGAAATGATTTTTCAGTGATTTTTGCAGCGGTGTGGCCCTACAAGCCTTAACAACGAGCTTCTTTGTCACAAGGATCATGGCATTCTGGAAAGCCACTCTCTGTGCTCGCTCCTCTGCTCTCCATCTCTCTTGTCTCTCCAACCTCTGTTTCTTTGTCGCTTTTTCTCTCTTATCCATGGCATCAAAGAGCTCCACAAAGAAACGGTGTTTTCTGCATATTAAGCTCACAAGAAAATCCTTCAAAATCTCTCTCTCTGAACTTTTTCTGTGCTTCACCGGAAAACTCGTTGGGAAATCTACGGGATAACCAGTTTTCTCTTCCTCGCCATCGAATCTCGCCGTACTCTGATGGATTATGGCGTCCGTTGCCATTAAAGCTTCCATCTGCGCTTTTAGAGAGAGAATCGAGTCTAGGTTTTGGAAAAAGGGAAGCTCTTCTTTGACTTTACGCCATCTCTAACTCTTGATAACCCGTAGTGAGCTTCTCCCACTTGTTTCTGCACTGTTGTTAGTCTCTGCAAAAGCTCTCTCTCCTCATGTCACTGGCAATCTCATCTCATAGCTCCGATCCTATAGCTTTGATACCATGTTAAGATTTGTGAAAGCATATAGCTTTGATACCATGTTAAGATTCGTGAGAGCATATAGCTCTGATTATATAGCTTTGATATCATGTTAAGATTCGTAAGAGCATACATGTACAGATATTGAATGGGGAGAGAAGAAGAGATAACACAACATTTACCTGGTTCAGGCCGAAGATTATATAGCTTTGTTCAGGCCAAAGTCTTATGTCCACGGATCCAAAGCCCCAACGGGCTACATCTTCGCTTATTTTGGATGAATGTTTATATCAATAAGTGCGTCTATGTATAAAGGATAATCACACAATTACAAGAGACAAATATGGTATAATTCGTGGAGATAGAGGTAAATAGTATGCGACTTTATCACCAAACTAACTTGATGACCAAGTAACTTTGACTTGATCTCTTCTTATCTTCAACACCAAAAATCTTCAACACCAAAAATGAATTAGAAGATGCACTATTTCCAAAACTTTGAAATTTATTTTTTGCTCATGTCCATGCATCTTGATATCGAGATTACTTTAAATATTATTTTTTTCTCATGTCCATGCATCTTGATATCGAGATGATCAATTTGAGGATATTTGGGCATCACAAGAACCTCGTCTAGTGAAATTTTTGAGGTGCGCTCTAATTTGATTGTTTAAAGCCCCAACTCTATATAAACTTTTCCCTTTTGTTTCTTACTAAAATTTCCAAGGTTACCTTACCAAAAACCTAAAAACCTAGACTTCGGGAGACAACATTTCTTTGCCTTGATCACAAAACCCGCCTCTTGCCTAAGAAAAATTTCATAATTTCAACTAAAACCCTATTGTGGACCACACTAATCAATATAGTGCATAACCCCTCTTAATCTCTCCCTGCACCATTGCCACTTCCTGAGAATACCAAAAAAGCCCCATGATTACAAAACTGCTTTTTAATTAACCTAAAACTTCATAATTAGCCCCACAATTAGAAGAATTGCCCAGGACAAGCCACCTTAAAATCTATTTAATTAAGCTAAACCATCCAGGAAGTTTTCATATTTTGGCTTAACATTGATTGTGAAGCTTCCCAAACCACGTTTAACCTTTAATTCGCCTTTAATCAATGCCATTAACCTAAATGACCCTCTTAACCTTACTTTTTCAAACCCTTAATAAAAATGGGAGCGAATGAGCATGAGAGCACTTAGAACCGCCTCCCGGGGCTTAGAACCCCCACAAGGAGTGCCAACTCGAAGAAACTGATACAAGATGGGCCCACCAATGCAATGCTTGTTGATGTTCAACACGTCTTTGTAAGATTGATGGAGCCCAGATTGAGTTGCCACTACATTTTTTATAGTCACATTATGACAACTCCATAAAAACCCCAAATTTTATTCGTTTGTCAAAGTTTTTTTTGAGCCTTGAGTCAATCCTTAACCTTTCGACCTTAGATCATTGTTCGCTAAATCACTCGGTCTAAGTGCTAACCTTCGTCAGTTGTCGGTTTCAGTTTTGGTCAGTTAGGGTCATCAACTGGTATTTAAAAAAAATTAAAAAATATATATATAAATTCTCAAAAATAAAGAATTTGATTTATAATATATTTTTAAATATTCTTTACATTATGGTAAAGATTAAAAATTGATTTGGTCATTAATACTCATTTTTATATTTTCCCATCTTTTTTAGAAAACTTTAAAAATAGCTTTTGAAAAATATAAAATGGGTTAAAATCCATTTTTTTCATTACTTTTTGACTTCATTTGAATGTATTTTGTTTTAATCATTCTTTATATGCTTTTCATATTTTAGTAGATTTTTTTTGTATTCTTTTATTTTGTTTCTACACATTTTTTACCTCCCGGTTAGAGCGATTGAATCGGCCGGTTTACCAATTAGGCTGGTTAAACCGCTTCCATGCCCATGTCCGGTTAATCGTTCTAGTTCGATTGTGCGAACCCTAGACCCTCAAAACCCTAAAGGTCTCACCTAACTCCGCTTATAGACTTTGAAGCTAGGAACTTCACCCCCAAAACCCTAATTCAATCTTCCAAGACCCATCCCAAGACCATTATCGGATCTCCTAACCCATGGTGAACCCTATGTTAAAACATAATGTAAGAAACTATAGTTTTCAAATATCCTTAGCTTCAAATACTTTTTTAATCCATTTCTCCAACCCCAAAACTTAATATCAGGCAATGTCTCCTCAAGTAGGAGAATGCGAATTACATAATTCGCCAGTTTGATCCGGCCCCAACTCTAGGTGTTGAGAGAGCTAATCGATCTTGTTATAGGCATATATGAGTCCCAAATAGGGGTGGCAATGGACCCGAACCCAACCCAGGACCCGTCGAGTATATCTAACACGGGTCTGGGTATAGGTCCAATATTTGGACCCGAACACTATTTTGGTCTGGGTTCGGGTCTCGGTCTATTTGAACCTGACTCGTATTGTAAACTGTTGGAGATAAAATACTTAAAGGCCTATTCGTTTGATGTATTAAGGATCATATACAATAAGAACCTGTAATCATCTTTAGCTATTAAACGACAAACCAGACGGCTTGAAATCTAATGGCACGTAATTGTGACCTTGTTGCCAATATATGAGTATATGATGGTAAAAAAAGGCAAAAAAAAATAGAAGTTCATAGTGAGGGTGGCAATAGACCCGACCAGACCCAAGACCCAACAAGAGAGACCCAGGATCTAATAGGTAAGGGTATAGGTCTAACTTTTGAACCCGACAGTTTCAATCCGGGTCCAAACCTGGACCCGAATACTATTTGGTCTGGGTTTGGGTTTAGCAGACCCGACCCATTGCCACCCCTAGTTTCAAATGGACGAATGAAAGAAGATGGCTTTGTCCGCCAAATTGGACATGTTCAAACAGGCCTACATTTATGAATGATAAACAAAGAGATTGATCTCAAATCTGTGTGAAGGAGATATAGAAAAATATAGCAATCACACCTACCAAATATATTTGATATACATGATCTACTTACTATACGTGCAAAGTCCACAACTAAACTAAGCATTTACCAATAGAAATAAATAGAAAAAAAAGCCAAATAACAACAAGAGGCACTGTATGCAATTTGATCTTTTCGCAAACCCCATGGTTGAACTTGATGTCCTAACCAAAGTTTTCAAAAACACATTGATGACCCAAATCGGTCTTCTGGATTTTCTATCCAGTTTGGAGGATCAACAATCTGAAAAAAATTTAAAATTAAGTGGAGTAGGTTCTAGAATCAATGATTAAAAAATAAAATAAAATGTGAAGTTAGTTGGTATCAGTTCTTTGACAGAACCAGCCAGTTCGGCAAGAGAAACCGGTACGGACTGAATCGAACTGGCACTTTAATAAGGGGAATTGGCTGATTATCGATATTTTTTTGGGATCTAGATTAGCCCGACTAATTCCTAATATAAATCACCCGATTCTGATCAGAATCACGAATTTTTCAAACCTTTAGGTTGCTTGTTGGTAAGAGCTGTTGGATTTATGTGGCCTTTAAAGGCCTTATGAGTTTGTAATGAAAAATATTTATTATAATGGAACAAAAACTCAATGGGAGTGTTGTCCATCGAAGACCATACTAAGCAAATGATATTTACGAATATAGGACTGTGCTTGACAATCTAGGCCAGTCAGTTGGAAACCCAAGGTACTTGGGCGTAAAAAATAAATAGATAAGGGTTTTTGGGTTAGCCCTTGATGAAGTCGGAGCTTATGCCTAGATGAGTGAGTCGAGGGACTATGTGACTCTTGTGTGTGATGATAGGCTTACAGAAACGGGGGCCAAAACCTCATCCATGTTCAATCACATGACATGCATGTAGATAGATCGTTCGAAAAAGCTAGATATCCACATTTAGGTGAAGCATATGCAAGTGCGAGAGATACCCTTATGCCTCATAGAGCTGTGGTCGCATCAGGTCGTGGTGACCCTGACTTGTCTCTAGGGGAGTGGCTCATCGACCAAACTTTGGTGACCTGCTAATGAGCCCCTACTTGGTTAGTTCGATAAATCAAGTGTGGTTTGTAGTCCACAGTTGAAGGTGGAGTACCCCGTGATCGTTGATTGAATTCCTGAACCATATGGATCCACTTCCCATCATATTAATTTAATTCTGTTCATTTTATTAAATTATTTTAGATTTATTATTTCAATTTTTATAAGTCATTTGATATTTTATTTCTTATTTTTAGACTTATAAAAATGAAGTTATTAATTTACAAAGTTATAATGTTTTAAAATTCATTTTGTTTAAATTTTAAATATTTATTAAAAAAAATATAGGGGGGCCCATAGTGCACATGGGCCCACCATCTGGGTATTAGGTGGGGTCCCACATACCATGCATGGGGCACGCCCAACCCTTGGATACCTTCTCTTATTGCTTTTTCTTCAAGTTTGTTAAATATGGTAACTATATCGTGTAGCATATGGTCAAATCTTGATTAGGAAATTTTGA
>NW_006498806.1:4807741-4817902 GCF_000471905.2 Amborella trichopoda | reverse complement strand
CCCACAAAATGTACAAATTTTGTGAAAAACAAGGGGATTTTTCTTGGGACCAATGGAGAGAGAAATAGGAAGTACTGGTGAAAGGTACAAATTTTGTGAAAAACAAGGGAATTTTTGGGATTTTTATTGGGACCAATGGAGGGAGAAATAGAGAGTACTGGTGAAAGGTCACACGTACACCAGCCTTTTGCTTCTGCTCAGTGGTGGTAGACATTGGTGCACTTTTGCTTCTGCTCAGTGGTGGTAAATATTGGCGCACTTGTGCTTCTGCTCAGTGGTGGTAAACATTGGCGCACTTGTGCTTCTGCTCAGTGGTGGTAAACATTGGTGCACTTTTGCTTCTGCTCAGTGGTGGTAGACAGCTTCTGCTCAGTGGTGGTCGAGGAAAGGTGAAGGGTTCTGCTCAGGGGTGGAAGACCTTACGATGAAGGGTTCCAAGGTGAAGGGTTCCAATCCTGGGTGGTAGACATTTACGATGAAAGTTGTCCAAAGTCCCCCCACTTGGAATCTAGAACACGAAATTGTACTACTTAGTTTAGACTCAAAGCCAAAAGTTTGAATCTAGGAGACGAAATTGTACTACTTAGTAATAGTAGACTCGAAGCCAAAACTAGAGACAGTAAATGAGGAAACCATTGGGGAATAACAATAGATTACTAAACCCAAAAAAAAAACGGAAAAAAAAAAAAAGTAAAATAGTAAAGGGAAAAAGTTTATATAAGGCAGAGGCTCGAAACAATCAAATTAAGATTCAGGCGCACCTCAAAAACTCAATGAAAAAAGTTGTTTCGGTGCTGAAAAACCTTCAAATGCAATCCTCCAAGTTGCTATCTAGGAGACGAAATTGTACAGCCTAGTAATAGTAGACTCCAAGCCAAAACTATCGACAGTAAATGAGGAAACTATAAGGGAATAACAATAGATTACTAAACCCAACAAAAAAAGGAAAAAAAAAAAAAAAAGTTTATAAAGGGAAAGATTTTATATAAGGCGGAGGCCTGAAACAATCAAATTAAGGCGCACCTCAAAAAATCAATGGAAGAAGTTGTTTCGGTGCTGAAAAACCTTCAAATGCGATCATCTTGACCTTGAGATACATGCACATAAAAAAAAAAGACTTCAGATATTGAAAATAGTGCATCTTGTAATGCATTATCTAGACCCTCATTTTTCAAGATTTTCAAGTACGATTTGCTTGATATACACTATTTTTGAAGCTAGAAATTTTATAATTAGAGATAGAAAATAAATTTTCGATTCATTGTAAAGATTTTTAGTGCTAAAACGACATCTTTCGATATTATTTGAAGGCGCGTGTTACTTCGATTATTTAGGGCCTCAGCCTTATAAAAACCACATTCCCATTTACTTTTAATACAAAAAGATTATAATCACGCTCATCTATAAAGCTTTAAATGAGGCAGTTGTAAGTATATCGTTAATTAGATTCAAAGTTCAACAAAGTTTCTCGAAGTTGGTGACCTCCTAGTAACAATAGTAAATGATCGCATAATATACAATCCCAAAAAATTTAAAACATGTATAAAATGGTTTTTATCCCACAAATTGGAGTCTATTGGGGTGGAAAAGTCAGATTTTTTTTTTTTAAAAGTTAAATGATTACAAATTTTTTAAATTGAGCTCAAATTGAGGAATGGTAATTTACTGGCAAAGCCAACATTATAGTTAGTAACGAGGAGAACGATAGGGTAATAATGATATGTTACTAAACCAAAAAACTGGCATTAGGTGTGTTTTGATCCAAAGAATTGAATGCATTAATTCGGAGAGAAAATATGGATCATCAAAATTTAAGTTAAAAATTATGAACTTTTGTGATTTGGCTCAAAGAAAGACAGTGAAAATTTTGATTTAAATAGATAACACGTCAAAAATTAAGCAAGTTAAAAATTACAAACCTTTGGGATTTGTCTTAAAAACAAGTGAAACAAATAGATTTGTGATGATATGCCAAAATTGAGGCAAGCTAAAAATCATTAATTATTGGGACTTGATTAAAAAAACAAAGTAGAAGATACGAGTTAATTCAAGTGGAAGGCTAAAAACTGACAAGGTGTAAGGCCAAGAACATGGTTGGAAGTAGTCAGAAAAGATATGAGGACTTATGACTTCACTGAAAGTATGACTCTTAATAAAGTAGAATGTTTGACAAAGATTCGTGTGACCGGCGCTAATTAATTTAAAAAAAAACAATGATGATGGTTAAAAAATAACGTAAAAAAAATTAATTGGAATTACATATATGACATGACATAAAATTACAATATGCATAAGAGTATGCAATGAGTCTATGTAAAGATACAATTGAACAATAACCTTATGTCAAGACTTAGTATTAATTAGAGCTGCCTGACATTTTTTTGGTCTAAATTGTCGTTAAACACAACAATTTGATCTGCTCTTACTGTCATGACACGAAAATGGAGGCATGCAATAGAATGACAACAATGATCCTAAACACAACTACATCAAATATCAACAACAATAATTTTGAGGTGTACGATTGTATGATTGTCGTACACCTCACAAAAAAAAAAAAAAAAGCTTGCCAATAACAAAAAACCAAAAATATAAATAAAACAATAGTTTATCTAAATAATTTTGTTGTGCAATAAATGAAGGAACGAAAAACCCAAAAAAAAAAAGTTTAAAATCTAATAAAACTTATGGATACAAAAAAAGCAACATAAGGTTTACTTGTACCAAGCAATCTATATAAGCAAACTCAACTTATGGTACTATTTTTTTTTAGAGAATATGTTTTCTTTTTCTTTTGAAATACATAAGTGAACATATTTTTTAGGAATGCGGTTCTTGTGGGGAGTACATTTTTTTTTTCTTGAAATTATTGTTGGTGAAATTTTTGGTTAAATTAAGATTCTTGATTTAGTTCTTGTTATCTCAAAACCAAAATTCAAATATTTTATATCAAGGAAGATAAGGGAAATTTTAAAAAAGAAAAAGGTTACATAAGGCCAAGGCCCTAAACAATAAAATTAAGGCGCACCTCAAAAATTTCTCTAGAAGAGATTGTTTCAATGCCCAAATATCCTCAAATTGATAATCTTGACCACAAGATGCATGGACATGAGAAAAAATTGCTTGGAAATATTGCATCTTATAAAGCATATTCGGACCGTCAATTTTCAAGATTTTTATATATTCATAGATCTGCTCGATCTACACTATTTTGTTATTTATTTTTGGGTAAGTCAGTGGGGGAGAAGGCCCTACCCGTTTTCTATTAATAATGAAAATAAAAAATGGGTAAGGGGCATTCTCCCCCACAGACTTACCCAAAAAAAAAGAATTGAAGCTTTAAGTTTTATAATTAAAGATGAAAATAAATTTTCGGGCCATTACAAATATTTATGGTATTGAAATGACATCTTTCGACACTACTTGAAGGTGCGCCTCACTTCACTTTGATTGTTTAGGGTCTCGGCCTCATATACAAACTGCACCCTTTTAAAATAGTTTAAGTTTCGAACAATAACGTGTTTAATATATTTAAGAAAACTATTTTATTTTCTCACGCTTTGGAGATAATTTTTGTGTTATTAATGACAATTCTTAATGTTTTGATGAATTTGGAACTCCCCAAGTCTATGCTCCGACATAATTGAAGCACGAGAAATGGTTCGAATGCAATAAGGTGGCTCATGTTAAAAAGTGTAAAGTAAGGACTTCTTTTTTTGACCTTTGGAGTTTTGGACTGGCAAGCTGGGGCTCTTGAAAGAAAGGCCTATCTTTTGCCGGGGAAATGCAATTTTTTTAAAAAAAATAATAATCACTTCTTATAATTTTGGCAACAAGATCACTCACAAATAATATTATTATAAACAATAGAAATTCAAAAAATAAATAACACATCAATAAAATAAATCTCAACTACTTGATGCCATTCATACAACCTAATATTGAGCTTGATAATATAAAATAAAAGAACAAACAATTAAAAGAAAATATGTTGGAGATTACCTCAACCGGGCATTTTACACCCCAGACCGAGTCACCATATCCAATGGCGCAGGATCAGCGGTCTAGCTTCAATTTCGAACCGAAAAAGCTAATTTTGGCCAAACTAGGTAACCACCATTAAATCTATACAAAACCCTAATTCCAAAATAATTAGGCTCAAACTCTAATTTTCCCAACCCTTAGATTAGATCATGAGAGAGAAAGTCTCTATCCCTTAGATTAGATCATGAGAGAGAGAGAATCTCTATATTGGTGTGTGCCCCCTGGGGTCTTTTTAGGAGAGAGAGAGAATCTCTATGTTGGGAGAGAGAGAATATCTATGTTGGTGTGTGCCCCTAGGGTCTTTTTAGGAGAGAGAGAAAATCATAGAGTAGAGAGAGAGGGGCATGGCCCCTAAGGAAGAAAGAGAGATTTTATGGGAGAAAGAGAGGTGTGTAGAGATGGAGAGAGCACCCCTATTCATAGTGAAATTTAGATTTATAGTTTCTTTGGGGTTTCCCATAGTTTGCCGCTTTCTTGAGATTGAATATGGACCGTTGATCAAGGTTACTAGTGGGGTGAGAGATCTGAGCCATCTATTCTATAGATGGGCCATCAACATTATGGAATGTACATGAACCATTATCCCCTTTTCCTTAAACCATTTTCCCATCAATATATTTAAATAAACTAAATCCATTAAAGATATAGTGCATACCATAAATTGCATATTCCATCTCATATTTTCTATAAGAATATTTTAATAATATCAAGTCAAGATATTCCTTCAAGATAAGATATGGTCAAAATTTCCTAATCAATATTTGACCACATGCTACAAGATATAGTTACCATATTTAACAAACTTGAAGACAAAGCAATAAGAGAAGGTATCCAAGGGTGGGGCGTGCCACCATACATGGTATGTGGGACCCTACCTAATACCCAGATGGTGGGGCCCATGTGTACTATGGACCCCCATATATTTTTTTAATAAATATTTAAAATTTAAACAAAATGAATTTTAAAACATTTTAACTTTGTAAATTAATAACTTCATTTTTATAAGTCTAAAAATAAGAAATACGATATCAAATGACTTATAAAAATTCAAATAATAAATCTAAAATAATTTAATAATAAAATGAACACAATTAAATTAATATGATGGGAAGTGCATCTATATGGTTCAGGAATTCAATCAACGATCACGAGGTACTCCACCTTCAACTGTAGACTACAGACCATACTTGTTTTATCGAACCGACCCAGTGTTTCTCATGACCCACAGTCCAAGTAGAAGCTCATTAGCAAGTCACCAAAGTCTGATCGATGACGCAAGGAGTCACAATCCCAGTCTGTCAATTACAGGTCTTCCCCTAAGACAAGTCAATGTCACTATGACCTGATATGACCACAGCTTTATGACGCATAGGGTTATCTCGCACATGCATATGCTTCACCCAAAGGTGGATATCTTGCTTTTTTGAACGATCTATCTACATGCATGTCGTGTGATGGAACATAGATGAGGTTTTTGCCCCCATATCTGTAGGCCTGCCATCACACACAAGGGTGTCACAATCCCTCGGCTCACTCATCGAGGCATAAGCTCTAACATCATCAAGGGCTAACCCAAAAACCCTTCTCGATTTAGTTTTTATGCCCAAGTACCTTGGGTTTTCCAACCGACTGGCCTAAATCGTCAAGCACAGTCCGGTATCCGTAATATCATTTGCTTAGTATGGTCTTCGAGGGACCACACTCCCATTGAGTTTATGTTCCACTATTATAAATGTTTTTCATTACACACTCATAAGCCCTTTAAAGACTACATAAACCCAACATCTCCCACTGAGCCTTTGAAGACCTTACATTCTCTCTTCCTTACTTTATCTCATCCCCATCTCCCTCACATGTCTTCCAAAAACATTAGGGACAACTCCCTTAGTCAGAGGGTCTGCAACCATCAAATCTGTAGATATGTAGCTGATCTTGATCTCTTTTAATCTCACTTCATTTCTCAAGTGATAGAAGTATAACGTGATATGCTTGGAATTCTTGTGAAACCGAGGCTCCTTAGAGACACAAATAGCCGCCGTGTTGTAGCAGAAAATTCGCACCGCCTCAAAATGTACAGGATGAAAATTAAGTTGATTAAGAAACTTCTTAATCCACACAACTTCCTTGGCTGCTAGACAGCATGCCGCATACTCGGATTCCATGGTGGACAAAGCCACAATATCTTGTTTCTTTGACTTCCAAGAAACCGCACCCCCTCCAAGTATAAACACATACCCAGATGTACACTTCGCATCATCTAGATCTGCGAGATAGCTTGCATCTGAATATCCCTCTATTGCTATTTCAGTTCCCCTCTTTTATGTGAGCATATAGTTCATGGTCCCCTTTAAATATCTTAGAATTCTTTTTATTACTTTCCAATGCTCATCTCTTTGATTGCTTTGGAAACGACTCACCAGATTTATGACGAAGGACAAATCAGACCTTGTTCCCATCACGACGTACATAAGGGACTCAACTGCGCTCATGTATGATACTCTCTCCATAGCTCTTATATCCATGTCTTCGGTAGGACACATTTTATTACTAAGCTTTGTCTTTTTGTCAATTGGGGTTGACATGGGCTTACCCATACTCATATCAAACTTTTCTAATATCCTCTTACAGTAGGTTGCCTAGGAAAGTTGGATAGTCTTCTCTCTCCAATTTCTTATTATCTTGATGCCCAACACATATGAAGCTTCTCCAAGATCCTTCATATCGAAGTGTTGTGTAAGTAAATTTTTCGTCTCTACTACTAAGGCAATTGAGCTAATAACAATTAGCATATCATCCACATATAACGATATAAATGCCACATCACTCCACTGTCCTTTTGATATATGCAATAATCCTCATTACTTGTAGAGAACCCTGCAAGAACAATTGTCTTTTAGAATTTTATGTACCATTGTCGCGATGTTTGTTTTAGGTCATAAAGGGATTTATTAAGTTTTCATACAAGGTTCTCTTTCATTTTTTCCTCAAATCCTTCAGGTTCGGTCATGTAAATTTTTTTTTCTAAATCCCTATTTAAAAAGGCTGTTTTGACATCCATTTGATGAACCTCGAAGTTAAGTGGGCTGCTATAGCTATAAGGATTCGGATTGATGAAAATTTGGCAACAGGGGAAAAGGTTTCCTCATAATCTATTCCTTCTTTCTGGGTGAAACCCTTTGCAAGCAATCTAGCTTTGTATTTTTCTATTTTCCCTTCAGAGTTCAACTTTTTGTTGAAAATCCACTTACAACCAATGGCCTTAAGTTTTTCAGGCAGGCATTAAAGATATAGTACATACCATAAATTGCATATTTCATCTCATATTTTCCATAAGAATATTTCAATAATATCAAGTCAAGATATTTCTTAAAGGTAAAATATGGTCAAAATTTCCTAATCAATGTTTGACCATATGCTACAAGATATAGTTACCATATTTAACAAACTTGAAGACAAAGCAATAAGAGAAGGTATCAAAGGGTGGGGCGTAACACCTATGCATGGTATGTGGGGACCCACCTAATACCCACATGGTGGGCCCATGTGCACTATGGGCCCCCATGTATTTTTTTAATAAATATTTAAAATTTAAACAAAATAAATTTTAAAATATTATAATTTTGTAAATTAATAACTTCATTTTTATAAGTCTAAAAATAAGAAATAAAATATCAAATGACTTATAAAAATTCAAATAATAAATCTAAAATAACTTAATAATAAAATGAACAGAATTAAATTAATATGATGGGAAGTGGATCCATATGGTTCAGGAATTCAATCAACGATCACGGGTTACTCCACCTTCAACTGTGGACTACAAACCACACTTCCTTTATCGAACCAACAAAGTGTTTTCCATGACCCACAGTCCAAGTAGGGGCTCATTAGCAGGTCACCAAAGTCTGGTCGATGAACCACTCCCTTAAAGACAAGTCAGGGTCACCACGACCTGATGCAACCACAGCTCTATGAGGCATAGGGGTATCTCTCGCACCTGCATATGCTTCACCTAAAGGTGGATATCTAGCTTTTTCGAACGATCTATCTACATGCATATCGTGTGATTGAACATGGATGAGGTTTTGCCTCCCGTCTCTGTAGGCCAACCATCACACACAAGGGTCACATAGTCCCTCGGCTCACTCATCTAGGCATAAGCTCTGACCTCATCAAGGGCTAACCCAAAAACCCTTATCGGTTTATTTTTTACGCCCAGGTACCTTGGGTTTCCAACCGACTGGCTTAGATTGTCAAGCACAGTCTGATATTCGCAAATATCATTTGCTTAGTATGGTCTTCGATGGACCACACTCCCATTGAGTTTTTGTTCCACTATAATAAATATTTTTCATTACACACTCATAAGGCCTTTAAAGGACACATAAACCCAACAGCTCTTACCAACAAGCAACCTACAAGTTAGGGCAACGGTTTGAAAAATTCGTGATTCTGATCAGAATCGGGTGATTTATATTAGGAATTAGTCGGGCTAATGTAGATCCCAAAAAAATATCGATAATCAGCCAGTTCCCCTTATTAAAGTGCCAGTTCCATTCAGTCTGTACCGGTTCTCTTGCCGAATTGGCTGGTTCTGTCAAAGAACTGGTACCAACTAACTTCACATTTTATTTTATTTTTATTTTATTTTTTAATCCCTGATTTGGCTAGAACTTGCTCCACTTAATTTTAAATTTTTTTCAGATTGTTGATCCTCCAAACTGGATAGAAAATCCAGACGACCGATTTGGGTCATCAATGTGTTTTTAAAAACTTTGGTTAGGACATCAAGTTGAACCATGGGGTTTGCGAAAAGATCAAATTGCATACAGTGCCTCTTGTTGTTATTTGTTTTTTTTTTCTATTTATTTCTATTGGTAAATGCTTAGTTTAGTTGTGGACTTTGCACGTATGGTAAGTAGATCATGTATATCAAATATATTTGGTCGGTGTGATTGCTATATTTTTCTGTATCTCCTTCACACATATTTGAGATCAATCTCTTTGTTTATTCATTTATAAATGTAGGCCTATTTGAACATGTCCAATTTGGCGGACAAAGCCATCTTCTTTCATCCGTCCATTTGAAACTAGGGGTGGCAATGGGTCGGATTTGCTAGACCCGGACCAAGACCCAAATAGTATTCGGGTCCAGGTTTGGACCCGGATTGAATCTGTTGGGTTCAAAAGTTAGACCTATACGCATACCTATTAGATCTTGGGTCTCTCTTGTTGGGTCTTGGGTCTGGTCGGGTCTATTGCCACCCTCACTATGAACTTCTATTTTTTTTGCCTTTTTTTACCATCATATACTCATTTATTGACAACAAGGTCACAATTACGTGCCATTAGATTTCAAGCCGACTGGTTTGTCGTTTAATAGCTAAAGATGATTACAAGTTCTTATTGTATATGATCCTTTACACATCAAACGAATAGGGCTTGAAGTATTTTATCTCCAACAATTTACAGTACGGGTCAGGTTCAAATAGACCGGGACCCGGACCCGGACCCAGACCCGAATAGTGTTCGGGTCCAAATATTGGACCTATACCCAGACCTGTGTTAGATATACTCGACGGGTCCTGGGTTGGGTTCTGGTCCATTGCCACCCCTATTTGGGACTCATAAATGCCTATAACAAGATCGATCAGCTCTCTCAACACCTAGAGTTGGGGCCGGATCAAACTGGCGAATTATGTAATTCGCAATCTCCTACTTGAGGAGACATTGCCTGATATTGAGTTTTGGGGTTGGAGAAATGGATTAAAAAAGTAATTGAAACTAAGGATATTTGAAAACTATAGTTTCTTACATTATGTTTTAACATAGGGTTCACCATGGGTTAGGGGATCCGATAATGGTCTTGGGATGGGTCTTGGAAGATTGAATTAGGGTTTTGGGGGTGAAGTTCCTAGCTTCAAAGTCTATGAGCGGAGTTAGGTGAGACCTTTAGGGTTTTGAGAGTCTAGGGCATTGTTCGCACAATCGAATCAGAATGATTAACCGGACATGGGCATGGAAGCGGTTTGACCAACCTAACTGGTAAACCGGCCGATTCAATCGCTCTAACTGGGAGGTAAAAAATGTGTAGAAACAAAATAAAAGAATAGAAAA
>NW_006498806.1:4701512-4760080 GCF_000471905.2 Amborella trichopoda | reverse complement strand
CGTCATAAAACATTGCATCTTCAGTGGCAGTACCTCCCAGTTAAGATTTACGCCAATGAATACTAAACCGACTCAAAATTGTGCAGTCCTTTGATTCTTTTAAATGGAATGGTTGATGCTTGGCTATGGTTATTAACCTCAGAAAAATGAGCTAAAAGATGCATTTATTCAACTGAAAATTTGGTATATGCTAAAGTAAATCCCAATCAGAGAAGATATCTGGCTACGATTAAGGAGTTTCCACTCTTAACCCAAACTATCATGTTCTTTATTCCTCCCATGTGAATCTACAATCTTTTCGAGACATGGTATTTTATTGCCTGCCTCGTAGTGCTGAACTTTGCTGTACAAATTCTCATTCATTCCGTATATTTTGACTTCTCTAGCTTCTAGAGATCTTGATGAAAGTTTTTTGTTCACTCCTCTGGTATCCTGGCAAATTCTGGTGATGGTGCAGGAAGTCATTGATGAAAATGATGAAAAGTTGAAAGAATTCAGAGATGAATATGGGGATGAAGCTTTCAAGGCTGTGGAAAGAGCGATGCTAGAACTTAATGAGTATAACCCTAGTGGTAGATATCCAGTGTGGGACCTCTGGAATTTCAAGGAAGGGAGGAGAGCCACCTTGCAAGAGGTGGTCCACCATCTTATTAAGCAGCTGAAGACTCTGAAGCGGAAGAGATAAGGTTTGGCTTTATCTCATTCAACTGTTAACATGTATGAACCTATGATTGTAAGAGTATGGTTCTGAAAACTAAGGACTAAATGGTTCTTTTCAAAACTGAAATCTTCAATCTTCTTGTATCTTTATAATGGCTACATAGATCACTCTGACCCTCTTGTACCAATGGAAATTACTTGTTAATTGGCTTCCTGGTTACTTTTATTCGAGGTTTTAAAGGTTTTATGTCTTATATTCTAACAATCTTGACCGACTGTACCGGTTCTAGTTTTTAAGTATGGAATTTAGTGGAGTTCTCGAAATGCTCATAAATTTTGTGAAATACTCTTTTGTGAAAGTCTTATATAGATTGTCATTTTGCTCTCGGACTGAGCACATATTGAAAATTTGATTCTTAGACTAGATTTAAATAGAATTCGGACAATACTCGAGGGTTTGTAAAATATTTGCACAATACAATATTTTTTCTTGAGTTTGGATGTGCATCATATTTTTGAAGTCTTGGAAAATCGGTGAGATTTGCTTTGACTTTATTTGTTAATCCTGTTAATCTTGTATTTCATGTAGTGTTTTAAGAACCAGCGACCCAGCCGGCTTGGAATCGGTGCGGGACCCGTCCGAATCTAACGATTCACTTGTTCTCACCAGTTGAAATTTTTGGTTTCTATAGAAATTTTCCACGAAAAACCAGCTGGTTCCAATTTGGTTCACGGATATCGCACTTGGCTGGTATTCGTTTCGGTTGGCTGGTAAGAAAAGATTTTCTTTTTGGGGCCTTGCACCCTATCGTCACTGCGTGTCATGTCTTGTCCACACGCCACACATGTAGGCACTTCTAGAGTCTAGACACGTGCGAGACATCAAAGACAGGGCTTTTGAACTCGTTGGAATCGATTCCTCGTGCCATGTTCATGCGGGCAACTCTATGCTAACCAAAAATTAATTACTTGCAGTAAAGTTAGCATTTTCCGATTTACTTCATAAATAAAGCCAATCATTAAGCAATTGAATTTGCATTGGCGTATTTGCACTTGGGTTATGATTTTGTGCGGTGGTACTAGTTGCCTAACTTGTAGCCTATTTATATTGGAAAATTGTTTCATGTGGCGGGGATCGCATTTCTACATTTGCGGCCCCCGAGGTATGAAGCATCCATCTTAACTAACTATAGATATTTAATTTGTTTAAGGAAAATATATGATTTTTCTTAAAGCATTTGGTTGATGCTTAAAATTTTCCATTATTTTGATGAATTTATATCTCTACATGTGAATTCAACGATTTCATATTTGAAGCATCGTAAATGGCTTGAATATCACTAGTTGCCTCATGTTATCTATGCTTTTTAATTAAGGGATTGTATACAATGGGACCATTTACCTTTGACATAAGGAGGTTACAATTGCTTATAAAGTTCTTTTGAATTTTGAAACCTTGCATCAAAGATAAAGATAAATGACCTCATTGTATAATTTTCTTTTAATTAAGCAGGTGTAGTTAAAGGATGAGAATAAAAAATAAATAAAAAAGAAAGGAACTCATACTAGATATGTGGGTAGGTTATAATCAAAAGGAAACTATCCAGAGAAATAGGGTAGGGTTTATGTCCTCCGGGTAGATGGAGTAGATAAATTAAACTCATTTTTCAGGATTTGGAGAAATAATATGGAAGAGAGAGAGTCACACATTCAAAAAGAAGTTTTAGTCTTCTTCATCAAAACTCCTAAAATTTCGAGAAAGCGTTAGGGTTCTATTTTTTTGAGATTCAGATAGGTGCCAAGAGAAAGATAGAGACTCATGGATAGAATTTTTACAAAACATAATGAGTTTCTTTGTTTTAAAACCTTCTTAAAATTTTGAGAAGAGTTTAGGGTTGAGATTTGGATGGATTAGTTAATCCTAATGCAGTGCTTCTATTAGAAACTACTAAGTTTATCCTAAATAAGTTTAAATTTTCTAATATAATTAAATTAGTAAATTTACAAATTTCAAAGAAATGGAGAGGCAATAAAACTTCAGGAGGGTGTAAGAAATATACGAAAAAGTATAAAATAAGATTTGTTTACTTTTGATACAAAGAGGTCATATTCACTTTTAACCATCAAATGTGAAATCAAACGGCTACATCAAATTCCACACAATGCCCGATAAAACTTTTTCAAACTTTATAACTCATTATTTTTATCCAAATTTAAAATCAGAGAGCGAGAGAGAGAGATTGCTTTCTACCTCATCACCTTCTCTTACATGTCAATTATCGATCAAGTTTTTTGCATTGCGTGACAAAATATATATCCATTTAAATAATATGAAGCTTTATAATTTGTTTTTTACTTTTTCATTTTAAAAGTTCAAATAATTCGTTTTTTTAAAATTTTTTTGAAGGGACTAATTTGTAACGTCATCATGACCTTTATGTGTCACGATATATATTTGTTATTCTTTCTTTTTGTTAACAATACGTGTATATATTATAGCTTGAGTTTATTATGCTTCTCTTCTCTTATTTTTCTTAGATTTTATTATATCATGTAGGTTGGATACTTAAATATTTGAGTAAATGGGGTGATCTCTTATCCTCTCTAGGAGCCAGAACTTAAAATAACTACACTCCATTCTTATCCATCCTTTTAATTTTATTATATGGATTTATTTTTTTAAGTTTTCATTAGATTGGATTTCTTTGGGTTTTGAATTCAAATTTATGGTTAAATTATTATGCATGTAATTCAAACTATTTTTTCTTTTTTAGTCAATGATTAATTTACTGTTTCTTCTTTCACAATATCATCAAATCTTTTTGTAAAGAAATGATTTCTTTTATTTTTAATTCTTTTGGATTTTCCCAATGTGTGAGAAGCATGCTTGGCAAGCTAATAGAATTTTTAATTATTTGAGAATAGTTTATGAGTTACCAAAATATTTATAATAAAACTTTAATTACTTCACATAAATTGTTCCGACTTTTTCTTAAATGATAGGAAAAATGAAACTATAGTTTTTTTTTACTATTTGGTTACTTAAATAACTTTATTTTTATGCTTCTAAAAAAATATTTATAATGAATTTTTAAAAATTTTATGTGCAACAATTTCTTCTGATTTCTTAAGTCTTTAATTTTATGTGGATTTATTTGGTTGTCTTGGGTGGCTCAACATGCTATATAATAAATTCTTCGCAACTAAAATTCCCAAAATTCATATTTTCTGAATGATCAAGTCATTAACATCATCTGAGAAGCATGTGCACAATACTAACATCTATTGGCTTTATTATTGTTTCTAATTATTTACAATTATAATTAAAATTTATTGTGTTAAATTATCTTGTCATAAATTCGTAATATTAGATGGGATTGTCTAAAATTTTCAAAATTTACATTTTCTGTTGATCAATTCATTAACATCATCTGAGTAAAGTTGCGTTCAACTTATGGACATTTTAGTTTTTTATTTTTTTTTTATTTTTTTAATCACAAATTAGAAACCATAAAATTTTAAGGATCGGGTAAAGAAATAAATAAATAATCAACCTAAGTTATCTGTAAATTTATGGCACAAAAAATTGACACTCACTCTAAATGTGTCAAAAAAAACAGTTTTTTTAAATTTGAACCAAGAGTGACCAATTTTTCAAAAAAAAGTATACAATGAGACCATTTATCTTTGATACAAGGTAGTCACAATTAATCTTGACCATTGAATATGAAGTTGGGTGGCTATATATATTCTATTGACCAAATTCAAAGGTCAAAAGAAATTTTTTCGAACTTTATAACACATTGAAGCTATCAAATTCCATAATGATTGGTTGTGAATAATTGTAAACTCCTTGTATAAAACATAAATAGTTTCATTGTCTACAATCCCATTTTTAATAGTTAAATATTACTACAACAGTATCGTTAAAATGCTATACTTCTAAATATTTCCATACTCATGATTTACATATTTGAATGACGTACGGTACACGGTACTCCAATGATTATCTACCCTCCATTTTTGTTGAATGGCAGGGATTACCATTAGTAGGACCCACCAGGAAATTCAGCAGCATACAATTGATCCCCACTTTCTATCGTCATCCATCGAGATGGATGATATTTCGATGATTCTGCACCGTTTTGCAGGACCACTCTATTGGATTACACTACGCCTTTCATTAAGAAACTACAGAGTGCTACAAATGTAGCATACAAACAGAAGGCTACATATCATTTCAACCGTTTATTGCTACCATTAGACGGTTTGAAAAAGTTTATATAAGGATGCAACCTTATAATGTAGAACTACGGATGCACCTTAAAAATCCATCGAAAAATGTAGTTTTAATATTGAAAAACCCTTTGATTGAACACGTCGATATGTATGACCATGAAAAATAAAAAGATTTTAAGTCTCAAAAATAGTACATTTTTCTACATATTATCTATACCGTCCATTTTCAAGATTTTCATATGTTTATAGGATCTCCTAAAAAACTACCCAGGTCCTAATAACTTCAAATAACATAAGACATCTTCCACCGGAACCCCGATTCAACTGATAAGAGCTTCAAATGTACATATTTTACACATCAAGGGTTTCTGGGATAATTACCCAGTTTGTTCTTCCTTTTCTACCCAAAATTGGGGAGAACAATTTGGAAGATAGCCATAGGTATGGTGATGTGGGAAGTGTGGAAGGAGAGGAATAGAATAACCTTTGAAGGTGTGACTTTGCCCTAACAAAAAGTGATTCTTTTAATTAAGCAGTCGGTATGATCATGTATTTTTGTGACCAAGGAGGGATTGGGCATCACAAAAGTGGATGTGATGGTCAATATTTCCAATCTATTTTCTCTTGGGTTTAGGAGGATCGACCAAAAGCTTTGTAGATAAGCTCCACCCTCAGGTTGCGTTAAGATTAATTTTGATGGTAGCTCTCTTGGTAACCCAGGTCCGACGGGTATTGGAGGTGTAATCCGTGATTGCTATGGGAATACTATGCAGGACCGATTGGGGTTGCTATTGTAAATTTTGCTGAGATGAATACTGTTCTTAGAGGTTTGTTCATTTTTATAAACCATAACTTGAGGACAACCTATTTAATTGAAGGTGACTCTTTAAACGTTATTAGATGGTGTAAAAAAAAGCAGTCTATTCCGTGGGAACTTCGATCTTTATGGTTACAGATTATGGATTTTACAACAAGCTAGACTATTACTTTCTCACATGTTTATAGAGAGGCTAATGAGGTTTTTGATGCTTTGGCAAAATGGGGCGTTGGGCTTGTTTTTCTCTCTATATCTCCTGTTGTAATTTTCTTTTAGTTTATCAATAAAATTTTGAACATTGATAAAAAAAAAAAAAACAGGGTTACATCATTGTATAAACTTTTTTCAAATTATATACTATGATAAAATTTGAAGATGCACCTAACCCCTACAGCTACGGATGCAACCGTATGCCAACTGCACCCTAAGACGGTTATATTACTTGCTCTGCTCAATAACTCGTTTAAGAAATGTTCATCTGGACCATACGATATTGATGAGGATGATTGATGGTTGATGTGATATGTAGCTATCAATTAGTTGCAACATCGTATTCAATGTCCCATGAAAGCATCATGCAGACGTATAAATTGATTACAAAAATATCATAAGAGGTTACTACCGAACAATGAATAGATTGGACGGTGATGATGGAGATTCAGCCCCACCAAGCATGTATCTCGTTCTTGTTTATCTTCACTCCCATCCATCACTGTCCAACCCTTCAAATGGATGGTGATAATTTGCATCACACTTTCATCTCATCGTATTAGATGAGGATGGCATAATTCATTTACGGGTGAGATTTGTATATGGTTGGCACCTTCAACCATCAAGGCACACTGCCAAATGATGTTAAAAGATATTGTTTCAATATGAAAATCCTTATGATGGTCTAAAAATCTAATTTTATTTCCGATTATGAAATATAATACTTTAAACTAGTGGAAATCGAGCAGATCAACAAACACTTGAAAGTATTAAAAATAGACACTTAAGATAATACATTATAAAATACACTAATTCCAAAACTAAGAATCTTTTTTTTTCTTTTTCATATATTTTGAGGTCAAGATGATCAATTGAAAGATTTTTCGGTGTCGGGATAACCATTTCCAATCCATTTTTAGGTACGACTAACTTCTATAGTATAATGTTCACACTCTATACAAACTTTCTCCTTCACATTATCCCAAGTTTGCTATGATCTATATGACCACCGAAAATAACACAAGGTCATCACCATCCAATCGATCAATCTGGCGGTGTTGGAGTGAGAGAGAGTGGCCCTATCACTTCGACCATGGCAAGGTCTTCTCCGCTCTCTCTCCACCTCCGTCGATCAATGAAGTAAACGGTCTTTACACTCGTGACCATACATGTTATACAATCATCTGGAAAAAATTCGTGTCCCTGCTGCCCGTTAGATCCACAGAGTGAGCATCGAGCGCAGAGTGGAAGAGAGAGAGAGTGTTGAAGAGAGAGAGGGAGAGTGGGGGGCTCTCGCTCTTGCGATTCAAGGAGAGAGAAAGCGGACTCTGCCTCATGTGGAGAGAGATTCTAGAGAGAGAGATGTTCCCTCAATTCGGTGCCACTGCTGCGGGCTTCAGCAAAGCTTCGACGATGGTGTTCAGGATCGGGAGTGATGCCCACCTCTACGACGACCCAGAAGATGTGAGCATTGCTCCTCTTCTCGATAGCAAATTCGACACAGAGAAATCGGAGGCTCTCAAGCGATTGCTCGCCCTCATTGCGCAGGGTTGCGATGTCTCCAATTTTTTCCCTCAGGTTCACTGCCATTGAATTCTGCAAATCTTTCTTTAAGTTGTGATAAATTGCTTTTTTGAATTTATGGACCTGATTTGTGTTCCGATGGATCTGGTCTATATTGAACGTTTCATGATATGGAATTCAAAATGCTTCGATTCATACACCTCTTGCTTCTTATTTTGTATATGGGGCAATACATTTTACGTGTTAATTTTTTGTGGGAATTCATGGGTTTTCTATTATTTATTATGTTTATTCGATTCAAACCATTCTCTATTTGCATGATGCCTTATGATTGTTATTATTATTTATATTCTTCAAAGGGCAGAAATCATTGTATTTGGATTTTGTGTTTTGGGTTCGTAGTTGATTACGGTAGACTTGTGTTTCAGAAAAGAATCAATGGCCAATTGCTGTTTTCCTCCCTTTTTTTTTTTTCTTGGGTGGCCTTTTTGGTTTTATTATCATTTATTATGGTTGTCATTCTACATGTATTATTCTCTTAGTTTGCTCTTAGTTTGAAGTGGAGTTGATTATTAGGCATTTGGACTGGAAGGCTTGCAGAGTTTTCCTTTATTTTATTTTTCCTCAGTGGAAGCTGAGGTCAGTGACTTGTTTGGATTCCTCTATAACTCTCGCATTTTCATGGATACCATATGATATCAGTAAGCTAGATTATGGGCTATGAGACCCATGTGTTAGTTTGGAAGAACTCGCAAAATTTTGTGGATGTGGTGTGTCTAAATATGAATTTTTTTGGATGATAGGCATATAACTAGTCAAGAATAAGGCATTTAATGTATCAAATGGTTGTTGTTCTATGGGGATGTTGTTAAAATTTTATAGTAATGATTTTTTAACGCACAGTGTGGGCCCAAAACTTGTAAAAATTATAGCAATGTTTAGAAATGGATGCTTTTAGAGCATGTCACATGTTCTTTTTTCAGCTGTAAAGGCGAGAAACTTCTTTGTCTCCAAAACTTGATGCAATTATTAAGCTAGAATGACCTCTCCTTTTACCGTATTTGAGCTTCTTAGCTTTCTTCCTGTTGGTGTCGTCTCTAGACTGCTTACTGCCTTTTCATGTTTTCTTGTCTTTTCCTTAACTTTTTTCATTATGAGACCTTCAATTATCTAAAAGCCTCTCGTCCTCTAGAACCAACCTTTTTGTACAAAGGCAAACAATCTGCCAATGCTTATTTGTTGACTGATCTAATACTCCCCTTACTGCCTCAAATTCTGTTGTAGATTGTCCCTCTTTCCCACCTCATCCACAATGACTGAATTGTTATTTGTAGTTCCCCAGTATGCTTTCCCCAAAGTCCTTGTTCCGAAAATGGTTCAAAATAAATGCAGTTGCATTGAAGTAGCTGACCATGTATAAGAAATGATCCCCAAATTTTGCATAATATAACAGTAGCAAGTCGGTATTAAAATAATAAATTTTATATAAAAAATAGTCTCCACCTGTTACATTATGTAATGCAATGTGTGAGTGCAATAAAAGGCCCTTTACATGAAAATTACAGTCACCATTCTTGAATAGCAGCCACAAAAATGGCATGACTGCTACTACATGGGGTTTCAGCTTTTGAAGAAACAAATGGCAAGGCCACATAGCAGCTGTTTTTTAATATAGAAAAAATATTTGAAGCAATAGGGTTGATAATTCTTTAATTTGCAATTTTACTTTTTCCCCTTTCTTCTCTGTTTTTTCTTTCCTTTTTGTTTTAGGCAACTTTTCCATTACCTTTACTATCAGATGTCTGTATTCCCTTTTAAGATTAGACTGGACAAGTTCTAGACCCGTTTCCTGGTCATGGCCCACCAATCTGGTCTTTATAACATTGATACAAACTTCCACCGAGTTAATTATAGAGAATTTGCTAATTTGGAATATTCCTATAAATGGTGCATTGTGGTTTGGATGTTATTGGCATCTAATCTATCATATGTACTGGCGGGCACACACAGATCATTTGGATGCACTCATTCATGTATATTCATGTAATTCAACATAGTACATAAATTCTTGAAACCAGTATTTATTTATCTTATGACTTATGTCAACCATAATTGTAACAATATATTTATCTATATACCTTACAAATTCATGGACATAAAATTTATAGCATTGAAACATAACATGCATGTGTACGTCACGGACTGTTGCATGCACATATACAGATGCAAATATACACGCTCGCAAGCACATTTATCCATGCCTTTACATGGGTTGCAAAGAATAGCTGTTGATATGCATTTCCGTGCCTGTAGTTATTGAAGGGATTAATTTTAAATATTCAATATACTTTCTATAAAATAATGCATTGATATAGGTAATTGATTTACATAGTTTTGGGGTCTATATGAGTTTTTATTCTTTGTTGGCAACTTTGGGATTTTGGTTATTTGTTAAATATATTTAGTTTATGAATTTAAGTTTTTGTTTGTTCATTGGATATGCAGGTTGTGAAAAATGTAGCATCCCAGTCGTTGGAAGTGAAGAAACTTGTCTATGTATATCTACTGCATTATGCTGAAAAGTATGTCATGTCAATGTTTCTATCATACATGTAATACAATTTTTATGTTGAGAAACCAATTAGATTATGTGAACTTTGCTTCATCATTTAATTTGATCGCCCTTTAAATAAGGCTGAAATTCTTGTCTTTCATACTGTGTCTTTAATTATTGTTATCACTAAGTAATTGTAGTGTGGAGAAATTATCTCATCCATTACATTTGGATTCAATGATTAACTTACGAAACAACAAAACTATTATCCACAGTGCTTTGAAAAAGCTCACTTACAGTATAGTAGTACTAAAGGAATGAGTCTCAGCATTTCTTCATGCACTCGCCAATTTTAGTTGCTCGTATACAACACATATTTACATTTTTTTGCAAAGGATTCGCAACAGAAAGAAATGCTACAATACTGCATATAGGGCAATAATTGAGAAGATCTTATTAAACTGCATCTTATATGGACTGGTTAAACTTCCTCTCATGTTTGTGAGACGGAATAAATGCAGAAAACAAAGAAAGTCAAATCAATAAAAGCATTTTTGACAAAAAATTGCAACCTGAGGGTGTGTGTGTGTACACACACGCGTGTGTGCACGTGCGTATGTGCATATGCATGTGCATGTGCGTGTGTGTTTGCGTGCGCACGCACATGCGTGTGCATGCGTGTGTGTGTGCGTGTGTTGTGTGTTTGAGGTGGTGTGGGGCGGTTGGGGTGTGCTTGAGAGCTTTGTCTCTACCTTTGTTCTTTGTTTATTTCTCATGTCATCATGTTCTCTTTTTGCCACTCTATATGTCTATTGCTCTGTCATACTTGATAGAATAGAGAAGCAACATTGCCAGAGCAAAACTAGAGTTTGGGCTTGTTTACGCTTTTCCTTATTTACCCTTCAACATTTTTGTTCCTTCAATGAAATTATCAATAACACAAAATAAAAAATGTATTTTTGGACTCAGGGTTTGGTAGTCATGCAGGTACTAAGAAAGCATTTTGGATGTTATCGTTCAACCTCATGTCTTTTGGTTGCAATTGACACAGCGTGGTTTGGTGTGCAGTCATCCTCTTGACTGCATGTATAGAGCTGTTGCAACCAGGACCTATCTGCGTGCATCAAGTGATTGTTACCAGAAGGTCAGCCTAGTAGTTACCATGATATGGATGCCATCTAGGGATATGTACTTGACCAGCTGGTGTATTTGCATGATAGTAGCTTTCATCAAATGGCGCTGCAAACATGAAGTAACTCTGTAAGCCCACATTTACAGTTGAGCTGATTTCGTCACAATCAATGGAGTATACAAATCCATGAATTCATCAAACTCTACCAGTCAACATGGCTTTGAAGTCATAAACCTGCAGTTGGTATTGAGTTCATATGTGCAGTGGTCAGTTCCCAAGGAAATGGGCAAATGACTTCACAATTTGAATTAAATGAGTCTGGTTGTGAGGGTCTCATTGTGGTGTCCTTGGGGTAGAAAGATTCATTAATCTGTTCAAGTAGAACAGTTAGAGTAAGCCAATGTGTTAAATCTGAATATCATGAAGCCAAGTTAGATTGTTTGGATTGAGAATCCAAGCAACTTCTGCTGGCATCATCAAATTTTAACTGGCTGTTGTATCACAAAAAGATTCATCCTTCACGGAGGAGAAATCATTCCTGTTAAGTTCAGTCATGACTGAATACAGAAAGAGGTGCAGTGACGACGACAGGAATTCTAGAGGTGAGAAGTCATTGGGAGCACAGAATGAGTTGAATGAGAATGTAAGATATTTGTTATTGAAGAATAAACAATGCTGGAGTTAAAATTCACATTTGATACTTTACAGGACAGATAATAAGTCATACACTAGTGAACATTTTGTTATATTTCTAACATTTTGTTATATTTCTAATGACTATCACCATGAGGAAGACCTTGCTCTTTCATTGACGGGGTGCATACATTATAGTTTGATAACCAGTCTTTGTTTCTTTCTTGGCCCATACATTGCTTTCTTTTAACAGTGTAGCTCCATCTACTTAAACTATCAATAGAGCGTGCATCTTTTACAATTGTTTCATGCCCTGAATGGGTATGAGGAGAGAGGATGATTTATGTGAGAATAGAATGGCATGAATGTCAACAGTTTTGTTCTATAGTCCTCTTTACTCTCTTTGTTTTTTGGATTAGAGTCCTGGTCGCGCTCTTTTACTCTTTTATATTCTGCTTATACTCCAAGTTATGTGGCGTAATCTTTGTGAATTGGAGCAAGAGAAGTGCCTTTTCTTGATGAATGTAACCCATAATGCATAGTTTCTAGTTATTGGAGAAAAGTTCTCTGATTCATGGATCTTCATATAGCATGTTACTCAATGCAGTTCTTGGATATTTTGCACTTAATCTGTGTCTACTAGTTTTGTTTTTTTGGGTGAATTTAGGGATTTTATCTTATCAAAAGAATGCATTTAGTGGGTAAAAAATTGAATGCATCCATTCAGCCATACTTCTAAAAAGGGCTTTTTTTTGTCTATCAGGCGACCAAATGAAGCATTGCTTTCTATTAACTGCTTCCAAAAGGATCTATCAGATTTGAACCCCTTAGTTCGTGCATGGGCTCTTCGTGCTATGTCAGGGATTCGTTTACATGATGTAGCTCCTCTTGTTTTGGCGGCAGTCAACAAGTGCGCCAGGGACCCATCTCCATATGTTAGAAAATGTGCGGCAAGTGCCCTTCCAAAGATTCATGATTTACAATTGGAGGAAAACTATGGTGCTCTTGCAGAGGTCTGCTTAATGTAGATTTTTCTTAGGTCTTTGTTTTGTTAACCATCAGAGGAAAAGAGATAGTGTACTATAATTCATTGAAATTTGTAAAAGATTTAATGTATTGGGTTCATTGTCGTCCAATGAAATGATGGATGGTAGTCAACAGAGAGTGGAACCCACTTATGTCCTGTTCTGTCAGGTTGTACTCTTTCTCTATCACTGCCCATCACCATTTCAATTGACGGTGATGACCCAATAAACTATGGTTCTCCATAGTCCATTGGATTACATACTTCCCCAGCAAAATGTTTTGTGGTCTATTCATGGCTTCTATGACTTGTCTTCAGCTATCTTGTTATTATTGTTGTGCAGCTTGTTGGTATCTTGTTAAATGATAGTTCCCCAGGCGTAGTTGGAGCTGCAGCAGCTGCGTTTAATTCTGTTTCCCCTAACAATCTATCATTGATTGGGAGAAGCTTTAAACGACTATGTGAGACTCTCCCTGATGTTGAAGAGTGGGGCCAGATTGTCTTGATTGGAATCCTGCTACGATATGTGGTAGCAAGGCACGGGCTTTCAAAAGGATCCATACTGCTTCCTTGTAATTGCAATGAAAGTACACTCTCTGACAAGGGTTCTGGTGGATATGGGGTAACAGATAATGACAGTAGCTTCATGCAGCACAATGAAGCTTATGAATCAGAATTGATGACAGCACTATGTAGATGCTATATAGAGGGACAGGACGAGTATTTGTCAAGATTAAATTCTCCTAACAAAGATGATACCAATACATCTGGACTCATTTTTACGTCATACGAAAATAATGACGTGAAACTCTTGCTTCAATGTACTTCGCCTTTATTATGGAGTCAAAACAGTGCAGTCGTACTTGTGGCTGCTGGAACTCACTGGATTATGGCACCTAAGGATGATTTGAGGAAGATAGTGAAGCCACTTTTGTTTCTTTTGAGGTCATCGCATTCCTCGCGATATGTGGTAAGATTTTGAAAGTTTGTTATGTGGAAGGAGGAATTCTTTTTTACCTATGAAAAATGAGAGTAATTTTTTTCTGTTCCTCTGAAGCCATTTTTGCCTTTCCATAATTTCAAATATGACAACTTGTGGAGCCACATTTGTTGACATATTAAGCTATGTATATCGGTGTGTTTTTGTGTGGTTCTCATTAAAGTTTCTTGATAATTTACCTACTTTCTTGAGTTTGGGATTTTCTTGCAATCAAGAGGTGCTTATAACTGGAATATTTTCCATGCTTTTGAAAATTTGTTCCTAAATTATCAGCATTCAGATGCTTACAAAGCCATGAAACTTTGATGACTCTGTCCTTTTGATTGAAGACTAATTTTTGGTTTGTTAGTTTATGTGGAAACTAAAATGGGAAAGATATCTATACTTCCGCTATAGCATAGAAGATCTATACTTCCCCTACCATCCTGTCCAATTTTGATTAAGTGAGCTACTAACCGTTTGATCTTAGATCCAACGTCCCAGAGTATTTTATTTTTAATTTTTTTTATACAAATTGTATGAATATGAAATTTGGTACGTGTCATCTTCTCATTGGGGCGCACCTACAAAAAATATTAAAAATAATTTATCGATAAAATATAATGCCAAAAATACCCCTTGAAACTTTTAGGGGTAATTTTGGTCATTTTATTTTATTGGAAATATTTTTTTATATTTTTTAGAAGTGCAAGTATAATAGAGGATTGGATGCCCAAAGTTTGGTGTCAAAATATTTTGTATAAAAAAATTAAAAATAAAATAGTGTAGAGACATGACATTGTGATTGGGGCTATCTTAGCCGTCCATTCAGAATGGACGATTGGATAAGGGGAAGCATATAAGTTTTATGCTATAGGGGAAGCATAGAAAGCTTGCCCAACTAAAATTATCCTATTTTTAAGTGTCCTGCTGAAACTAGAAGTGATCTACAGATATTTACTTCTGAAATTTGACTTGAGATTTGCAATATAGCTATATCTGGAATTTAAGATTTGCAATATAGCTATATCTGAAATTTGAGTTGTTCGGTGTTGCATGGGTATGCATTTTGACTGTTTATTTACTGAATCAAGACTCAGTTGTGTGTTATATATTGATACTTCCTTGACGTCTCTCCCTCTATCCTATGTTTTTTTTCCTTTTCGGCTGTTTTTGATATCAAATGCAACAATGATATCTGAGTGGCCTCCCAAAGGCTGAAGGCCTCTCAAATGGTCACCCAATAACTGATAGTCCCATGCTGCACTCTCATTAGGCGGCTCGGTTAACCTCATAATATTATGAATACACATGTACTAATCCTCTATGGATGCTTACCTGTAATAACTAATCCTCTATGGATGCTCACCTGTAATAAAATTATTTTTGGTTACGTCATACTCAATTACCTCTAGAATGAAAGAGTGCTCCAAAGTCCAAAATCTAGGTCTCATTCTTTAGTGCTCAATTCCCAGATGGCACTTGCCCTAAACTTTCCTCCTCTATATGTTTACATCCATGAGGCACATTAGTAAGTGAGTAGAAACATCAACAAAGTTGATCCTACTTTTTTCGAGTCACACTGCTCCACATGAACCTCTTAATCAGTTTATTATGATTCATTTGCTCTAGGGAATCGGTTATTTGTTTTTGTTTGTACTGAAATTATTTCCGAGTATAAGCCCTATAAAGTGGTTTCTGTGAAGGCGGGGCATCAAAATGCAGCTCCAGGATGTATATAAAAGGGTGCGAGCCCACTAATCATACATGATTCAGCCTTAGGGTGGATATTCTTTTTCTTGATGGTGGCTAGCCGGTAACCACGGATTTCTGCTTTTGGTCGTGGTACTACTGGTGTTTATTGAAGTTGATTCTCAATATTCTTGAGGTTTGTCTGATTTCAGTTTTCAGAATGGGTGTTCGATACAGTTTTAGATTGAAGGGGAGTCTGATATCTGTCTTGGGATAACATGAGCCAGGTGCACAAATCAAATAGGCATGGTTTATTTGTAATTTCTTGTCTTGCACTATTTTATTTCTTAACTGAGTCAGGAAAAGGTTAGTTATGCTCTGTAAGATATTTAGTCCACTTTTACGTCCGAGCTGGTTCTCAATATTATTATGCCAAGTCTAAATTCTTGATGCTTCACAAACATGTCTCACTATTATTATGCCAAGTCTAAATTCTTGATGCTTCACAAACATGGCATGTGAGCTTTTCATAGATAAGTATGGTAGATTCCATTTTGTTTTATTCTTGTGGTCTATATCTTGCACACCCCCTTACTTATGAAATTGGAAGAATCCTGTGGCTAGTTTAGTTCTTTTACTGAGGTTTATATACTGCCTTTGCATCAATGCCACTTCTTATTCTGGTAGTGTAAACTCTTGTTGGTTGAATGGGGCGTTATGCTGTTTAATAGTCAGTTGAATTCCAGCCATATAAAGAGGAAAGTTCTTTGTAATGTTATAGTGCCTTTGTCATTGGATTCAATATAAACTAATGAAATGAAAATTATTTATTTGTAGCGAGCAGCATTGAGGTAGTCATTCTTTGAGGGAATTTTATTGAAATTGATCAACTTGAGATAGAAGGTTAAATCTATCTCTTGGTAGGTTATTCAAGATGAAAATTTGTTAGTTTGTATTTTGAATTATGACATTTTCATTGATGTCAAGTGAGTTGTGTCTTTATTGTTGTGTTTTTTTGTTCTTATTATTTGAAGCTATTATCTTGTTTTGGGCACAACAATTTGTTTTTGTTTAAATGCTGAGACTATGCTGTGATGTCTTGTTGCAGGTGCTTTCCAACATACTAGTGTTCACAAAGGCGATTCCTTCATTATTTGCATCTCATTTTGAAGACTTTTTCATGTGCTACTCTGATTCATATGAAATCAAAGCTCTAAAAATTGATATATTATCTCTCATTGCCACTGAATCATCAATATCTTTCATTTTTCAAGAATTCCAGGTAGTTGCTTTCCCCCTTTCTTTTTCTTGTTACCAATTAAATCTATGTTATTAGTGATTAGACATTTTGATTCAATGTTATGTAGTGATTTCCCTATTGGCGAATCACAGATTCTTTAATTCAGAGGTTATAAATGGCTAAGATGCATCAATCTAGTGTCAGGCATAAGACTTCTACATAGCTCCTGTCCTTTATGTTTTTTTCACATCGATGTTCTCAAATATCGTATCATAATGCCTTACGTGATAAAATATAATATGGTTAATTTGAACACGAAAAATAAGTGGAGGAATCATAATAAGTTGGTATTGGAGATAATTCATCGAAGAGTTTGGTTGAGGCTTTGTGCTTATGATTGAGATTTCATTTTGGGGGGCCAATCCGTGGTAGTGAGTTATCTGTTTCTGTTTTATTGCTAACTATTCATTTATCAAACTAAATGAGACTACATGTCAAGTTGTATCTGAAGCTATACGCAAATGAAGATAATGTGGCAGCAAAATCGACAAAGAGAGCTAATGCAATAGTCAAAGTTTAGGCAAGCAGGAAAGAGTATTCTGGAAATATGGCGTCTTCTCCCTATCCTATTGTCTATTAAATCAATATCTAATGTGCTTTTGTTAATACATGATGAAAGCTTATCTTTGCTGTTTGAGTGATGTAGATGATTTCCTTATAAGAACAGCTATGCTCCAAAGGGAAGCAACGTCCTTTTGGGTCTGCCGCCTGCCTTGTGGCACTGAGCCTATCACTCTCAAAAAAAAATGTGGCAACAATTTTAGGCTAGTTGTATCTGAAAACTCCCCAACATTATGCAGATCTTATTTCTCACTATTCCTACATATCATTCATAGAAGTAACTTAGTGTCTGTGTCTTTTAACTAGTTGATTACTCGTTTCAGTTTTGTTGAATTATCTGTACGTGTGTCTATTTGGGAATGTATATTGTGCTTGTAACCTGGTTTATAACATGTCGTATAACAAAGTTGTACGCTCTTTGCAGTTTCCCTGTTAGTTGTTAATTTTCAATAAGTTAAGTATATAAAAGCTTTCAGCATCATTTTAGTTGCAATATTCAATCTTGATATTTGAACTTGCTGGCATGGGCAACTGCAGGATGGATGCCCTTGTTGGAACATGGATTACTATTTGGACCTAATCAATTTATGAACTCACATTTCTGTGAGTTTATGACATTTCAAATTTTTTGTATTAGTGCAACTTCAAAGAAAATTTACAGCATCATTTTTTTTTTTTGGAAATTGTTAACTGTTGTATAGATAAAAGATATATATAAGAGGTTGAGCCACCCGCATTCCAGGTGTTTATATTCAAATTCCCCTTACAGGGTCCAAAAAATGCTATACAAGCTGAGAGATAGTAAGTAGGATAACAAGCAGGTGAGGTCTAGAGCTCAAAAAGGTGCTCAAAAGTCTCCTATGTGTTCTGCTGTGAGGCGTGTCCTTAGCTAGGGCGTCGGCTGTGGCGTTGGCGTGCCCCCAGATATGCTGCCAAACCACGTGAGTATCCCTGCAAAGGTGGAAACTTTCATCAAAGATGCGCTCCAATCTCCATGGACAGGGGGATGATTTAGATGCCCAGACCATGACGTTTTTGAAATCCCCTCTATAATCAGAGTTGCACCCCAG
The DNA here is from genome assembly GCF_000471905.2 of Amborella trichopoda. The sequence goes on along the minus strand of NW_006498806.1, from coordinate 4,741,685 downwards.
GATGGGTTGAAAATTTGAAATTGCAAAGTCCCATGAAGGGCGAACGCTTCAGCCACATTGGAGTTGGTTAGGCCAATGAAGAAGGGTGGTGCCACTAGAATCTCTGAGGATGCCCCCTATTCCAGCATGGCCTGGGTTGCCAAGGGAGCAATCGTCGAAGTCAACCTTGACTTGGCCTTGCTCCGGAGGTCTCCAGAGAGAGGACCAAGAGATGCGTGCTGATCTGAGAGTCAGCAGGTTCTTCCAATTGAGATGGAAGTCTGAGAGAGGGCAGTGCTGGAAAAGTTTATTATTCTTGGCCCAGAAGGTAACCAAGGATTTTGTCGAGAAGGGCCACTAAGGTAGTCTTCCCTCCTCAAAAGCCCGGTTGTTGCATACCAACCAAGTGATCCAGCAAGTGGCAGAAACAGAGGCTCGCCAAAGGGAGATGCAATGTCTAGACCATGGAGCGGAGAGGAAAGCCTGGATTAGTTGGAGGATAGAATTCAGGGTCACCCAAGACCAGCTGAAAAGCTGAAGTACGTACCCCTGTAGAGAGCAAGCTAGGTTGCAATGGATGAAAAGGTGTGCGTTGGTCTCCTCCTCCTCAGTGCACATGGTGCACCTGTTGGGTAACTGTAGGCCCCTTCTTTGGAGTTGGTCAACAGTCGAGCCTCTTTCTGAGAATGTGATCCAGCTAAACATTTGGATCTTGGGAGGAACAAGGGAGAACCAGGCTTTGGCCGCGGTAGAGGGGTGAAGGGTGATTGGGAGAAGGCATTTGGAGGCCCTATGGAAATAGGAGACAGAGAAGGTGCCAGTGGGAGCAGGAGACCAGACAATCTTGTCGTTCCCCTCATGTGGGAGGAAGGTTGAGGAATGTGTTAGTGTTGAGATTGCCTGCAGCCTTTATTACATTAACATGAACTTGTGATTATTTTGGTGCATGTGGTTGCTTCTGCTTGAGTTTCATATACAAATTTGTATTGAAGATACAATTCATGACTCACACCATTCTACACGTTCGTTTCTTTGATGCTGCTATGCATATAAAGATGCGCATGCAAAACTTCAGTCAATGTGTATCCTGTTTGGGAAAGATTATTCTACTTTGCTTCTGTGAAGAATTGCTTGACTAATAAATGCATAATAACATTAGCTTTTTCTTACTTCATAATACAATTAGCTTTTCTGCTGATGTTTACGGTTTTAGTGCATTGTTAGGATTACATTAAAGACCCGGACAGAAGATTTGTTGCTGATACACTTGCTGCAATTGGTGTATGTGCACAACGGCTTCCATCTGTGGCTAGCACTTGCTTGGAAGGGCTTTTGGCTGTAATTCGACAAGGTACTAATTGAATCTCTATCGAAAATAAAGTACTTTTATTTATGACCTTGTAATGAGGTTTCTTATGCTCAACAAATGAAATTTTCACCTTACAGAGTCTTCTGTCAATTGTGGGGATGATAAAGAAACAGAAGCTTATGTATTGACTCAAGCAATTATCTCCATCAAGACTATCATAAGGCGAAATCCTGCTGATTATGAAAAGGTAGGCTTTCTATGATACCGCACCTGTGTGTGGTTAGACATACTAAAACTTAATATTACATCATTGACTTGGTTTGACTGCAAAAATTATAATAATTTTTTGTGTAAATCCCATGAATGAGTCAATTCTAATTTCATCCTGTTTTATGTTTTTGGTAGGTGCTGGTCCATTTGATACGTAGTTTGGACTCAATCAAGGTGCCTGCTGCTCGTGCTGTCATTGTATGGATGTTAGGAGAATACAGTTCTGTTGGTGATACTATTTCTCATATTGTCCCCACTGTCCTTAAATATCTGTCTTCGTCCTTTCCTTCAGAACAACTGGAGACAAAGCAACAGATTATTAACAGTGCAGCCAAGGTTACATGTACTTCGATACTGTTTTCTCTACATTTTGGACTTACAGTGAGGAAATAATGCGAAACTGCTGCACACATTATCAACAAGTTGCTTTTTTTTGCTTGCGATCTTATTTTTGGCTTAGCTGTGCTGCCTGGTTTATTAATAATCGCAGTTGTTTGTGTATTCCTTACTTCTGTTTTCTTAATATATAGGGTGCAATACTTGGGTTTCTTAGGAGGTTATCCATCTTATTTATTGTCCTTGACATATAAGCTACTGATCCTTGACATTTGTTCTTCACTCTAGAGCTTGGATGGGAATTGATGCTCTTGTTCTTGTTTCATCTCACCCATTAGCATCTTTTTTCCTATTCATGTTTTTTAGATTTCTTTAGTAAAGGTTTGAAATGTGTACTATGTAATGGTTGTGACAGAAAACAATAGGTTAATCAAATGCCCAAGTATTGGGCATGTTTCCAGAATGTGTCACACACAGTATAAGGTTGTCCCTGAATTCATCTTCATCTCTTCATGGACCCTCAGATTATTATTTGCAAGAGAAATTCATGATTATAGTCTGAGACATTACCTAATTTTGGAAACACAACTCATATCAAACAATTATGTGACTAGTCACCATTTCCTGTCTTCTTACTATTGGCAAGCAATTTTGCTGAAAGTTTCTTCCACGGCTTCCTTCTTGTGACCAATATGTGGTTCTTATTTCTTCCAAACATGGAGTAACAATGTTTCTAGTTGGAAGTTGAACTGCTCGGAAGCAAGGACTACTGAATCTGAATCTATCATTACTTAGGCTTCTTGGGTTTCTTTTGGACAGACCAACTTTTCGCAACAGGGCCACTTTTGTCCACCATCCATTTAAGAGTGACAAATGGCCCAGCTTGGTCCACTTCACTATTTCCCGGTTATGGACTTTCTTGACCCCATTTACTATGAAAATGCCAATAAAATGCCCTTAGCTATGGAAACAGAATATTTCAAAATAATCAGCTTCTATGATTGAGTTGTTCTGCTATTCAAATCGGGTCTTATGGTGATATAGAAGAAATTTTTAGTGTTTTCTTTTTGTGTGTTTTGATAAGCAAAGCTAATAAGCTTCAATGTAGCCTGTGGCCTCGGTGAAACATGACAATTACATCAAACCATTGGGGGGCTAGTGGTTGGACCCATGTCCTTTACCAAAATTGTTGGGGTTATGTATCAATTTAATGGGGCCTTATGAGTGCATGTACCAATAGGCGATAAAATGAGAGAGAGTAGACTTAGGTGGGCTGGCCATGTGTGGCGTCGACCTAGTACAACACCTGTTAGGATGTGCGAGTTAGTTCAAGTGGAAGGATTGAAAAAGACAAGGGGCAGGCTCAAAAGGACATGGTTGGAAGTAGTCTGAAAAGATATGGGGACTTATGGCTTCACCGAGGGTATGGCCTTAAATAGAGCAAAATGGCGGACCAATATTCGTGTAGTCGGCCCCAATTAATTAAGAAAAGGCTATGATGATGATGATGAGTGCATGTATTGAAAATAATTCATATAGTGATATAATGGCTTCAGTGGGAGTGTGGTTTGAATGGACTGTGGGGTATCACTAATGCCGTGACTCACCTGGCTTTCGATTGGCTAAGTTCGGGTTGATGTTTAAAACCCATAGCCCTAGGCATTGTGCACAGCTGATAAATGTTTTCTAGTAGGGTTATCCCTTGATGAAGTCAGATATATGCTCAGGGTAGTTGGCTAGGGGACTAGATGTGATCCCTATGTCCGGTGGTTGGCTGGAGAGGACAAGGCCCAAAATGCTTATTATTACCCTTGCACAACATGTATACTAGATAGCCGCCAGGGAAGTAGCCCTCTGGGGTGTAACGTGTATGTGTGTTGAAGAGATGTCTCCTTGCAACACTGGACTGTGTTGGAAGGACCCATGATGTTCTAGAATAGGATAGAGCCAATTATAATAGACTTATTAAACATTCCAATTGGTGTGCATCCAACAGAAATTGCACCTACGAATTTGCCAATTATGAGTTGGATGCTTTAACCATTCAATTATGGATGCTTAATTTGACAATGATCAATATAAGTATCACCATGAATAAGCAAATTCCAATTGAAATGAAATCTTTAGGAGGAATAAAAAAGGAACCGCTAATGCATGGACTAAGATCATGCATCCTTCATTCATTGGCTGACTTTGATAGTCCAAGCATGAACCCTTGCGATGGGTTGTGGGTCATGGGATTTATTTTGTCAGTTTGAGAAGATGGCAGTGGGATGCGGTCTTGTAAAATAGATGGAGTCCTTAATATATTTGTGCTATTCTTAACCCTTTGGATCCAATTCCCATCAAATTCATTTTAATATGTATAATTATACTTAATTTTGTTTTAGAGTATTAAAATGAATTTTTAGAGCTCTTTGGATATTTTATATTGGGTAAAAAAGATTTTTAAATAGCCTAAAATGAATTTCCTGGATTAATTGTTTCATAGAGAAGAAAAATATTATTGGTTTGTAAAAATTAATTTTATGCTATAATTCACTAGAGGTTGTGGGGGCCCATTGGATTTGTGGGCCCACCACAAAGAGGCCCATTATGTAGGGGGGTGTGGGGCCCACTAGTGCCCACAAAAGGTGGCACGCCCCATCTTGTCTTTCCTCTTAGTTTTGCTTGCTCAACAAGCTTTCTAGAAGATGTTGTCATATAATGGAAAATGTTTTGAAATGGGATGATTGATTTCAAAGGGAAAATTGTTGTGATTGATTGAAATTAATAAATAAATTTGTAATATTTTCTTTAAATAAAATTTTGATGGGAGTAGAGTTATGGAAATTGAGGGATAATGGTTCTAGCACATTCCTTTAATCATGATGGCTGATCTAAGGAATGTAAGATTAAGATTTCTTCACCTCACAGGTCTCCAAGGGGGGTTCCTTCTGTACACTTCTAATGTTGGCCTCTCTCTCTCTCTCATTCTCATTTGATTTTCTCTGTTTAGGGTTTTTAATTGTAAAATAATATCTAGTAAAACCCTAAGGGGCCATGCTCTAGCCATAAGGGGTGGCACGCCCTAGCTTCTCTTGCCTTTGTTTTGTGGTATAATCCCATCCTATACTATGCTCTCAAGGGGTTTTGCCTAAGCTTCCCAAGTTATGAGACGAGGTTAGGACCATGATCCCGTGCGCCATCGATGGAAGAGACCTGGTGTGGGGTGTGTCCTTGGGGGTAATTTGAAGTAAGGTATTCGGTATTTTCATATTCCATGTTTTCTTGATCGCAATAAAGTGACTTATAAATTTGCTGATTTATGCATTGAATACATTTTTGCTGATGGCATGCAAGTGAGAATCCTTGGTATTATTTTGTTATTGTTTTGAATCAAAGTTATATTTTGGACACTTGTAAGTGATCCAGGTGGTATAAATAAAGCAAAGAAAGAAAGAAAGAAATTTTAAATTATATATACTTGCCCGGGTCACATGGTCCTACTTTCAAAAACCTTAATGATGCAGAGATCGCAGTCCTCTCCTCCCTGTTTGACCTGCTTATGTCAGCTTTACTCTCTAGTCAAGGGATTGATAGAATTATGTGGGCAACTGAAACCAAAAACTCTTTAATGGTCACCTCTTTTTACTGAGTCCTCACTCAAGAAGATCTAGAGCCAGTTACTGTGCACACTGTTCCAAAAAATGTCGGGCAGCGCCTCTGTGGCCAAGGGGATCCAGGTTGCTTAGCTGCTAGGTGGGCGCCCAGAACTTGGGTGGCCTAGATAGAATAAAAAGCATAGGAGGGTGTCTGATCCAACTGTTTTAGGGCCAGATTTTGTGTAAAAAGTCAAAAATGTATATCGAGGCAACACATTAAGAACACATAATATATAGTCCATCCATAGTCCATTACTCCATAATCCATACATTTCATACCATTAGTCCATACTCCACACCATAGTCCATACTCCATCGACTCCATACATATAGTAAAAATAAAAAAATATAATCCAACATTGAAAAATTTCGAATTCAGTCATCAATTCATCATCAAGAAAAGGAAAGAAATAAGACATCAAATGTCCATAGTCCACATACACTTCTCCATACTCCATATCCATAGTCCATATATACACATAAGAGGAGGAAAAGAAAAAGGAAAGAAATATAGACTTGAAGAGTCTTTTGTCATCACTCATCATCAGAAAAAGTAGGGTCAGCTACATCATATGCATCGGAGTCAAGCCCATCATCATTGGAATCATCTCTTCCTTTTTCTCTTCTAAATTTGCCTCTGCTTCCTCCTCTTCCGCCGCCACCCTCGTCCTCTGTGAAGGAGATCTAGTGGCCCTATAAGGATCGGCTGCTGTCCCTGAGTCCTCCACGATCATATCCTCTGTCAATCTTTCGTGCCCCTCGACCTCATCATCATCAACCAACCACTCCATGACATTATCCATGTTTTTTGATATGAGGGGGTTCTCTTAACAAATCTCTCCTTCAAGTATTGACTGTACTTCACATAATTTAGGTCATTGAGCCTCTTTGATTCAAGCTTGTTTTTTTTCTGTGTATGAATCTAATAAAATCAAACAAAACTAATTAATATTAAAAATTTACAATTGACATAGTAATCAGTATTTACAAACTAGTAACTACTAATTCAAATTAGTAAATTGCAAAATAATAAAATAAATTACCATCTCAAAAGTATTCCAATTCCGTTCACAGACGAATGAAGTTTGGAGCATTACATCCATGTTGGCTCCACAAATTGGCTGCAAATTGATTATGAATTACGATTATATATGAAATATAGAAAACAAACAACAAACATGAAACTTGAACTTGAGGATTGGGTTAAGTATGTTATTAATTGGATCGATTTTGGTCCTTTGTCTCACCACCATTGGACTCCCAAAATACTTTGATGCGCACTTGTAACTTATTAGCTCATCATCGCATATAATGTCTTGAATATCTTGATTAGGAACTAGCAAATCCAGGCACTTATTAAATCCAGTTATAATTGTGTCATTTGTGTGTATATATCCATGTCAACATAATGAAAAGCTGGGTTAAAATAAAAACCAGAGGCATGCAATGGTCGATGTAGCTGCTTAAACCACTTCTCATCAATAATCTTCAAAACTGGCTCATAGCAGCTCACATTATTATCCAAATTATGGCTCTCTCTCTCTCTTCTCTCTCTCTCTCTCTCTCTCTCTCTCTCTCGCAAATTTTCATTGCTTATATATGTAGCCCATCGAGGGCTTGTCATTGTCAATCATGCAAAGTACTTTGACAAGAGGAAATATACTTTAAGAACGCCCTTCACCCCTAAGCCTTAGATAGGACAATATCTCTCACCTTCTTCCCTTTGTGATCCCTGGCCTACTTGCATGCTCTCCAATCATTCGAGATGAACATCTGTCTCAATTGGACTCTCCTCGAATGTATGCTATGTAGACATAGGTGCTAGTTGGCAAATCTCGTGACTCCCAGCCTCACTATCTCCTTCTGCTTTATAATCTGTGCATCATACTGAGGCTTAAGGTGTGGCTATAAATGAAAACTATAATTGACCTAGCCTTCTTAACTGCACTTGCAATCTCGCGCAAATCTCCAATTGCCTCGAGCATGAGGTCTATACAGTGTTTTGCGCATGGTGTCCAAAAGGTATGAGGGTGGACTATGTATAACAAATCAGCAGCAACAACATTAGGAGCAATGTTTGTGTGACAACCTGTATAACATGCTAATCCCAATCTCCTCGATCCCCTCTTCATCAGTTTAAATATGTAATGGGCATCATGGCTATCATCAAAGGCATCAATACACCTAAAAAAAACAGTCCCTAAAGAACAATTCACCAACAAATTCATTTAACTGCTTCTCTTCTTGTCACTCTAAAAATTAGTCATAATAGAAACGTCATATTGAGCCAATGTATCCTTTTGTTACTCCACAATCTCAATCGTGACATTCATGTCTTTTTTCAAAAAACGCTTTGAAAGCTCCTATGGGGTGGTTGGGGGCTTCAACTCATACCCAAATTAGCCAAATGCCTCTACCAAGGTGTAGAATGCTATTTAGATGGGCTGCATTCAAAGAAATGTCCGTCTCATGAAACCACTGAGCAATGTACTAAGCAGTGTTTTCTCTCTATCTTTCTTCTTGATTCTATTTTCAATGGTTGTTTGCTTCTTTGTTTCTCAACCTTGACCCAAGGCCTCTTAGGCCCCCCATCCCTAGAACCAATTGCAACGCCCTTTCCTTTCCCCCTAGTCTGGGACATAGCGTGCTGCTCCACCTCATCACACCCCTCCTCATCAATTTCATCATCATTGTCACAATTAACATGAACCCCAAACCGTAGTTTTGCTATGCATGCCTCGCTTTCCTCTTTTTTCTATTATATTCATATAATTTAACTTCTTAATGGCATCATGAACGTTTTCACAAAGGGCCAACATCCCCTCGATTCCGGCAAGATTTTTCTTGAATTGGTTTATACCCCCATTTGTATCCTTCTCACAATAATTACATCTTATGCAATTTTTAACTAAAGTATTTGGGTTATAGCTGTACTTCCAATCCGGATCATCACTTATATTAGAACCCGAAGAAGATATCTCAAATTAATCTAAGCAATCTGAAAAGAAATTTTTTTTCAGTAACTTTTGATTGCTCAATCTTTAAAATTCTACCTTTGAGATATTTTTCAATTTCAAAATCTTCTAAGAGCCCTCTAATAGGCCTAAAAAATCTCCAAAAGTAAATCCAAACTCAAAGGGAGATATGTTTGGATCAATTTCTCAACTTTGAGAAATTCTTCGATCTTATGGAAATCACAAAATCTCAACTTTTTTGAAGTTCTTCTCTCTCTCAAATAGTTAAAATGGGATTTAGATTGCATATGAACCTAACCCTCCCCCCTCCTGCGGCTGTCTTTTACAACCTAAAAGAAAAAGAAAACCCTAAATGCCCCTCGCCCTTGGGCACGACACAAGTCATGGGTGACCTGGGCAGGCACCCAGGTGTCTAGGTGGCTAGCTAGGGACCCCCCTGCCCAAGGAGCCCGCCTAGGCCTGGGCGATGTTTCTAGGTTCCTTGGCCCGCTTAGGCGGTTGCCTAGGTGCCAGATGGGTCGCCTTTGAAATCATTGATCCCTGTTTCTTTTCGAAGTACAAATGTTCAATTGGATGGCTCTCTCAAATGAAGCCCTTACCTTCGACCACCCCAAAACCAAGGATATACAATTTGCCAGCAGTTGTATAATGTGCAATCGCAAAGAGGAGTCCATTTCCAACCTGTTCATTCTCTGCACCCTGGCCTTGTATGTGGTGTCTTTCACCTAAACTATTTGGCACCACCCACAGTAGAGGACCTGTTCGTACGGTATTTCTTGGTGCCCCTCAGCCTCGAGCCTTACCCTATGGCACCTAACTATTCTTGCCATCATTTGGTCCTTATGGTTGTAGCAAATTCGCAGAATACTACCCGAGATTTCAGCCTCATCAATTGCATCAAATCAACCATTGCATCATGGGCCCTCAAGCTTGAACAATTTAAGTGCTTCTTGGCAACTGACTTCATCACCCAATGGCCATACATCATTTGCTTCTCCCCCTCTTTGATCGCTAGGTTGTCACAGTGGTTTACACCCTGTCCAGCAGTAATCAAATTAAATTTCAACAGTCATATGAAACCAGGTCCCTCAGGTGCTGGAGGAGCCTTCTAATCACACACCTGGCGCAGACCTAGTAGCTTGAGCTAGGGTTTTTTGCAAAGAAGAAGATAGGGAAGATCCGAAATTAGAGAGAGAGGCAAAAACCAAAGATAAAAGAAGGAGCACTTGTTGCTCTAGGGTTTTGAACATAAGTCCATAACATTTTCCCCTGTTATGCTTGAGTACATCCCTTATATAAGAAAACCCTTAACAAGACTTACATAGCCATCTATCTAATCTAATCATGTTCCCTTATTATAAAAGACTTTATGTGAATAGAAAGACAAAAAAGACTCAAAAAATTACTACTTATGCCCTTAAGTAAATAAAAAGACTCAAGAAATAAATAAAAGACATAAAGGGGGTAGACTCAATGACTAATTTGCCCTTATGGAGTTCTTCCTGTAAACTTTAAGTTTCTCTCTTGTCTAGCTACTCGAGAGCAGTATTTTGGGTTGTATCAATCCCCCCTTCCTCAAAAGAATTCAACCTCGAATTCGGGAGCTCGTCGTTGAGGTATCACCACAATGTGGAATAAGATGCTTGACATTAAAAACCGGAAGTGCGAATATGGCTGGGAAGCTTCAATACGTACGCATTGTCATCAATCTTTTTCACCACTTCACACGGTCCAATCTTGCGCTGGCTTAACTTATGATATTCCCCAGCTGGAAATCTATCCGTAGTTAAGACTGCCCACACCAAATCTCCAACTTCAAAAATCCTATGCTGGCGATGCATCTCTGATTGAAACCTTATCCATCACGTTCATGTTTTATTGGCATGGAAAGTTGTAACATTTGTAGCACATATGCATAGTATTATTGTCCATGAACATACCTGAGATAACTCGCTTACAAACTTTGAAATGGGTTAAGATGAATGCATTGCAGCCATGAGCTTTTTCCATTAGAACTTGGTGAGTTGTTGTTGGGGCTTTCCACCCAAAACAAAGCAATAGCTCACCGCAATCACCCCCATCTTCACCATTATAAACATCATCAGCACCATTATCTTCCTGGCTAATAGCAAGTTGTTCATTGAAGATAGGACCTTATTTCTTTTCATCAAAGGTAGGGTCACCAACTTCTTCTTCTTAATCATCAATTGATTCTTCCGAACTCGACTCCTCATCAGGGTCCACATCAAAGTTTGGTTGCAAGTCCCCATGATCATTATAGGTCACTTCGAAGTCCTCTTTATCACTATAATCATAAAAAACAGGATCACCTTCGAAAGAATGCTTGCTATCGTCATTATAAAACTCCGGGATCTCAACCTTGAGAGCAGTTTCCCACCGCCTATTATCCATATCCGTATGATCAGCTACCTCTTTCCATGGAGCTTGATCATGGAAGGATTTTTTAATGCATCATCTGCCTTGATCTCATACTTCTGAGATGAGGCTTCCATCTACATGAAACACAAAGCTAGGGTTTTGACTTATCTTCTCAGATCTACAATCACTTCTCTCAAACTAGCATCAAATGCCTCTATGGTTGTCGCTTTTCCTCCTTTTCCTCTACGTGGAGGCATGGTTGTCGATCTAGGGCACAAAAATCGACTCTATAGTACTATGCTACAATAACATGCTACAGTACCGTGTTTAGGGGTGAGAATAATCCGGATCAGGTCTGGATCCACCTAGATCCGGATTCGGATCCGAGTAGGACACATTGGATTTGGATCCGGATCGGATCGGATCCTAAATATTTGGATACTGGATCCGAATCCAAATTATATATAAGATCCGGATCCTGATTTGGATTAGACCTTCTAAAATTTAAAATTGTCATATATTATATATAGATTATAACTTATTTATGCATATATATAAAATAAAAATATACTATTTTAAAAAAATGGGGTTGGATCCAGAACCAGGTCGGATTCACCTATACCGGATCCGATCCGAATTTTTATTTGGATCCAGATCTGAATTTCGAATCCAATTCTTGAATCTATACCCGGAACCGAATAGTATCCGAAATTCAGGTTTGGGATTCGGATCGGGTCATTTCTCACCCCTAGCTGTGCTACAGGACCCTCCTTACTTATTGTCAGCTCTAATACCAACTTAGACCTAGTAGCTTGAGCTAGGGTTTTTTACAAAGAAGAAGAAATGGATGATCCAAAATTGGAGAAAGATGCAAAAACGAAAGATAAACGAAGGAGCACTTGTTGCTTTAGGGTTTTGAATAAAAGTCCATAAACATTATCTCCCATTATGCTTGAGTACATCCCTTATATAAGAAAACCTTAAACAAGACTTAATCAGGGCCATCCATCTAATCTAATCATGTTATTATAAAAAACTTTTAAATGAATAAAAAAACATAAAAGACTTTAGAAATTACTACTTATGCCCCTAATTAAATAAAAAGACTCAAGAAATAAATAAAAGACAAAATGATAGACTCAATGTCTAATTTGTCCTTTTGTGTTTAGTTTATCTCTCTTGTCTAGATGCTCAAGAGTAGTATTCTGGGCAGCATCAACACCCCATATATATATATATATATATATATCCATTTATAATGAGATAGTGTAGGACAACGTAAATTAGATAGCAGATCTTCCGATCGTGCTGCTAGTAAAGCTGTACTGCCTACAAAATGAAGTGTAATGGTATATATTAGAGTGTTGACAGCATCACTCTCTGTATATATTATTTCTTGATTTTGTTCATTCCTGGCGGTCCATTGCCTAGTATTATTGAGGATTCTTTGTTTGGTGTCATCATCTACATAAAAATCCCACCATCCTCGTAACCAGCCAGTAAATCCATTTACTATTGCTTTTGCAACCTCTTGATCAGGGTTGCCTGCCATTTTATTTGCAGAAGCATACATAGTCATATGTCTCATAACATCCAATATTTTTAATTCTGATAATCCATCTATTTGCCAATTTACTATTGATCTGCCTGAATATGATACGGCCTGTTGTATGGCATCTTCTTCCATTTGTATATCAACAGGTGTAGGTCTCTTGTGATATGGTAAAGCAGTTATTGATTTCCAATATTTCCCATAGGCTATTCTATTTATGGTTTCTGTAATGGGGGTAGTATCCATAAATGCTTTTTCTTGATTTTGGATTGTATCTTCTATTATTGGTTCTTCTTCCTGAAGCATCATTGTCTCATGTTCAGGTAGGATAGCTTTTCCTTTATCAGAGGACTCAGGTGGTATAGTTACAATAGATGGAGGAGGAATAGTTATTGTTGGAGAAGGAATGCCTTTGATATCTAGTTGGGATAATTTTGATATCAATTGATCCATAAGGGATTTATTATTATCTCCAATATGAAATTTATTCTTATTTAATTCTGGAGGTGGTTTGAACAAAACTGATTTAGGTATATTTGAAGCAGAAGATTGTTCTTTGGTGACAAGTCTTTCTATCCTTTCTGCTTGCTTTCCTAAGGATTGCATATACAGATTGGTATAATTATTTTGTTCCACAATATGAGGTATTAACTCCTGCTTCTTACCAAGTTCTTTAGGTAAGATTTATATGGAGTCGCAATTATATCATATAAGGATGGAGATTGAGTAGGCTCATCCTTCATAGGGACTTTTGTTTTAAGTATAATACTTTTTTCAGGTGGATGTGTACTAGAGGTGGTAGTACCATCAGTGCTTATATAAGTTTTTTCTTCTATGGTTTGAATTTCATCAAATGAAGAAGGGATATGAAGCTTATGTTGATAATTACTTATTAGCCATAAAAAATAACCTTCTATTTCCCTTTCCTTTTTAAGGAATTGATTATATTTAGCTTGTAATTTTTCTCTTAACGGTAATGGTACATTTGTAAGATACCATTGTCTGATATGTCTATTTTCATGTGACATAAAGTCTTGCTTAATATAATTATGATCAATTTTTTTCTTTTTTCTTTCTAATTTAGCGGCTAAATATGCTGCTATATATTCATCTGAATATTTATCATGAGAATTGTCATATTCTTCTACTTGTAAGGTTAATATTTGAAAGTCTTGTAATTCTTCTAGACTAGGCTCAGTCGTATTTGTAGTACTAGTTCCAGGAGTATATGTAGGAATAACAACACGATCTATTGTTCTCTTTATTCCTTGAAATTGTAGGTCTGAACTAGGTATTAAAGAAGACTGAGTAGGAGGTGGTAAGATTATGACATTTGGATCATTAGAATAGGATTTTCTACTTGGTATTTTATTTTTTATATTCCTTTTTCTATTTATATTTATATCATCTTGAACTTGTAATTGTTGGAATTTAATTTCAATATTACCATCAGGATGTTCTATGATTTGATTAGGAATATGATGTTGAGGAACCTCTTGAGGTTGATTGGCATGTTGTAATGCCCATGACTGTGGTAGTCTGATATCTGACCATTTTATTGTTTTGGGAACAATCATATTTGATTTTTCCATGTTTGTTTGGAATAAAATAGTTTGATCTTTTTGATCAATTTGCATAATATTTGGACATAAGGTGTTCATGACTTTATAATATATTCTATAAACTATTGCTAAGTTTTGAGATCCTTGGGTCATATGGAACCCATGTGTTTTTAAATTAATTGTTAATATATCTAATATATTTGGGTCAGTTAAAGAAACAGAAAAATTTGGAAAACAATTAAAATATATAGGACCACTACAAAGGCTGGATTCAACCATGCCGAGTAGCGAGTCTGTGAATATATTGTGTCTTGTATCTCTTAGGCATACAAGCACAGAGGTGTTCAACCCTAATCGGGTCAAAGGTTTTACGGCTATTTGAATTAATCCAATATGTAAATATTTGTAATTATGTTCTTTATGTTTTTCAATGATTTTCTTTGACAGCAGGTGAAAGTCTTCTTGATTTTGAGTGACTGACAAACTTTCTTCTACAGTCTTGATGGCATAACCCATCTTGAATTTGAATGTTCATTTATTATAGATGTCATGAATTGGTACCTTAGGTATGTTCCAATTTTGAATATTATGTTCAATGTCATTTATAACTATTTGTTCTTTGTTTTTTACTCTAAGTGTTTGAGATGAAGTTGCATTTTTACTAGTTAGATTCCTTATTAAATTTGCCATCCGTAGGTTGCGGATAATGACAATCTGGACATTCAGTGGCCCAGCGTTTTCCCTAAGCGGCTCTTCCTGGCCTTGGCGGTACTTTGCAATAGGCGTTCACTTGTCTCTTGTCTTAACTCTCGGACCAACTTTCTAGGATGTAAATTTAACTTAGTTTCGCTAGTCAAGATGTAACTTTTATCTCATCTACTTATTGATGTAAAAGAACAGGTTTCCTGTTTTGACAGTTTAACTGTTTACACAGTTTCACTGTTTAACAGTTCTACTGTTGTAATTTTGACAGTTTTACTGTATGGCTCTGATACCAACTTCGGCCAGGATCTACAGTACTGTCATAACCTTTGTTGATAGGTTGAAACCTTTGGATTTTGTTATACAAGAATATATTGATGTTATGTAAGAGAGGTATGCACTGATCTTATAATAAATAAGTGAATAATAAACTATTGTATTTAACTAGTTCTTGTAGGATCTTATAATAATTAAGGATAAATAGGATTATTCCTAATAAAGGGATAATAGAAATATCGATTACAAACCACTGAGCATAACTATGTTCACCAATTTTTACATTAAATAAAATCTTTAATTGCATTATCACAGCATTATCACAGATAATCAGAAGATATAACTAAAACAAACATTTTATTATCAGAAACTTTACACCCTGATATTAAGCGAAATGCAGAAACTATAAACTTTACACCCTGATATTATGGCGAGATATTTTACAGAGAAGTAAATAGCATGACAGAGAAGAGAGAGAATATCAGAAAGCATTTTACAGGGAAGAGAGAGATAAAGTATATTACAGAAAATAGAGAGAAATATCAGAGAGTATCAGAGCATAGCAGAGAATGAAGAGAGAATATCAGAGAGGATAGCAGGAAGCATAGAGATGAGAGAGAGAAAGTATATCACAGAGAATAGCAGGATAAGAGTATAACAGAGAGACTTACTGTTTGCACAGACAATAACTGGAAAACAATTTCCAGTGGTTTGGGCAGTATGAGGGAAGAGATTTGAGATTACAGTCACACATAATAAAGTGAGAAAGGTAAAGATAGAACCTGGTTATTGGAGCTATGAAGGTCAGGATAGCTCTGATTGCACTATTACTTCGGGAAGGCATTTGTCTCAGAAAAGAGATTTGCAGAGAGAAAACAAAGTGATAGAAGAAGAGATGATAAGGTTGAAGGCTTTGAAACGGTTGAAGAGGTTGAAGGCTTTGAAACTCTTCTGGGTGGTGAGATGAGAAGAGGAGGAGAAGAGTGTAAGAGAGAGAGGCGGAAGACCTTGCTTCGAATGAAGAAGGTAGGGTTCTTTTATAGAGGGAGGTTGCTTCGTCCTTAAGAAAGGAATAAAGGAGCTGGAGGAAGAGGACAAGAAAGAGAAGACGTAAAGAGATTAGCAACAGTGGAAAAAGGGTGAGAAGACGTAAAGAGATTCGCCACAGGGGTAAGACAAAGAGGACAAAATAAAAAAGAAAGAAGAGATTCGCCACAGGGGTAAGACAAAGAGGACAAAATAAAAAAGAAAGAAAAAGGATGCTTTTGAGCATCTTTGTACAGTATATTTTTTGTCCATATTGAATCATGGCTACAGTAGGGCATCCGGAACAGTGTTCTTTGTCGGTGACGTGGTCACTGTTTCTTGTCGTATCTGTCGGTGCTTTGTCGTATCTATTGGTGCTTGGAATAGTATCTTGGCATTTATTATTGATTGTTTTTGTCGGTTTTGTGCCAGCACGGATGGCAACTTTATGGTCTTTGGCTAAATTCTTCTGGGTCATCTTCTTCTGGATCTGTCTCTTCTGGATCAGTCTCTTCTGGATCGGCTTGACTTAGTTGAAGATACCTATTGGTGTGAAGTGGGGAAGACTGTACTGTTTCTTCGGAAGATGTTGGCTTTCTTCCGGCTTCAGCAAAAATCTCTTTCATTTGTTTCTCTAGTTCTTCTTTTGATGCATTGGGATTTGTTTGCAACATATTTCGAAGGTAGGTTGGAAAGTCAAAAGAGGTGTTTGCAGTATTTGGGTTTTCCTGGTATTTAGGTGTTTTTGGGGGTATTCGTTTTGGTGTGGTCTTGGTGACATCCATTTGGAAGATATCCCACCATTTCACAGAAATAGTTTTTCCCAATCGAGGGATGTAGGTATAGTCATTTGTGGTATTGGATGAGATGGTGTAATCCCATTTCATAATCCATGGGATTTTTTGTTTTCGCTTAGTGATTTTTTGTTTATCTAATTGTCTTTTTAATTTCATGTCTGTGCATAAGGCTAAACCTTTAGCACATATTTCTGCGGAGAGTTCTCCAAGTGTATAGGATGAATAGACAATAATTCCATTATGTTTTTTCCTTAATCTTTCCTTGACTTTTTCAGCAAACAAATATGGTAGACCAGCTATAAATTTTCTTTCCAATGGTCTAGCTGACAGTCATCGCGTATTAATAATCTTGAGAAAAATACATCTTTATACCATTTATAATGAGATAGTGTAGGACAGCGTAAATTAGATAGCAGATCTTCCGATCGTGCTGCTAGTAAAGCTGTACTGCCTACAAAATGAAGTGTAATGGTATATATTAGAGTGTTGACAGCATCACTCTCTGTATATATTATTTCTTGGTTTTGTTCATTCCTGGCGGTCCATTGCCTAGTATTATTGAGGATTCTTTGTTTGGTGTCATCATCTACATAAAAAGCCCACCATCCTCGTAACCAGCCAGTAAATCCATTTACTATTGCTTTTGCAACCTCTTGATATAAGGAATCTAACTAGTAAAAATGCAACTTCATCTCAAACACGTAGAGTAAAAAACAAAGAACAAATAGTTATAAATGACATTGAACATAATATTCAAAATTGGAACATACCTAAGGTACCAATTCATGACATCTATAATAAAGGAACATTCAAATTCAAGATGGGTTATGCCATCAAGACTGTAGAAGAAAGTTTGTCAGTCACTCAAAATCAAGAAGACTTTCACCTACTGTCAAAGAAAATCATTGAAAAACATAAAGAACATAATTACAAATATTTACATATTGGATTAATTCAAATAGCCGTAAAACCTTTGACCCGATTAGGGTTGAACACTTCTGTGCTTGTATGCCTAAGAGATACAAGACACAATATATATATATATATATATATATATATCTTGCCCTCCTACTTCTGTCCGGCTGAAATCACTGATATATCATTCATCGAGTCTCTCTCTCCTCTCCCTCTCTCTCTCCTTTATTTTTGTGACTTGTTGACAATGTATTTGTATTGCAAAGATTACAACGCAAGATTGGGCCCACATAATGTGGTCTGCTTTGAAATCATAGACAAAAATGGTGCTCGGGAAGAGCATGCCATACACTGTGTATGTATGAAACCAAAGAAACCAAAGTGGTTATCAGGACGAGCATGCTATATATATCCAGTTCTTCGCTCTCCTGGTTGGTTTGCAAACTTTCGACTGAAGTCGGGGCTCATCACTCAGAATCAAAGGTGATTTCCTTAACGTTATCTAATGAGCCAATAGATCCTCACCATGCCACTGGAGACTCAGGGGTTTATTTGACTAATTTTTCTATCTACTTGGAGGACTCACCATCTCTTCCAGACATTCTGAGTGAGTGCCAGTTGGCAAGGGAAGGTGTGACTCACACCTCCATTGCAGTGGGACAGTTGTCCCCTTTCCCCCCTACTGTAGCCAACTAAGTTTGTGCAATATAGCATTCTGCTAGCCAGTTTTACTCCAAGTTTTGTACATATCTCTCACACTTCACCATATTGTCCAGTGTAGAGTTTGCCTTGCTAATATGAATTGTTATTTATTATATAAAAAATAGAAATTTCACTTTTTCATCCTAAGTATTCAGTGTTAAAACCAAAATGCTTAATCTTTTTTCCTTTACCTTTGCACACACACAAAGAGTTAGGCCTTCAATGATTCAATTTCCCATTTTCATACTTTGTAATATAGTTTATTCGCAAAGCAGCTCTCTTAAGTTGATCTATTTGTACTTGTTAACAGGTTGTACTTAGTGTCCAAGGGGAAGATCTCTTGGCATGTAAAAAGGTATTGATGTATGTTCTTGAGCTTGCAAAGTGTGACCTAAACTGTGATGTGCGTGATCGTGCACGCTTTATAAAGACACTGTTACTACCTCATTTGACTCATCACTCTGCGGAGGTGAGAGAAACATTTTCAGAACCAGATGGGGGCTGGAGAAGCAAACTTGTGGAGCATATTTTTTGTAGAAAGAGAAAACCCATGTCCCATGCGCCCAAAAATGACCGGTTCTATCTTCCTGGATCTCTTTCACAGATAGTGATGCATACAGCACCAGGTTATGAACCTCTTCCTAAACCATGTAGTTTTGTTGATAGTGACTTTGAGACCTCCAAACTCACCGACCAGAAGAATTTAAGGGACAGAAAAACTACAAACAATTTGATGGATAAACGCGATCCTGACTCATTATCTGGATCTTCAGATGAAGAAAGCGCATACAGTTATGAATCTGAGCATTCTTCTTCTAATACACATGAAAGTGGGAGTACTGAGTCAGCAAGAAACTCTAAGGGCAGTGGCAGCAGTACTACATCTGCTACCAAAGATAGTAGTGATGAAGCAGTATTGGATCCACTTATTCATCTTTCTGACACAGAAGTAGGAAAGAATAAATCAAAAGAAAATGCTGAGAATGATTCTACTTCTACAGTATTTCGTGTGGATATGTCAGAGTTGATGCCTAGTAAAGGGCTAGAATCATGGCTTGATCAGCAACCTTCCTTATCTGGAACAAGTTCGTTTGAAAGAGTGGCTGGAATTCAACGTTCAGCATGCATAACTCTTGTGGATGTTGATGCGAAACCAGACGTGCACATACTTTTGGACTCTGTATCTGGGAGTGGCTTAAGTGTGGAGTACGCTTTCTCAACTGAAATATCCAGAGTTTCCCCATTGTTGGTTTGCGTGGAAGCCACATTCAAGAACAACTCAACTAAACCATTGGCCAAAATTGCAGTGCGAGATGAAGATACAACAGAAGATCTGCAAATTGGGACTCTTGAGGCTGAAGCTCTAGAAAGGTAATGGTGCATGGGAGACATCCTTCATAGTTTCATTTCCTTGTTTCTTGGTTTAGTTTGGCTGCTATGGAACTTCTTTTTTGTTGGTCCCATTATTTGTTTCTCATTTCTGTTGAGCTCCACGTGATGGGAAAGTAATACTATAATCCGATGAATTACGAGAAACCAAGTTTAGTTATCTCAGTCTGATGAAGTGAGGGATGGTGCTGGAGAGTGAGACCCACTATTGTAGTCATATTCTGTTCTGGTAGATCTCCTCTCTTGCCATCACTGATCATAATCTCACTGGATTGTGATGACCTATGGTTCATGCTTCACAGTACCTCGACGTCGATTTTTAGAATTTGCATTCATATAAGATTACATTGCAGGTCCATGGTCCCTTATGAACTGCCAAAAGTAATATCCACCAAAGTGATTGCTTGTCTTGATCCCGGTCAGGAAGAAAGGGTTACTCTTCACGTTCATTTCCATCACCACCTGTTGCCCCTCAAGCTAGCCATCGTTTGCGACGGTAAAAGGTATCCTATTAAATTGCGGCCCAACATTGGATACTTTGTGAAACCACTCCCTTTGGATCTAAAAACCTTTACTGATAAGGAGTCGCAGCTTCCAGGAATGTTTGAATACATGCGAAGGTATGCTATCTGTCCGTCCTTTCTTTAGAAACCATAAAATCTCTAAACCTTAACTCTATACCCAAGTCTCATGTCTACACTCTACTTCTATGAGCTAGGTTTATCATGTTATGCTCATTCGGAGGTTCTGAGTAAGGAATGATTGCTTAGTTACTCTTAAATGTGTAGAATCAGTGTTTAAAAACCTGGCTCAGGGCCCGAACCGGGTGCTTGTCAGTGCTGATCTAGCCAATCCGACTCAGCAAGTCGGCCTGACTGACTACACAATATTAAAAAGAAAAAAATTAAAAATAGAAAAAAGAGAAAATGCAAAAATACATGAAATTAAGCACTCACAATAAAAAATCGATTTCATACTATAAGAGGCATAAATCATTAAAAAAAAAACAAAACCACTTGGAAAGAAAATGTGGGAAAACAAAAGGCAAAAAATAAACAAAATTGATTTTTGAGATTTTTCATTTTGATTTAAGACAATTTGTTAGGCTTTTGTAGATCAATGTGATAGGAACAGTTTGGCACAACTTTGAACGAGTTTGGTGAAACAATGACAGACAATTAGAGGATTTTCCATTTTGGGTTAAAAATCCCCAGAAATTTGGACACTTGATTTCTCTTATTTTAGTTTTCCATCCAACAAATTGTTGTGGGGGTTTAATTACGATTAATTTGAAAAAAAATTAAGTTCTTTCGTTAAGAATCAAGAGAGAAATTGGAAGAACAGCCAATTTGGTATTTATGTTTGAAGAAACACAAGTTTTTAATGGGAGAACCTTGTCAAAGTCTTAAATTGATCCAAATGAAACTAGTTTCGGATAAAAAATGGGGTGTTGAAAGATCAATATTGGAGGTTAAATAGCATAGGATCAATTATGGATCCATAAAACTTAAAAAAAAAAAAAATTGATTTAAAACCCTCTTTCCTTTTCGTTTTTTTTTTTATGAAGGTAGGTGTCACAGGTCCAATTCTTGCACTTAGTACCATGTGACCTTAACTCGTAGCCTAATTGCCAAGGGTCAAGTTCAACCTATCTGTGTGAACCAAGCAAGAGAATACACACACACCACACCCACAGACAAAGCAAGACAAATGGGTCAAGGGCTGTAGGCCATTTTATGCAAGCTGTACAGTTATATTGTGTATTTCTGCAGATACCAAGGGTCTGGGCCAAGTATATATATAACCCCTGAGTTACAACCTACTAAATTCAAATAGATTACACGAGGTGATTAGCCACTTTGCATGGCCTGTTCCAGGGCACCTAGCAGCTAGCTATGCAAACCACGCCCCAGTTGGTTACAAGAGTCATCACTCTATTAGTTACAACAACCGGCATGATCAGCCGCTACCCTCTAGCCACATCCTGGGGTAAGGCCACCTGGCCGGTCAGCTTGGGTCAAGTTGCATAATGGTCTCCCCCATTCTACGGCCCATGTCTGGGCCGTTTCACCCACGTCATAGCATGCGTCAGTTTTAATTTGAATTCAAAGTTGGCACCTTTCCAGCCGAGTGCCTCGATCCCTCACATTGTTCAAAAAAGCAGATCACCCAGTGCTTAGGCCAGCCGCCTAGGCGGTCTAGAAGGCTTGGGCGCATCGCCCAAGCCTAGGCGGCCAAACTAGATAGCAGTCCTTGGGCAGCTGCCTAGGCGGTACAGCACCCCCCTAGGCGAGCGCCTAGGGCTTGCGCCCCGCCTAGGGCCGGAAATGAGTCTTTTTTCATTCTATTGAATTTTTTGAAAAATAAAAGCTTTTAAGGATACCCATTTTAGAGATAAAGAAACCTCAAAAAAACTAGATTTTGTGATTTTCATTGGATCGAAGTGTTTCTCAAAGTTATGGAAAATGGATCCAAACATCATCCAAGTAGATTAGATTTAGTTTTGGGTTTTTTTAATCCTATTAGAGGGTGGTTTTGAATATTTTAGCATCATAAAACATCTAAGAGGTGGGAGTTTGGAGTTCGAGCAATCAAAGTAAGTGCAAAACTTTATTTTTTAGATTGCTTGTTTTTATTTTGAGATGTCTTCTTCAGGATCTACTTGAAGTGGAGATTCGGGTTGGAAATTTGGATATAACCCGAATCCAAATGAAAAAAATTGCATTAGATGCAATTATTGTGAAAAAGATACAAAAAGGGGCATAAAATGGTTTAAGAAACATCTTGCCGGTATTAAAGAGGATGTTGCCTTTTGTAAAATTGTTCTTGAAGCTATCAGAGAGGAGATTAAGCAATATATGAGTTCTGTAAAACAAAAACAGGAATAAAATCCTTGTCGTTTGAATAAATTTATTTTTGGTTCTCTTAGAAGAAGTGATCCGGGTTGAAAGTATGGTCTTAACCCGAAACCAAACAATAAAAATTGTATAAGATGTAATTTTTGTTAAAAAGATACCAATGGGGGTATTAACCAATTCAAGAAACATCTTGCTAGTACTAAAGGGAATGTTGCTTCTTGTAAAAAGGTTACTGAAGCTATTCAGAATGAGATTAAACAATTTCTAAATTTAGAAGAACTAGAAAATGATGAAAATGAGCATTGTTCTATGGAAATATTTTCTTTGGGCTCTTCTAGAAGTGGTGATCCGGGTTGGAAGTATGGTTATAACTCGTATTCAAATGACGAAAATCGTATTAAATTTAATTCTTGGGGAAATGATACTAATGGGGGTATTTACCGGTTCAAAAAACACCTTACTAGTATTAAGGGAGATGTTGCCCCGTGTAAAAGTGTTCCTGAGGCTACCAGGGAAGAGATTATACAATATTTGAGTTCAGGAAAGCACAAAAAGATAAAAAAGGGTAGAGTAGCCAAGACTCCTAGAGCCTCATCTGCATATAGTAAGAGGGCGGTAGAAGAAGAGGAGGAAGATGCAGATTCTAAAGAAACAGAGGAGGACGAGCATTATATTGAAGAGGGAGATGACTTTGATGATGATGGTTTCGAATCTGATGCATATGATGAGGCTTCTGATGATGATGACTGAAAAATGAAGAGTTGACGACGCTTGAGTGCTTGACTCTTGGTGTTGAGTGTTGACGATTGTGTCCTAGACTGTATATTTTCTGAATTTCTGTGTATTTTCTTTTTCTTAATTTTAGTTTCTACTTTCTAGTTTCTACTATCGAACTTTTGTGTGTATCAGACTATCAGTGTATGCTTGTATGGTTTTATTGTTTTAGCGTTGTATGAAAATATGGATTATGGTCATCTCTTCTCGACTTCTAACTTCTTTTTTTTCAACTGGGCAGCCCAGATTCTGGGCGCCTGCCTAGGCGGCCGCCAAGGCACTGGGCGGCTTGGACCACCATGGCCGTCTGGGTGTTACCTAGCGCTTTTTGAAACACTACTCCCTCACTAGACCAACATTGATTAATGCCACCATGTGGTCGGGAAGCTCATGCTTCGACACACCATAATGCGCACTAGCCTTGTCCGACGTGGCCCTCTGGTTGACCTAAGGCTCATGCCACCCTCTCAAATAGGAATATAGACATAAAAAACTGGACTGCCACGAGTGGATTCTATTTGGTGCAAAGTAGCATAGGTGCATGCTGTGAGTGTGAGGGGAAACTTGGCTGGTTGGTGACTGCATCTAGGACTGTTCTCTAACTTTGCCCTTGACCAACACATGTGCACCTAGCTGGGGCCCTGATGGTAGGGTTACAGGAGATTTGTCCAAGTCCGGGCAAGAATCAGGCCAGTACCCACTGGATCCTAGTCAACTCTGGTGGTTCCTAGTTGACCCCGTGGTATTTTAAGCTCCACGTAGTGCTATTAACGTCTTGCATTAGTTTTTTGGCAGCCAGGTTGGAAATCAAGATTGGGGTTAGAGTTTTTACCAAAGCTTTTCTTGTTATATCTTGAAAGTTAGCTTTTGAGAGATTTGAGAAATTTTGTGAATCATTAATATCTCAAAAATTAACAAGTCAGAGACCCCATGGATCGGGAAATACGTTTCTTTGTTAGTTGGTATTCAAACCTTGGATGTTAGAGCCTTATGGCCTAACGACAAAGTAAAGAGGTCATACACCATGAGAATTTGGGTGAACTTGAGGTTTCTATTTCATGACAAATTTATCGAGCCTCAAGATTTCTGGTTTGGAAGTTTGATGTTAAAATTATGGTTTTGGCACTATTTTCTTGAGCTCTTTATCTTCTTTAGCTTGAGCATCAAGGGTTTGGAATCAAGTTAATATTGGATTTGGCACAATTTCGTGAGCTTTAAAATTATGAATTGGGTTTGAGTTGAGGTTTCTCAGGATTTCAGTTTGGCACTAATTGATCTCTAGATTTACAGTTTTCTGTTTCTTTTTATCCTTACTCTGAGTGAACACTATGATATCATTCCCATACAGCTGCACCTTCCGAGGCCATATTGAGGGCATGCAAAGCGAAGAGGGCCAGAGCGTAAGAAACAAAGACATGATCCTTACAGTGGCCCATAGAATAGCTTCAACCATACTTGGCAATTCAAATATTTCCCTTGTCTCTGTGACCATCCCAGTATTCTCGGCTGATAATACTTCTAAGGCTTATGATGATGTATCAGGCCTGTGCCTGCGGTTTAGTGGCGAGATCTTAAGCAGCTCTCTCCCATGCTTAATCACCATTTCAGTCGAAGGTAGATTTTCTCAACCATTGAATGCTGTGGCCAAAGTCAATTGCGAGGAAACGGTTTTTGGCCTAAACCTGTTAAATAGGATAGTTGCTCTCCTTTCCTGAGTGTTGCTATTCTTTCTTGTATGCAAGTTCATATGTTGTAATCTTCGGAGTGATAGGATCTATTTGGAGAAATTGATGAGATATTGATACAATCCTCTTTTTTTTTTTTTGTTGTGTGTGTGTGTAATTATTGGGCCTGGCTGGTTAGTTAATGTATTGGTTAGTTAATGTATTGTTATTGCTTATTATTGTATTGGTTCTGATTTTTGAGTTATGGAAGATAGAACTATAGTTACAAAGAAACTTAACGTATAAGACTTTCGTGTTGGGACTTGTGTATTATCGTGGGTATGTATATGGCCATCAAGTTGCAGTCAATACTCTCATCATCAATGTTGGGCTTTTTTCATAGCTCGTCTGTAGTACTTCTTTCTTGTAGCATGTTTCTCATCATCAAATGGTACTAAACATAATTCTCTTTGCGTGCATGCATCTGTGTGTGTGTGCACGAGAGAGAGAGAGAGAGAGAGAGAGTGAGAGTGAGTGGAGAGCCTGTATGTCATTAATCAGATTATATGAACTCCTGAATCCATTGCAATTACAATAACTAATAACCACAGATGGATGACTTACATGGCTTGTCACTCTATTTGACCACTGTAAGAAAGAAAAAGCAGTTACAGTCTCAGCAGATACCTGAATTCAGATTCATATGGTCTCACCTCAACGGTTTGAGCAATGGGCCACCTTGTCTCACTTTTCAAGCACTCCATAATCAATCTCCTCAATGGTGAGGACCTAGGCAATTGGCTATATATCCACTCTACCAATGAGTCTAGGTCCTCTGCAAAATCCTGTGTGTACCAATGGAGAAGCTTTGGGATTATTATTTTCTTCTTGGTTGTGACTCCAATGGAGGCCTGTAAGTACTCCACTTTCGCAGTCTCTAACTCGTTCACCACGTTCTCTGCAGTGTACACCCTTATCTGTGCACAGAGTAATGTAGCCACATGAAGAAGAGGTCAGCCTTTAGGCATTTTCCTGGATGAGAGGCAAATTGCAATCTCTCTCTCTCATAGACAGAGTAATGTAGCCACATGAAGAAGAGGTCAGCTTGTAGGCATTTTCCTGGATGAGAGAGGCAAATTGCAATCTCTCTCTCTCTCCCTCTCTCTCTCTTACCCACTATCCAATACCCATCGTCTCTCTCTCGGTCCTTCCTCACTCTTTGCTTCTCGTCCTATTTTCTTATTTCCTTGGTTTTTATGGAGTACTAACATTTTCCAGTCTTCTAGTTTAGAAAATTACAGATTTATGCTCACCTGCCATTAAGATGTTCTCACCCTGATAGCAAAGAAGAGACATATCAATATATGCAGAAGTAAAATCACTTACTGCAGGGGAAGACCAGCTTCCACGGCAGAGAGCAAAAGTGATGCTTGGTTCAGGATACCCGAGACCATATGCACGGCGAAGTACAGCTTCCCTTTCCTCCATACTTCCCTATTATCCCAAAAGATTTAACTTGAAACTTGAGAAAACCGCAGAGAGAGAGAGAGAGAGCGAGAGAGAGAGAGAGAGAGAGAGAGAGCTCTTTCCTCTTTGAAAACAGCTCACCTTTTTGAACTCACATGGATGCCTGAGGATAAAATGCTCGATCGCCAGAACGTTTAGTACTATGCCTCCAACATTGAGCATGGCCTGAATAAGAGTGGGCAAACGGAGCAGAGTTCAGATTAAAAAAAAAGACGAGGGGACTGGTGTATGAAAAAAAAGAGGGAAAACCAGATGAGTTATATGTAGTTATAGGCTTGAATGATATTCCAAAAACTACCATACTTTTCGCAACATTTTGCTAAAAAAAAAGAATTCAAGTCCACGATATTTTCTAACACGCCATATTGATACTGTAAAAAACTCTTGTATCAGAGATGCAGATAGATGATACCTTGTCCAATAGTGCCAATAGTTTCTGAGGTGAGGAGGGAAGCCCATATTGGAGAAATGCCTGCAAATCACTCAAAAAAAAGACATGTAAGATCTTGTTATTTATTTCTATCTAGGGATATGCAGACAAATTTGTCAAATTCAATATTAGTTTTATATTGTGGTGCATATTAATTTGGGAAAATATCTCTTTATCTCTTATTTTTAACTTCTATATCTCATGAGACATAAGAATTGAAAATATAACTTGTAAGCAAAATGTTTTATCTTTTCTATTTTACAACCTCTTGGACCCTTTTGGTCATAAATTTTTTATCCAAATAAATACTAAAATGACACTATTCAAACTTCATCTCTCTCTTCGTTTCTCGGAGTCAAGGGATTTAGCTTGAGCTCGAACACGAGTACACTTTTTTACGTGTGAGAGATGGATTTTTAGAAAGAGAGATGAAATTTGGGTTTCAGAGAGAGATGGAGTTTTAGACAGGGAGATGAAATTTGAGTTTTAGAGAGAGAGATGATGATGTGAGAGAGATATGGAGTTTGGGTTTTAGAGAGAGATGATGTGAGATGAAGTTTTAGAGAGAGAGAGATGGTCATTTCATAAGTTGTTGAGGTCAATAATACATGGTCAAATGGGTTTAGGGTGTTAGAAGATAAAAAAGATGGAGTCTTTTTGCTTACAAGTAATATTTTCAATTCTTAAGTCTGATGAGATGAAATATAAAAGTTAAAAATAGAGGATAATAGGATATTTTTCCTAATTTGTATGTCATAAAGCCAATCACCTTTGGTTCAAGGAGTTAACAATCATTTATAGGTGTTATATTTGAAATTTGACAGGTTGGGTGTGTGATGAAGTTTGAAGATATTTCTTTTGAACTGTAATCTTACTCAATAGAAGAAATGTAGCCACCCAATTTCACATCCAGCGGTCAAAACCAACTTTGACCTCTATGCATCAAACATAAATAATCTTATTATAAACTCTTCCTTGATTTAAATGTTATAGTTTCTATGAGTAAATATGAAAAGGAAAAGATATTACAAATCCAAGAAATTTGGAAAAGCAATAGCCTTACAGCCCATTTGTTTCGCATGAAAATATTCTTCAGGAAATATTTACGTGAAAGAATTTTCTCTTGTAGTTAGATGTGAGAATATTTTTACACCTAGTTTCAGTGTATCTTTTTACATCATTGGCAGCTAGTTGGTATGAAAATACTTTCACACCTAACCACATGAAGAAAATTTTCCACTTACAATTATTTTCGCACATGAAAAAATTCCCTCGTATAGTTAGCTGTGGGAGTGTTTTTATACGAATTGATCTTAGTGTGTAGAAATATTCTCACATCTAACTATATGAGAAATTTTTTTCACACGAACCAAACATGCCCCTTACGGTCATCGTATAACCCTTAAGAAATATGATAGCATGTATGGTGACCCTTAAGAAATATGATAGCATGTATGGTAATGAAGAGAGTGAGATTCACTAGAATGAGGCCATGACCAGATGATGGGTGCTATTCTCTCACTTATCTCAGTTGAGGTCAAGTTTTCCCTGTATATAGTAAAATACCATTGACATAGTAAATTGGGGGAGCATATGAGCCCAACACAAATATTTGTGCTTGTATGGTGAGAAAAAAGTCCTGTGGATGTAAAATTAGGTGGTGGTATTTATTTCATCGATCAAATTCAAAGTTAAAAGAATTTTTTTTGAACTTTATGACACATTCAAGTTATCAGATTTCACATCGGATGATTGTAAGTAATTGTGACCTCCCTATTCAAAAGGTAAATGGTTTCATTGTATACAATCCCAAAATAATAGACGGCTTTGTGCGCTAGGCTCATCTAAACAATCATTCCAATCTAAGGAATCAGTTGATCGATGCTCATTAATTTCTCTATGTCCAACCATCTAAGAAATTGGCATGATAGTGAGCATAAAGCTTGATAGATAAACTATTTATTCTTTCAAAGTGATAAAAACCCAATTAGAGTTTTCCTAGCCTTACATGCATAATGGAAGCATTATAGATGTTGATCCAAAAGGCCAGCTTTTGTTTGTATGTCAAAAAACTCAGATCCAAATTGCAAAGCTTGTCCATCAAAACCCTGCAACAAATCAAGATTGCTATTATCAGAAATCAAATAGCCTTCTTTGCCTTTAAGGAGAAGTAATTGCTCTATATTTGGTTTTCTATCATAAAAACAAATTTAAAGCTAGGAAAAATTTATAAGGAAAGGTTTCTATACTTTCCCTACATCATAGAAGATCTATGCTTCTCTTACCTTCCAGCCGTCCAATTTTGATCAAGTGAGTCACTTGCCGTTTTATTTTAGATCCAACGCCTCTGAGTATTTTATTTTTAATTTTTTATACAAAATGTATTAATAGGAAATTTGGTACCAGCCATCTTTTCATTGGGGTGCACATATAAAAAATATTAAAAATAATTTTTTGATAAAATATAAAACCAAAGCACCTTTTGAAAATTTCAAGGAATATTTTGATCATTTTATTTTATTGGAAATTGTTTTATATTTTTAAAAATTGCGGTTTAATAAAGGATTGGACATTAAAAAGAAAAGATTTCAAAGTCCAAAAATAATACATCTTACAATATATTATCTGAATCGTCTATTTTCAAGATTTTAAATGTTCATATATCTACTCAATCAATACCATTTTTGGAGCTTCAAAGCAAATAATAATTGATGAAAATGGATTTTCAAACGATTGTGGAGATTTCTGGCACCAAAATTGTATCTTTCGACAAAGTTTGGAATTGTGCCTTATTTTGATTGTTTAAAGTTAACATCTTATACAAATTGCACTCTTTACATCATATGATTGTTTCTCAAACATATGAATATTCTTTCTGATGGGAGGTTTTTCTCACGCTTTCTACTTCGATTGTTCTTGAGGATGCATGCAAATCATATCTCTCTCTGAACTTAGAGAGAGAAGCAATACAGAATGGACATGGTTAGCATGCGGCCAAACCCGCACATATAGAAATGCGGGCTTGGTAATAAATATATTTTTTAAATATAATTTGATCTTAATTTTTAGAGAATGTATAATCTTTAATATGGAGATCAAGAATATGAAAAATTAAATAAAATTTGAAAACTAGAAATAATAATTATATTGAGAAAACATTTGGATCGTTGATTACAATTGTTTTTAGATAGACCACCTATTTGCATCCATCTTTAAGATATATGCCCAAGACTGCATATTGTACAAATGCGGTCCAGCCTACCTGAAACAATTGTTCATGCAGAATTACAATTTTAAAAACAAAGATAATAATGCTTAGGGAGAGAAAACAAACAAGTTTACCTTAGTTTTTGGAGCAACGGAAAGCATTCGGATACCCGACCAAAATCCAGTGAGCTCCTCGTGAGGACGATGAAGTTCTTGTATGGTCCGATGTCGATTTCTCTATCAAGAGTACCATAAGGATCATGTGTGGTTGAATCCAGAGAGAGAAACAATGGTGCTGTGCAATTGAAGGAGCTTTTGGGAATGAAGCTCCCAGAACTCATGCATGAAAGCATTAGCTTAGGGACTTCACAACTTCTATTCCTGTTCAATTTGAGGAAAATAGAGATCAAGCACTTCAAAAGCTCCTCAGAGAGCTTGTTGGGCTTCTTACTGTCGTTTACAAAGCCCTGGATCGAGTTCTGTTTGGACCCATGGCCATGCTTTTCTTTGAATCTCTCGTCCTTGAAATCTACTTGCAGACATAGAGCATAGTTAAGATGGTAATTATAGAAGCTAAAAGATTTTTTAATCCTGATGGAGCACATTGTCCGTTTACTCCTTTGTGTAAAATCCAAGTTAGGAGTATTTTTAGGACCCTAAAGTTAAAGGATATAACTATCTTAAACCTATTGACTAACTTTTTAAAAGAAGGGTGGGGTTTGTATAGAGCGTAGGCTTTAAACAATCAAATTAGAGCCTACCTTCAAATAGTATCGAGAAATGTGGTTTCAATACTGCAAATCTTTTTGATAGCCTTATTTTCATCTGTATTTATAAAGTTTAAAGTTTTAAAAATAGTGTAGATCGAGAGATCTATGAAAACTTCAAAATCTAAAAAATTGACGGTCCAAAAGTGCGTTACAAAATACACTTTTTCCAAAAGCTGAAATCCAATTTTTTCTCATGTCCATGCATCTTGATGTGGAGATGATGAATTTGAGGATATTTGGGCATCAAAACAATATCTTCTAGTGAAATTTTTGATGTAGGCTCAAATTTGATTGTTTAGAGCTTCGGCTCGATATAAACTTTTCCCTTAAAAGAATATTTTTTCGAATTGCACTAAATACATACATGAAAAAATTATCTCTTGAGATTGAATAGAGACCACCCAAATTTTATAAAATGAAATGAGAACTCAAAAACTATTCCTTTTGAAATAATAATTTTTATTTTTTATTTGAAATGATCATTTGATATGTCAAATTTTTTGGTAAAAGAAAAACCTTCCCAAGTGGCTCTCTGGCTCGATGGAGTACGTATAAAAATGCTCCCATGGAACATAGTATACACGCTAGAACGATCCATGAGCATAGACAACTATTCATTCAATTTATGAACAGTCATCGAGAGAGAAAGGACCGAATACATGAGCTAATTCATGTTTTGGCTGACCATGATATAACTATCCACTTTAGATTTTAAAAGAAATTTCCATCGACTGTCTTCTCTGCATGTCCCAACATGCGCTCTTCTAAACAAAGAAATTTGTACCAATGATTTTATATGACCACATGGATCACAACGCATTTCCTTGGTAGTAATTTGGGGCAACTGCTAAATGGCACTATTTATGAGGTGTTGACTTCATAGGGTGCACATTAAAAGTCCACCCTTAAAATGTTGTTCTAACTTCGAAAAACCTTACATCTCAACCTGGATATATATGAAAATATTTATAAAAAAAGGATTTCAAGTCTAAAAATAGTGTTTCTTGTAACACATTATTTTGATTGTCGAATTTTCAAAATTTTTATGTGCTTATAGATCTGCTCAAAGACATCATTTTCTAGTAATTTGAAATATATAATTTTGTCTTAACAATAGATTTTTGGGTTATTATAAGGGTTTCTGACGCCTGAAAATTGATTCTTTTAACAAGATTTAGGGTGCGCTTTATTTTGATTATTTATATTTGAAACCCTATCCAAACAACATCCTGGTACATAATCTTCACAATAAAAGACAATGTTTTGAAAAAGACCGTAGATCCATTTACGGAGGTACACAACCTTTCGTGTCACCCGAGTCCACTTGGACTTAGGCGAGTTACTCCAACCTACCCCATGGGCAAAGACTGAGTAGGGGTAAGTTCCACGTCAACTCTCCCTGCTCTTATAAATTTATAAATATAATTAAAAAGAATATAAAAATAAAAAAATATAGAAACAATGGGAAACACCAAATAAGTTTTTAGATTATTTTGGTAGTTTTTAATGTGATTTGAAAACTTTAGTAATTTTTTCCCTTTTTAAAATTTTTCTGAAATATTCAAAATCAAAATCAAAATTTTCAATAACTTATTTTTTATAGGTCTTTTTCTTCTTTTTAATCTTCTAATGCTTTCTGTAACTTCTTTTATTTTTCTTATTTTTACTTTTTTTAATTAATTTTTTAGCTGAATGTGGTTCAGACTAGTTCACTTGGTCTTATTTTTCTTATTTTTACTTTTTTTAATTAATTTTTTAGCTGTTTGTGGTTCAGACTAGTTCACTTGGTCTTATTTTTCTTATTTTTACTTTTTTTAATTAATTTTTTAGCTGTATGTGGTTCAGACCAGTTCATCTCTCCAAGTTACTTACTTTGGTCAAGTAGCTGAGTACCTTGGTCGAGACGAGTTTCTAACCTTGGGCTTGGGTGTATGGTTAATTGCACTTAGTTTACAAGCCTTTTATTTCTCCCCTTTAACTTTGTGAGAAGAAATGACATACAGGATTTCATCAGCAAGGGTAACGACCGTGGGCGTTCGACTATCTCCCTAATCCAACAGTCGTAATCATGGACCCCATCCACCCCACCAAAACCATAGGTTTGAACAGATATCTTTCTTCTCAAAAGCCAGAGTTTTTTGTTTGTTTTAATTCATTATCTTGTGGAATGAGTAAAAGGGTGCAGTTGGCATACGGATGCATGTAGAGGTAAGATGTACTTTCAAATTTTATCATGGTATATAATTGTGATGTAAAATGTTTTTAGGATTATCTAAAAATCTATTTTTATATCTAATTATAAAATTTTAAATTTCAAATATAGTTAAAATCAAGTAGATAAGCATAGGAAAATCTTGAAAATTGATGGTGTAGATAATATGTTGTAAAATGCACTATTTCTGATATCTAAAATCTTTTTTATTTTTTATGGTCATACGTCTCGATGTCAAGATGATCAATCAAAGGGTTTTTTAACATTAAAACTACCTTTTTCGATGGATTTTTTAGGTGCATCCGTAGTTCTACATTATAAGGTGCATCCTTGTATAAACTTTTTCCATAAGTAAAAGGCAATCTACCAAATTTTAGAAAAGAGCAATTATTGCGGAACTATTCGTTGGGTGGGTGGTTTGGGTCTAGAAACCCTAGGATTCGCCTCCCACCGGTTTTTTAAAACTCTTTTACGATACAAAATAGCTAGAAAACTAGTTAGCTGTACTGGAATTGGCTGCACTTAGAGAATGGCCCGGGGCCTTAGCGGTAGTAATGCCATGCCCCATGGTGAGGTTTCTGACTCCATTCTCACCAAAGGATAAGCTCCCAAATCCCCACTTACATACCACTATATGTGCGAGTTAATGTCGATGTGAATAGTTGCATAGCTATTAATATGTGAGGTGGGGGCCACCAAAATGTAGGCCATTTAGGAAACGAGCATGAGGATAAACCGGTCAGCGTGTTGGGCGATAAGTTCACAGTGCTTGGATCCTAAGCTCTAATCCTGCCAAGTTAAGGGGATCTCCCCAGTTGAGCTATTGGAAATAAATAAATAAATAAATAGAAATTTAAGAATGGCTTGGGCCCTTGGTAGTGGGATTGTCGAGTCCCTATGGGGAGGTCTGAGACTCTATTCTAACCAACGGGTAAGGGCCCAAATCCCCATTGACACACCACTTTTTATCACTTTATGATGTGGCCCACATGATGGCATATGTTGGGGGTACAATTGGGCTATATATGCATGTTGTTTACTTACCCAAAAAAAAGAATTGGCTGCACTTACTCAATTCGGCCAGTGACCATTGAGCCCACCGCAAAGAGTGGCAATGGAACGACTAGGCCGATCCAAAACCAAATGATGAAAAAATAATTAAAAAATAAAAAGAAAAAAAGAGGGCCTGGTTGGGCCGGCGGCAGTAGC
Organism: Amborella trichopoda; assembly: GCF_000471905.2. The sequence continues at coordinate 4,707,221 of NW_006498806.1, read as the reverse complement.
CCGGAAGCCACATTTTTTGCCCAGGTTTCATAATAGATTGCCAATATGGTACTAAATGAACTTTCTTTCGTAAAAACTTAGTTGAGCATAATGTTCTTTTTGTTTTTTGTTTTTTTTTCGGGTAACTCAGTAGGAAAGAAAACCCCTACTCAGTTTTTCAAATAGTATAGGAATTGGTTTTTCAAAGATTTTAGTGGGATAGTGTCATAGGAATAAAAATCACAACATGATGATAAGAGTGTGGAGTTGTTACTACCTCGACCCCAACCCATTTCTTAGTGAATACAGTGATCTAGAATAAGAATAACTTGGATGAGACTGTCCATACGAATGGATGGTCCAATTTACCAAGCTCTTTAGACTTTTAATGAATCTTCAAAAAATAATAAAAACCAAGTTCTACGTTAGAGACCATCTAGACTCTCTCTCTCTCTCTCTCTTATTACCAGAGTCACTGCTGCAGCCACCTTCCATGGAAAGCACGGCTTCATACGAAGAACCAAGTGAATTTACCCTTTGCTTGTGTAGCCTTTGGTTTCTCTGTCCCAAAAAATGCTGATTATTGGTTATCTGATGGTCCTCTGAAACTCGAAAATGTTCATTCTCTCTATAAAAGCGGCACCTGAGTTGACCCACTTTCCTTTCAAGTCTAATAATCTCTTGGTCCACTATGCCTATTTCTTCAAAGAGAGCATGTATCTGCACATCAACAATTTCACTTCTTCTTTTTTCTTTTTTGTAATTTGGGTTTCAATTATTAGGTGAAGTTATGCTTTGCCTCAATAAAAAGTAAGGAAAAGGAATAGAGTAAGACCATTTACTTTTGGGTTTCAATTATTAGGTGAAGTTATGCTTTGCCTCTATAAAAAGTAAGGAAAAGGAATACAGTAAGATCATTTACTTTTGTAAGAGAAAGTCACAATCACTCGTAGTTATTAAATTTGAAATCGGGAGGTTAGAGTGTGTGTCATTCACCAAGCTCAATGCTCAAATGAAAATTTTTCAAATCATGTGAATCCCAAGTTGTTGGATTTCACATCTAAAGGCTAAAAGTGATTGTGATATCCATACACTAAAAATAAATGATCTTATAGTATATAATCCCCTTTAATAATAACTATGAAATGATAGGGATAATACAGACTAGTGCCCATTTCATAATCCCATTCTCTATTCTTAATTATTAGCAAGAGGCACATGCAATCACTCCAAGTAATGAACAAAGGGTGTTGTTTCTATAAGGTTGCAACCTTAAACCATCCAATTAAGGCGCACTTCTAAATTTTATCATAATATACAATTTTGGTGTAAAAATTCTTAAGGTTATCTCAAAATCTATTTTTAAATCGAATTATAAAAATTTAAACTGAAAAAATGGTTAAAATCAAGTTGATCTATAAATATATGAAAATCTTGACAATGAACGGTCTAGATAATGTGTTGCAAGATGCACTATTTCTAGGACTCAAAATCTTTTTTTTTTTTTTTTCATATTCATACATCTCGATGTTGAGATGATTAATTAGAGGGTTTTAACATTAAAACAACCTTTTTAGAAGGATTTTTGAGGTGCATTTTTATTTCTATATTTTAAAGTTGCAAACTTATATAAGCTTTTTTCATGAACAAATGATACAGAGGGGTAAGAAGAAATGACTCAAGGCATAGGTAGTCAAGATAACATGGTGTCACAAATAATGTCTTGGATTCCACTCCTACCACATGTGGGACCCTTTCTTCACTGATCTATTGAAAACAAAAAGATATGGGAAATGTTTCTATACTACTCTTACAACATATAAGATTTATGCTTTACCTACCATCTAGCCGTTCCATTTTGATCAAGAGAGCCACTCACCATTTGATCTTAGATTTGACGTCTCAAAGTATTTTAGTTTTAGCTTTTTTATATAAATTATATAATTATGAAATTTGGTACGTGCCATCTTCTCATTGGGCACACCTATAAAAAAATACTAGAGTAATAGAGGATTGGATGTCCAAAATTTGGTGTCAAAATAGTTTATAGAAAAAAATTAAAAATAAAATAGTGTAAAAACGTGACATTGTGATTGGGGCAATCTTAACCGGCCATTTAGAATGGAGGGTTGGATAAGGGGAAATACATAAATTTTATGCTGTAAGGAATACAATTTAGTTTCTCAAAAGTTATAGAGTGGATCCCATTCTCTATCCATAATAACTAGTAAGAGGCAAATGCAATACACGATTAAATTATAGAAAAGTACACAACAGGACCATTACTGAAATGAAAGATACGGAAATCTAAAAAGGGGCAATTATGATATTTTAAAAATATTTTTTGAAAAGGTACTTGATTGAAGTGAAAATTTTAAAACTAAAAACTCTAATGTGATCTCTTTAATAATTTTGTAAGGGATTTTGACCCTTACACGATACAAAATCTAAATTGTCTATTAAAAAACAAAGCTTCCTTTATTCCATTTAAATATACTCTTGTACACATTTTCCTCTAAGTATTTTGTAATGGGTGCGGTTTCTATAGAGCCTAGGCTCTAAACAATCAAATTAGCGCCTACTTTCAAATAGTATCAAGAAATATGATTTCAATATTGGAAATATTTGTGATAGCCTTAAAATATAATTTCATATTTATTTATAAAGTTTAAAGCTTCAAAAATAGTACAGATCGACAAATCTATAAAAACTTGAAAATCTTGAAAATTGACGGTCCAAAAATGCATCACAAAATACACTATTTCCAAAACTTGCGGTCTATTTTTTTCTCATGTCCATGTATCTTGATGTCGAGATGATCAATTTGAAGATATCTGGGCATCAAAACAACCTCTTCTAGTGAAATTTTTGAGGTAGGCTCAAATTTGGTTGTTTAGAGCCTCGGCTCTATATAAACTTTTCCCTTTGTAATAGTAAGAGTAATCTAACTTAAAGTCCCTCTCTTATGAAGTCCATCTCTCATTCAAATACTATTTGTCGCTACCGTTCAAATGTGGTGTAAACATATGGATAATGAGATAAATATAAGGAAAAGTATATAATGAGATCATTTACTTTTTTCACAATGGTGGCCACAATTAATCTTGACTACTGGATGTGAAATTGGCTGGCTGCATTTATTTCATTGACCAAGCTCAAAGTTCAAAAGAAATTTTTTCAAACTTTACGACACATCTAAACTATCAGATTTCACATTGGATTGTAATGAATAATTGTAACATCCCTGCACAAAACGTACATGGTCTCATTGTATACAATCCCCAAATATAATTGACTTCTCAAGTAAAAGTAAGCTAAATTAGAATCAGGTTTGGGCTTTGATTTATTAGTAGTTGATCTTAGTAACACTACATCTTAAGTTCAACTCCTACCCTAATGCTGAACTACCAAAAAAGAAATGAAAAAAAAAAGAGGAAAAAAAAAGGCTTAATTAGCTCGAAAGACCAATAAACCCTCGCAAAATGTAGCTAAATATAGAACAATGATCTAATGCAACGATTGTATCATAGTATAATGCAACGACACTTATAGAAAACTATGTTTGTGGTATTTGTATGACTTCAAAATTTCACACACACTCTCTTCATCTCAATAATCAATCCTTCAAAAAAAAAAAAACAATTTGAACCCTAAATATGGTCAAAATGAGTTCCCTCCAAAAACGAATCTAGACCATTCATTTTGTGAATTTCAAGATCTTAGCCTTTATAAACTCAAAATCATTTTTTTTATTTTTTAACATTGTTCATCTAATGATAATAAAGCCATCCAAAAAAATTAGAAATGAAAAAGTTCTTCTAAAGCCTAGATCTAAGCATCTTACCAAAATGAACGGCCTATGTTAATTGGGCTAAAAAAATATTTTCTACGCTATGTTTTCAAAAAAAAAAATTTTGTAATTGTTCATTAGAATAATAAAAATGTATATTTTAAATTTTAGATCAAACAAATGACAATAAGATAGTTTTTTAAAATTATTGCATAATATTACTATACAACGATTGCAAATCATTGCTCGTTAAATATATGTCCACTAAAGCAGATGTTACTCCTTGACGTACGGCGAGTGTGCAACTCATCCACAAAAGAAGTAAGAGAAGTTTTCGCTTATGTGCCCATAAATTAATGTGATCATAAAATTTTCTTTTAATTTTTGTTTTCCCATGTCCATACCTTTTTTTAACCATGATTTTGGTCCGTACTAGGTGAGGTATCCCATCACATTTGAGCTTGAAGGCCTGAAGTGCTATTTAGAAGCACTCCAAGCTTTGAAATCAAGAATTTTATTATCATTTTGGATTTTAAAGTTCCAAAATAAAGTATTTTGAAAAAGTTAAAAGAAAGAATGTAAGACTGTTTACTTTTAATATAAAAAGATCACAATTACTTTTAGCTATCCAATGTGAAATCTGATAGCTTAGGTGTTTCATAAAGTTTGACTTTTTTTTTATTTAAATTTGAGTTTAGTCAATGGAATAAATGCAACCATCTAATTTCACATCGAATGATTATGATTAATTGTGATTACCTTGTACCAAAGATAAATAATTTCATTGTATACTTTTTTAAAGTTTAAAAATAATAATATAGACGTAAAATATAAAAATTTAAAAAGATTACAATAGCAAACACCGTGAAATGAGTGCAAATTTCTAAAAGAAATATTCTTATCCGCTTCATCTATTTTTCTAAAGACCTGTAATTGTAAATCTGATATTTTAGTACAAGGTTTTAAATTTAGGGGCCGTTTATCTAAGGTTGCAACTGGATTCTACAAGGCGGTAATGAGGAGAGTAGGTCCTCATAATTTTAATTTTAATTTTATTTTTAATTTTAATTTTAATTGAATGTACCCTAAATAGTTGGGAAAATTTTTAATTGCATATATCAATTAATTTACTTTAAATAATTGGAAAAAGACTCTGACCGCATGTGCACTGATGCCCTCTTTATCACCGTCCAACCCTGGACGGTGATAATCCCATGATTGTGTAGAACACTTTCTCAAGAATAAAGAACTGCTCGTATTATTACCTCTTCTTCAAGATGATCTCCATCGTCGCCTTTTTGCTCGTCATTTCCTGTCTCACCTTCTGCTTCTTCTCTGTCATGATTTCCGACCTGGTCCGCATCTTCTTTTCTCTCTTCAGTCTCTTTTGCCATCAAGAAATATTCAAACCTCATGTAATTTATACAGTGGAGAGAAGAGGAAAAAACCTATTGAGTTATGCAAATCTCAGAATTGAGAGAGAGAGACAGAGAATAATCCAAGAAATAAGGAAACTGAATTAGAGAATTCAAGTAGAGAGCGAAAGATCAGAAAGAAAAACCAGGAGCACAAGGGTCAAATTGGAACAGGTAGTCAAGAGAACTCAAGGAGAACGAACTTATGGAAATTGCAATTTAAAGAGAGGCTTCGGTGTCCTATGACCGCCATTAAAACCGCTGAACATTCGCAACAAGCAGAAAGAAAATGAGGGAAAGGAAAGGAAAAGAAGAGAGAGAAAAAGGAGAATGGAGAGAGAAGGTAGGATGAGGTCTGCAAATCCATGGATGTCCCATGAACTCCACCGCCACTTTCAGACATGAAACGCATGAACAAGTTCAAGTGCCCCACAGCTGCATAGAGAGAGAGTTAACATTTTAGAGAGAGAGAGAGAGAGAGAGAGAGAGAGAGCAGTGAGAGGCGATCAACTTCGACGAATAAAT
>NW_006498806.1:4664813-4692919 GCF_000471905.2 Amborella trichopoda | reverse complement strand
AAAAGATCACGTAGGTCTTTCTTTCATCAAAACTCGGCTTAACCGGTATTTCGTTATTTATTCATTTTATTTCCTAATTTGGTTTGAATTTTTCTAATTATGTTTATTGGAATTATGCTTTTCTATTCTATTTGATTCTGCATTTATTTGTTGTTTTTGCTGTAGTGGACTAAAAATCATTGTGAAATGATTATGCTTTTTATCATTCTTGGAAAGAAATACCCATTTCTAAGTTGGGAAAAATCAGCTATTAAATTTTAATTATGTTTATTGAAATTACGCTTTTCTATTCTATTTGATTATGCATTTAGTTTTTGTTTTTGTTGTAGTTTTGAGAAATCAGTTATTAATTTTTAATTATGTTTATTGAAATTACGCTTTTTTGTTCTATTTGATTCTGCATTTAATTTTTGTTTCTGCTGTAGCGGATTAAAAATAATAATCTGAATTTTTTTTATTTTTTTTATCATTCTTGGAAAGAAATCTCCATTTCTAAGTTTGGAGAAATCGGCTATTAATTTTTCAAGAAATCAAATATCAGTTTGGAGAAATCAGCAATTAATTTTTTTCAAGAATTCAAATATCCTCTAAGTTTTCACTAAGAAAATTGATTGAAATTCTTGATAAATATTTTAGAGTGAAGACAGCTTCAAGTGAATCCTTCGCCTAAATTTTGCTCAGTTTTATTTATCTTGAGTTTTTAATTTGATCCTTTTCATTTTTCTACAGTAGATATATCTTCATTTGCGTATTTTTTTGATTGATGACTTGTGATGAAGATTTACTAAGTAATGAAGCCGTTGTATAGCCCTGTATATTTTTTTCTGAATAATAAAATGGATTTTTTTTATTTTGAAAACTATGAATTGATTTGGATTCCCGCATTTTAAATTCAATTGAAAACTGACTTTTTACTGGATGTACTACTTTTATTAAACTTGACATTCTTTTTTTTCTTCATGTCCAATCATCTCATAGTCTAAATTTGAAATTTTTTTTTTTTTTGATGTCCAATCATCTCAGTGTAGATGATCAGTTGGACGGTTCTCCTCTATGGAACACTCTTCATGATCAGCCAGATTTTTTAGAAGCACCTTTTCTCAACCGTATACAGTTGCAACCTTATACAAACTTTTTCCAAGATATAAATATAAACGAAACGAGAATCTTCTAAAATAGAAAAAGAAGGGATAAATATAAAAATAAAAAATAAAAAAAAATAAAAAAATAAAAAGAGAGAGATGAAAGATATAAATATAAATGAAAAGAGAATATTTTAAAAGAGAGATGTGCTTAAAAAAAAAGTTTCATATAAAATTATGGAACTTAAAATAGGTCTTCAAACCCTATTATGCTTCCCTCCTTGTATTTATATTTATATTGTTAATTTATATTTGTATTTGTAATATATTATATTATATATATTATATAATATAAATAAATATTAATAAATTATATAATATATGTTTGGGTATGGTTTCTATAAGGTTGCAACCTTAAACAATCCAATTAAGGCGCACCTTAAAATTTTATTATGACATGTAATTTTGTTGTAAAATTTCTTAGTATTATCTTAAAATCTATTTTCATACCTAGATAGAAAATTTTAAATACCAAAAATGGTTAAAATCAAGTACATCTATAAATATATGAAAATCTTGAAAATGGACGGTCTAGATAATGTGTTGCAAGATGCACTATTTTCGAGATTCAATTTTTTTTTTTTTTCATATTCATATATCTCAATGTTGAGATGATTGATTAGAGGGCTTTTTCAACATTAAAACAACATTTTTGATAGATTTTTGGGGTGCATATATGATTCTACATTTTAAGGTTGTAACCTTGAATAAACATTTCCCTATATATTTTAGGGAAAGCTTTCTATGTTCCCCACATAGCAGTTCTATCCTGCCCTTATCCAACCCTCTATTTTTGAATGGAGGGTTAAGATTGCTCCAATTACAATGTCACGTCTCTACATTGTTTTATTTTTAATTTTTTTTCTATAAACTATTTTGACACCAAATTTTGGACGTCCATTCCTCTATTAAACTCACACTAACGAAAAATATAAAAACATATTTTCAATAAATAAAATAACCAAAATACCCCTGAAAATTTCAAGGGGTATTTGGGACATTATTTTTATCGAAAATTATTGTTAATATTTGTTTTAGGTGCGCCCCAATGAGAAGATGACACGTACCAAATTTCATATTCAAAAAATTTGTATTAAAAAAATTTATTAAAATAATTTGAGACGTCGGATCTATGATCAAATGGTGAGTGGCTCTCTTGATAAAAAATGGACGGCTGCATGGTAAGGGGAGGATAGAATTTGTCATAAGTACCTAGAACTTCATCAAACATATATCAACTTTATATTTCAAGAAGTTGTCATAAGTACCTAGAACTTCATCAAACATATACACTCAGAGTTTCCTTAAATAATTTATTGCTTTTTAACGAAGAAGAACTTCCAATTTTCTAGGGACATTATTCTGCTAGTTATCAAACAGGCCCTTATAGGATTTACATGGTCATCTTTATTATCAAACAGACTCTTATAGGATTGGGTGCGGTTTGTATAGAGCTTAGGCTCTAAACAATCAACTTAGATCCTACCTTCAAATAGTGTCGAGAAATATGATTTCAATACCAGAAATCTTTTTGGTAGCCTTAAAATATATTTTCATATTTATTTATAAAGTTTAAAGCTTTAAAAATACTGTAGATCGAGAGATCTATGAAAATTTGAAAATCTTGAAAATTGACAGTCCAAAAATGCGTCACAAAATACATCCTTTTCAAAACTTGAAATCTATATCTTTCTCATGTCAATACATCTCGATATCAAGATGATCAATTTAAGGATATTTGGACATCAAAACAGCCTCTTCTAGTGAAATTTTTGAGGTAAGCTCAAATTTGAGTACTCCTTACAATCAGTTAGTCGTTAGTCTTTTACAGTTAGGGCTTGGGAGCCTCCGTCCCTTTATTGGAGGAATGGGATATGAGTAGCGATCATCCGACCGGGCAAGTTTGACCGGTTCGAGCACCAAAATATGTGCTCCAAAATAAAAATTATAAAAAATTGCATAAATATCTGTTTTAGTTTCCGTTATTATCAAAATATCGAATATTTTTTTGTCATGTTCATTTTTTGTACTTCATGACAAATTTTTTTAAAAAGATGAAACTGCCCATGTGGGTAATCCAAAGGCAGCTTTGCCAAATCGTGTACACCAGTTTCTCATTGGGAGAGAGACAGGTTGAGAGAAAAAAAATTCAGTTATTCAAAAACCGAAATTGGATCGATTTCAGTTTTTGAAAAATCGAAAATGGGTAGTTTCATCTTTTTAAAAAAAATTGTTATGAAGTCCAAAAACGGACATATCAATAATAACATAAAGTATTTGGTATTTTGGTAATAACAGAAACTAAAACGGATATTTACATAATTTTTCTAAAACTAAGACCAATCAAGCATATTTCGACAACCTTTTTTCTATAATATTTTTCATTTTTTTGAACGACTATTCATACATGTCTTTATATTTTTAGATTTAGTTTGATCAATAGTCAGATTGTTTAAAAAACTATTTTAATAGGCAACTTAATCATTAAATAAGGGGATATTAATTTTTTTTTACAAAAATACAATAATAGTTTAGAAGTCAGTATCTTGAAATTTTATTTATAGAGTATATTTATCTTTTAATAAGAATTTTAACTTTATCCTTTTATGAAAATGACTAAAGTACTCATTGTTTACTAATATTTATACAAACACCCTTATTTGATTAAGAAGATAATTTAAAAAGCAACTTTTTTTAAAAGTAACACTTCATGTTTAATAAATTCACCCATTATAACTCACTCTAACATTAACTTTTATAATTTCAAAAATTGTGAATTATAAATTATCCCAATGAATAATCGTTCTCGCCCTGCAATGTCGTGCCCAATTGCTAATGATACATTTTGATTTAACTGCAGAGCTAAAATTGCATTAAAAAGGGTTCACGTGAGTTTTTTTACCTACGACACGCGTGCAAGTGGCATAATACATTGTAATTGATTGTGTACATAAAATAATAATAATTGATTTGTCCAACAAAAAATCCAAAATTTACAACAACATTGGCCACCATAAAAATTCTCTAGCTCGACCAATCAAACTGGTGTTCAAAATGTGGCCTCGACCTCGGACTTTGATAAGGTCCCAATCTTGAGTAAGGCAGAGAACCAGTCGAGTTTACCAAAGATCCTCGGCACATCAGCCCATTTTTGGGAGATTTTTATGTAAATTACTAGTGTTTCGATCTTGAGCTGTCCTGACGATTCCAACTCGGCTCGATGATTTTCGAATTATTAAGTCACACTATCATTTTATGATGACATTAAAATCTGTGAAAGCATGATCCATGATAATGAGAGCCACATTTAAATGGGCTACGTACTTTTAGATATTTTTTTTTTTTCATATTTAAATAATTGTACTGGACTTTACTCCAAGTAAATGATACATCTCGAGCCACTCGATTTCACATCTAATAATCGATAATGATTTTAATTTTTTTATATAAAAAAATAAATGATTTTATGGTATATGTTTCCCATTTATATAACTTGTAATGAACTTAAAGTAAGTAGGATTTTGGGCTTTGGCATCCACTTTGAGGTTCCCTTTGGCCACCCTAACAAGATTGATGTATAACTCGATGTCATGTGTTACATAAAGTTTTCGGATGGAAAAATATATTATGAACCATATGAGTAACCTCAAAGTTCAAAAAATACCATACGAGTATCCTCTGTACAGTGAATGGATGGATATGGTGATGGAGCGTGAACAAAGTCGATGTGACCCAAGTGGTGAAGCAGTCTTTGTTTATGAACAAATTCCTACAGTTTCAGGAAATTTCCAAAGAATTGTATGCAATAATAACTTTTAGGGTGTGGTTTCTATAAGGTTGCAACCTTAAACAATTCAATTAAGGCGCACCTTAAAATTTTATCATGTAATTTTGTTGTAAAAAATGTTTAGTATTATATTAAAATCTATTTTCATACCTAATTAGAAAATTTTAAATTTCAAAAAGGTTAAAATCAAGTAGATCTATAAATATATGAAAATCTTGAAAATGGGAGGTCTAGATAATGTGTTTCAAGATGCACTATTTCCGTTATTCAAAAACTTTTTTTTTTTCATATTCATGGATCTCAATGTCAAGATAATTGATTTTAGGACTTGTTCAACATTAAAACAACATTTCCAATAGATTTTTGAGGTGCATATGTGATTATACATTTTAAGGTTGCAACCTTATATAAACTTTTCCTAACTTTTAACTATGGCTATGGCATACCATACCATTTTCTCCACATAAAAATTCGACGTAGATTCTCGCCGTATTATCACGGTCAATATTGTACATTCTCTCTTTCATTCGGCTAACAAACCCTAGCCTCTTTTTTATTTTATTTTATTTTATTAGAAAAATTTCGTATAGAACCCTAATTTCTCGTATTATTTCATGGTAGGCCATTTTTCCATTTTTCTTTCAAGGCATAAGGAAATCCGTAAGGATTTCACTCTACCTCTTCATCTCTTATTTCCCTCTTTTATTGACTTTTGACCATAAATCTTTTTATACTATTTCATCCCAAAAAAAATTTTAACTCTCATTTTCCCTTTCCACCCATTAAAAAAAAATTTAGGTTGAAATGGTATAAAAATCTTAATTAGGGTTAATTTTTATGATCGAAGTTATATGGAGATAAGAGATGAAGGGGTATGACGAAATATTTAAAGGTTTTCTTATGTCGTTTGAAAGAAAAATGAAAGGGGGTCTACCATGAAATAATACGAGAAATTAGGGTCACTACCTCTTCTAGAAATCTATGCCAAATTTAATGGTGATCCTTTGGAGTCCTACACACATGGGTATGGAAAGGTCCCATAGGATTATTACTCTTTTTTATGTAGATAAGGGAGTTATCTTTTTTGAAGGTGTGGGGGTGAAAACCACATGGTGGTAATGAGACATGGGGGTGCTGCCACCACAACCCAGTCCCTTTCCTACCATACCCTTACCTTGTTTACATGAAGTTCACAAACAACCCGGTGTAAACTTGTCTCAATTAGGGCTGGGCCGGAAGGTCCAGGCCTAAGGGCTCAAGGGCACAAAATGTGGGCAAGGCCTCTTTGGTCAAATACAGGTTTGGGCTCCCGGCCCTATAAGATATAGGAACTGGCCCAGCCCAGCCCACCTTGCCCCAGCAATGTAACCCTATAAGGGACGGGCCTAGCCGGACCCGTTGCAAGCCCTGTCCCCATGCTGAAGATTTGACCTCTCCAAGTTCTGGGTGTGTCTTTTGGCAGAGTTGGATTGGTTGTTGTTGAAAAACTTGAGGGAAGAGATGAACCCACTCCTAGGTTCATAAAGATCAGGCTTTTACCAGAACTGTGAGAACTCTATAAATTTCTGTGTCGCTCTCCATGGCCATGACACCCTTTTTAAAGAGGGATGGAGGACGTCGTTCTCCAACATTCGGCTTCCTCCTGAAATCTCTGAGAAAACGTGGCCCTGTAATCCTAGGAAGTGGGTGGTTACATTCTAGCCGTTAGATAACGACACTTTCTCTCTCTAAGGAGCCTCCTTTTTTTAGTGATAAGCATTAAATTATATGACAGAGAAATATTGCACATTTAAAGGTCCCATGGCCATACACACGTACTAATATCTCCCACTTGGCCATGAGGGCCAGATATATTGAAATATCATAAAGTCTTTACCACTTAATGAATTTAACATTTATGTACATATTTTTGTCATGAGGCTTTCACGCAAGTGCGATTATACATCTCATAACAAAAAATATCCAAAGTATGTCATGGTTTTTCATTCTAATGCGGTTTTTCCTCTCATGACCAAGACATCAAAAAATATCCCATTTGGGAGTTCCTGACTTAAACAATTCTAAGTCTCATTAAAGCTATATGTTTTGATAATATTTCTGCACTCAATCCATTTGTTAAAGGGTCTACAATCATATATGAAGATAGCAAATAACTTACAGTTATTCCATTCTTTTTAATAATATCATAAATATAATGATAATCAATTTCAATATGCTTACCCTTGGAACTATAAGCTTCATTTATAATTGATAAAATAGTAGCCTGATTATCACAAAAAATTTAACATGTCCGTCGATTATATCCAGCTTCAAATCATTTATGAAGCATTTAATCCAAACGGCATAAGTTGTAGCAATGCTACAAGCAATTTCCATAGTATACCGAGCTACACAACCTTATTTCTTACTAGACCAAGAAACACATCCACGTCTAAAGAGGAATACAATTCTTGAGGTTGATTTTTTATCATCTAGGTCTCTTGCAAAATCTGCATCAGAATACCCAGTAACATTTAAGTTGTCATCTTGGAAGCACAACTTGTAATTTTTAGTTTTCTGAATATATCTGAGTATCATTTTTACAGCTTGCCAATGAGCCATTCTAAGATTACTCTGAAATCTACTTACAAGACCATATGCATGACTCAAATCAGGTCTTGTACACAACATGACATAATTTATGCATCATATAGCTCGAGCATCTGGAATTCTTTGCATATTAGCTTTGTCACTATCATTTAATGAACAAATTTTCTTTGATAATTTCAAGCCTTTACAAACATGTGTATCTATGGGCTTGCAATTTTTCATCTTAAATCTCTTTAAAACACTTTCTAAATAATTTTCTTGAGATAAACATATAAGTCTTGAACTTCTATCTACTGTTATCTTAATGCCCAATACATATAAGGCTTCTCCCATATCTTTCATCTCAAAATGGGAACTTAACCATGATTTGGTATGGTTAATCATGCCAATATCATATCGAAATATCATGAACATATAGTGACAATATAACAAAATTGCTCCCAATATTCTAAGCTTATACACAATGGTCTAACCTATTGGCTATATAACCAATTTCAATGATTGCATTATGAAAAGTAAAGTACCATTGCCTAGAAGACTGTTTTAGACCATATAAAGATTTCTTAAGTTTATATACTTTGTCTTTTTTGCCTTTAATTACATATCCTTCTGGTTGTTTCATATATATATCTTCTTTTAATTCTCCATTTAAGAAAGCTGTTTGGACATCCATCTGAAATAATTCTAAATCATAATATGCAACTAATGCAAGGATGATCCTAATAGATGAAAAATTTGATACTGGAGACTAAGTTTCTACGCAATCTATACCCTCCCTTTGGGTAACTCTTTTAGCTACCAACCTAGCTTTATATTTATCAATGGATCCATTTGTATTAAGTTTTTTCTTTAGGATCCATTTGCAACCGATGACTTTTCTATCTTTAAAGAGGTCAACCAACTCCCATACTTGATTTCTTTTAATATAATCAAGTTTATCATCCATGGCTTGAGTCCACTCAGCTGAGTCATGTGAGCTAATAGCTTCCCTGTAACTACGAGGTTCATCTATCGTATCATCACTCATTGAAGAACAATTATCTTCATTCATAAATACATAAAATTCTTCTAAATTCGTAGGTGAGACTCTAGTTCTTTTAGGCCTATTTGGTATACTTGATTCAATTGAATCATTCTCACTAAATGTAAAGGGAGTTTGAAAAACAGGGTCTTCCAGACTCTTATCTTTATCAATTTCATGTAAGCCAATAGGCTTATTTAAAATATTTTTATCATTTATATTTTCTAATAAATGAGCATCACGACTCTCTACTAATGATCTAGTATCATGGTTATAGAATCTATACCTTTTAGAAATTTTTGAATAGCCTATAAAAGAGCATTTTATAGTTTTACTTTATAATTTATCTCTATTTTGTAGTGGTTCAAGCACATGTGCCCAAGAACCCCAAACTTTTAGGATAGTAAGGTTAGGTTTTCTACCTGTCCATAATTCATATGGGATCAAGTCTATAGATTTAGTTAGAACATGATTAATGATATATATTGCAGTGTTGAGAGCCTCATCCCAAAAATGAGGCTATAAATTTGAATGGCTCATCATAGACCTAATCATGTCCATTAGAGTTTTATTTCTCCTTTCAACTACACCATTTTGTTATGGTATATATGGCATAATTATTTGGTGAAATGTACCATGCTCCTAACAAAATTCATATAATAAGGTGGAGCAATATTCACCTCCCCTATCTGTTCGAAGAATTTTAATATGTCTACCTAACTGATTTTCTACCTCAGCTTTATATTCTTTAAATGTTTCTAATGCATCTGATTTCTTACTAATTAGGTATACATAATGTGAATAATCGTCAATAAATGTTATGGAATATTCTATACCTCTATATGTTTTCACATTTAATGGGCCACAATTATCATAGTGAACAATACTAAGTAGTTCACTAAACCTTTTTTCTTTAAGGAAAGGCTTCTCAATTAATTTACCAGAAATACATGGCTCGTATGTTTTGAACACAATTTCTCCTAAATTGGGGAGCAAGCATCTTTTAACCATATGATTTATTTTGTCTTTAGTTATATGTCGTAATCTTAAGTGTCATAAATATGAATAATTCATACATATAAAAGCATCAAAAGAAGCATCAATATAACCAGAAAAGGACGAACTTTCATTAATATTCAGTCAGTACAAATTGTCAACTTTAGTACAGTACACCAAAGCTCTAGAATAGTTCCCAATGGTAACCCGACCAGACCTGAACCTTATTTCATAACCCTTGTCGTCTAGCCTTGGGACAGAAATCAAATTGTGCCTCATATTGGGCGCATACATTGTATTAGTCAATAAGAGATTTGTTCATTTGGGTAAACATAGGTTGAAAGTACCAACACCTAGTACATCACAGTAGGTGTCATTTTCCATATAAATATGTTGGTTACCGGCAGCAATCTCTTTCAATTATGTGAATCCGTCCTTGGTCCTCGAGACATGTCGAGTGGAGGTTGAGTCGACCCACCAATTTCTTAGGTCATGATCGACAACTATTGATTCTGGGACTACGCAGATCAAGTCATTTCTCTTATTTTGATTATTTCAAACATGATTGTTATTTTGATTCCTACTTTTATTTTTCATCTTAGAACAATTAAACTTGATGTGCCCAATTTCTTTACAATAAAAACAGGTCTTCTCAATCTTATTCTTTTGATTTTTAAAATTTCTCATCGTTCCCTTATACCTATTATTTTTCTGATAATTAAAAAACGTTTCTTGAGGATCTAAGAAGATGAACTTTGGGCAAAGTGGAGCTTATTTGATTTCTTCCTCATTCTTCTCTCAGCTTCAATACTAAGATGCATGAGAAGATTTAATATGGTTATCCCTTGTGCAGAATGGTTCGTAGAATGGTTCAATGCAATTACAACAGACTCCCAAGATGGAAATAGACTGTTAAGGACAATGGACACTTGCATGTGATTGGGGACTAGATTCCCAGCTGCAGCAAGGTCTTTTACGAGCACTGTCATTTTATTGACGTGCTCAGTCATTGAGTCCATTTTTTTCATTCTGCAAGAATTGTATTTTTCTAACAACAATTGTACATAGGTTTCAGAAGTGGTCTCATACTTTTCAGATAGGGCGCCTATCATACTTTGAGCTTTTGTGTAATCCTCAAATACTCTAATTAAATTATCTTCTATAAAGCTCAACATAGTAGTCTTAGCTACTTTGTCATCTTTTAACCATTTTTCAAGTCGCCTTCTGGCTTGACCATTGGTATTAGGCTCTAAAATTGGCGGTTCTATTTCTAGGACATAATCTACCCTATCTTAAAAAAGAATATATCCAATTTTTCTTTTCCACATAGAAAAATTGGTCCCATTGAGTTTTTCAAGTTTGGATAATTCTGACATGACTAACCTAGATGTCATTTTTAATTTTTAGATAATACCTAAAAGTTCAAAAAAAAATTTAATTGTGTTTAAGAAAAGGTTGTCTGCTAGCTAAATCAATAAATTTGCCAACTCTCAGTGAGCTACAACTTCAAAGAAAAATTTTCTCGAACAGTTTATGTTCGCACTGTTGTGATGCAACAAAAAATTAACAAAGTAAGGCAACAATTACTTTTATGTCAAATCTTGCATAAGAATAATTTTCATAAATATTTGAATATGTCTTAGCACAAGATAGATAATCTATAATGATACTTGATATTTTTCAACAAAAAAATATGGCATTGCATAATCACAAAAAAAAAAAATTCACAAAATCAAGATCATGAAATTTTCTAACTTAAAGAGACCAAAGCATAGGATAATTATGCAATGCAGTGACAATTATTATGCAAATAAAATATGTCAAAAATCCCTAAATTATAGGTCATAAAAAAAATTAAATAATAAATAAATACATGCAATTGATATGTAAGCATTTATTCCAATAGAATTGGCACGTGCATAATAAGATTCAATAATATAAAAAAATATGTACTAATTTTCAGCAACAAAAAGATGGAAGAAATAAGATACCAGCGGCCTGATTTTCAACAATCCATGGTCAGTAAAAAAATATATAACAATATGCAAATTTAGATGCTCAGTTACCTTGCATAGAGTAGAAGGAAATTTTTTTAGACAGTCTTTACAAATTACTTTTATTATTATTATTATTAATTTTATTAGAAAATAGAGAGAAGAATTATTTTCCTTTTTTTCTGTTACTTGATCGTGGGCTCAAGTATGTACTGTATCAGCAACTTGACCTTATAGAGATAGAAAATAACTATACAACTTGTTCCTACTCTAAAGAGAGACTAATTTTGAGGCGTACAGAGAAAACCTAATATTGAGGCCTGAAACTAATATTGAGGCGTATACTAAGTCAAGATAATTTTTCTACAACAACCTTAAACTTATTTTCTCTCTCTTGTTATTCTTTTGATAATTCTTCTAACGTCTCAATCTCTTTAACTTTTCTCTACAAAAGATTAAACAGAAGATTTATCCGAGGCTATGATCACGTAAGCCAAATGCAATCTAAAGAGAGAAAATATGGCAAAAGAATTTATAGAGAGAAAATACAACCAACAATACCAGTAAAAACAAATATTGAATCGCAAATGAGAAGCAGTAAATTAAGAGAGCGAAATTTATAAAAAAATAAAAAAATAAATTAAGACTATTATATGAAAAACTTTACAGCAAGATATACGTGAATGAAAAGCACAATATCAAAGTTACTGTAAATTAAACTCAGAAAAAAACGAAAGATATAAAATACTAAAAAAAATTGGGACCTATAAGTTATGAGCCTACCACGCTTCCACAACCTGCTCCGATACCAATGTTGAAAAACTTGAGGGAAGAGATGGACCCCCTCCTAGGATTATTGGGGGATAAAAAACTTAAGGGAAGAGAGGGACACACTCCTAAGATTAGAAGCATTGTCTTGAGACTATCGATCGCAAAGATCTAGTAAAAGGCTATGTAAATTTATGTATCCCTTTCTATGGCCATAAAACCTTTTTTTGAAACCCTTTTTAAAAAAAGATGGAGGAGGTCGTTTTCCGACATCTTCCTTTAATCTCTGATAAAAAATAGACTTGTAATTTTGATAAATAAGTAGTTACTTTCTAGCCGTAAGATAACGGCGCTTTATCTCTCTACAAAACCTTCCTCAGTAATAAGCGAGAAATACTACACTTACAAAAAGCGTCCTGGCCACACACCACCTACTACCTGTTGCTCCGAAAGTGGAACTGAGATTTGAGATTCTCAACGTGCCAGCAAATGTTCACGTGGGTGGAAGAGCTTTACTTACTCTCGTAAACAGTAGCCGAGATTCACTGGAGGTATGTATATATACCTGTCAATTAACCCAATCTATATTTTACGCTTTGTTTATGTTGCTTAAATTTCCTCCTATGCTAACCAAAGGCTGTGGATTGATTGATGCAGCTACGCCTCACTGCTTTGAGACTGCTTCCATCTGATAAACACTCTTTGACCCTCCTCAACAATGTCAGTGGCATTGTGAAGCCAGGGAGGTAGGCCATGGAATTGACTCTTCACATCCTGTGTGTGTATGTGTAAAATGCCAGCTTTATGCTCAGATGAATTATGAAATATGGCAGGATGACCCTGCTCTTGGGGCCTCCCGCCTCTGGGAAATCGACATTGTTGATGGCTCTTGCTGGGAAATTGGACAAGACCGTAACTTTAAAAATTTTATCATTGGTAATGGACCCATTAAAGCTAATGCCTTTATGAAAGCAGGAACTTGCTGGTTGCTCCTTTTATTTTCATGCACATTGCCCCATTTTATATTAAACTTCAAACAAGCAAAAACAAAAAACTGCATTTTATATTAATGTATGATTGTGTATATTGCAGGCATGCATTTATAAACGTAGATGCAGCAAACTCTGTTAATGAATGTAATATGTGTTAAAACAAGGAAATGAGAGTAGGGGAATTTGGCCTTTTGCAACTCATTTAAATTCTTACTAGTACATGGAATGACAAGGGAAAAGGAGTGGGTGACTTTGGCCTTCATCTCATATGAATTCCTATCAGAACATCGAATCGTACCTTGGTGGATATATTGGATTTCGAAGTTCCCATGGGAAATGAATCATCAAGATGGAAAAATTCAATTAATCAATAAATTTTAGGACCTGTGTAAGAAAACATGAAATTGGGTTGAGACTCGCTATAGTCTCCTGCCCAGTTAGGTCTAATAGACTCCCACCGAGTCCCAAAAAAGCCAGACTTGGGCGGTTCCCCTGTGTGTGGTTCTGGGCTCGGCAGGGTGACAAGACAGAGTGTCTCGGGCAAGTCCAAGTAGACTTGGTCGAGTTTTCCATCACTAGCTAGGAGATATCCATGTAAATAAATAAATAAAATAAAATAAAATAAATAGAAGATTCTATGGAACACATTTGCAGATTTTTGCTGCTAGTTGACCCAAGCAATGAATTCAAAGCCTTCCTTCCATTCCTTCCACGGGCTGAGTGGTGGCACACTGCTACTCATCATTCAATGACTAATGTGACACCACTTGAAGTAATCTGTGGCCAACAATCACCTTTGTGAATTCTATTATTGCATGTAGTAGTCTATGTTCAACCACTTCCTCATCTGGCTTTGTAGCTTTGTAAATTCATTGGACTTTTAGTCTTTACATCATCATTATTATCATAAGAGCCTTTTCCAGCTATTTGGGGTCGGTTACACGAATCTTAGTCTTTTATTCTGCTCAGTGAGTCTTCACCATGTAGGTTAAATCCTATATTTTGGATGCATGATCAAGTGAAACAGAGACTAACTAGAAACATAGGAAGAGGGAGTTTAGTTGGTGATCTGATTTTCCTTTTGTTTCAGCCGTGCCACCTAATGTCCATAGTAGATTAGTAACCCAAGGCCTAAAGAAGATAGCTCTAAGATTTTGTGGACCTTACTGAGTTATTGAATGCATCAGTCGCCTACAAATGCTTGTTGTGATGACAAATCATCAATTGATCCACAAATCATGCTTAAAGAGGAGTTGGGGTTTTTGAGCAGTGATACTAGCTGTCCTTCATTCTTTTCTGGAGTAAACACATTTATCAAACATGTAATCATATTAGATAATCGGGTGTGCAAGTTCTAACATTGTGGCATAGCTATGGTCCTAGTTCAGTGCACTGATGTGGAAATGGAAAATGCTATATGAATTTACTACAGAAGCTTAAGGAATGGCGTTCCTATTCCAGCCTTGGATCATCCCCTGCTTCTCTCGGAAGTTTGGCATGGTATGGCCCATATTAGAAGGAATACTTGTTGATAAAATGATAATAGGAAGTAGACTTGGTATATTTTGGGGTGTGTCCAAGGAGGCTATGGTACATTGGATAAGAAATCTTGCATCTCATTGTTAATATACCTTGAAGATTAAAAAGAAAAGGCAAATGGGTAACTTCAATGAACAATATGCTGCTTTTATCTTTTGCTACCTTCTACTGAAATTGTTTGTTTGGCTTTTGTTAGACAAGTGGGCATATTACATACAATGGTGAGTCGCTTCAGAACTTCTACCCGAGGAGGACTTCTGCATATGTAAGTCAGATTGACAATCATATTGGGGAGCTTACTATTCGTGAAACACTAGATTTTGCTGCAAGATGCCAAGGTGCTAGAGGCCAAACCGCAGGTTTGCTTTCTCTATCCTATCAAAATTTGCTATTGTATAGTGACAGGTAGTCTCTTTGGTTTAGTGTTCCTTCAGATGTGGAAAAAGAAGAGTTAGGGGGATCCATTGTATAAATTCCCTCCCCCCTCCCGCCCTCTCTCTCTCTCTCTCTTCCCTCTCTTTAATACAGTGTTTTTCTTTAGTAGATTGAGTGCGCTAGTTTCTTGTTACTTGAAATGTGTGTTCCGCATCTTTGTTTTTAAACCTTGATATTGGAGATTGCTTTTGTATGTAGCCATATATATCTACACACTCTTCCCTTCTCCCCCGGTGGCTGAAATGTAAATTTCCTTCCACAGGCACCATGGAAGAATGCAATCTTGACATTCCTAGATTATGTAAGATCAAACTGGTAACCTGAATTCAGACCCTTCCATGGGGGTAAAACTACTTTACTATATGTTGAAACCTCTCGGTATCGTACATCAAAATTGAGGGCTTTGGATTAGAAGATTTCTAAAAAGGCTTTAGGATGGGTTAGTTGATAGATCACCTTCTGTGTGTGAGACATACTTTGGCAAGAATGCAATCTTGACATTCCTAGATTATGTAAGATCAAACTGGTAACCTGAATTCACACCCTTCCATTGGGGTAAAACTACTTTACTATATGTTGAAACCTCTCGGTATTGTACATCAAAATTGAGGGCTTTGGATTAGAAGATTTCTAACAAGTCTTTAGGATGGGTTAGTTGATAGATCACCTCCTGTGTGTGAGACCTACTTTGGCATAGTCCTTATAGTTGATGTTTCGAAACCTCTCGGTATAGTACATCAACATTGAGGGCTTTGGATTAGAAGATTTCTAAAAAGGCTTTAGGATGGGTTAGTTGATAGATCACCTCCTGTGTGTGAGAACTACTTTGGCATAGTCTTTTTAGCTGATGTTTCACGATGCTGTTGGCATACTGCTCCCTATAACTAGGGGCTAGGAGCAAGGCAAATGCAAAAGGTTGAAAGACGTGGCTGTTAATTTATTGATCTTGTATAGTAGGTTGAGTTGTGTGCGTGTGTGTGCGGATGCGAGACTCATGCTTGGGAGGGAGAGTTAGAGGGAGAGTTAAATGTATTACAGGTTACGTAGTGTGGATTTTTTATTAATTCAACTTTTAGGACTTGCTTATTTGCTGGACTTTTTGGTGGATTATTCTGGTAAAATATTCGCAGCTAATTGTTCTCTATTGGTAATTTATGCATAAACGATATCTGATGCATTGGAAGTGGCACGATTTTTCTGAATGGCATTAGATGGCAGCATTTATGTTGCCATGGCTTCATTCAGCTTAGAAGAAAACGCAGAATACTTTGAACAATTCATTTTGACTAGTCTTTCTTTTTATGTCCCAAATAGAGTTAAGTGTTATAGCAGGGGTTTCAATGACTAGTAACCCTATTCCACCAATACATAGGATAAAATTGTGGAATCTTTGAAGTACTTTAATACTTTGAACCATTCATTTTGACCAAGTCTTTCTTTTTATGTTCCGAATAGATTTAAGTGTTATAGCATGGGTTTCAATAACTAGTAACCCTGTTCCACAAATAAATAGGATAAAATTGCAGAATCTTTGATGTGCTTTACTGAGTGTTCTTGCAGCCACTGTTTTATGAGTAGACATTTCCTCACCCTTTCGTTCTTTCCATTTATTTTTTATCTGGAGTATTCTCTTAAATTATTGTGTTTATTTGTAGGATACCTGAGTGATCTGACAAATCTCGAGAAGGAAAGGAAAATACATCCAAGTCCCGAAATTGATGCTTTTATGAAGGTTACCATACTAATCTTGGCTGAGATTGTATTATACATTTTTCTGTTTTTTATAGAATGAGTTTGCATGTTTTCTAAACTATAAATTTGCCGCACAGGCAGCTTCAGTTGGAGGAAGCACTCCCTTGCAACTGACTATGTCATGAGAGTACCTGGTCTTGACATCTGTGCAGATACCCTAGTAGGTAGTGACATGGACAGAGGTGTTTCTGGTGGTCAGAAGGAGAGAGTGACTACAGGTTCTTTTCATGTTCCCTTGCTTTTTATCATGTTCCACTGACACTCTGTATTGTAAGAATTCCTAATGTAATGACGAAGTTCTTTGATCATGGATGCCACAAGGCTATGTGCTATAGAAAGTCTAATGAAATATTTTTTCTATCTTGCTTGTAACAATTCTATATTCTTAATTATTGTGAAGAATGATAGTAGCACACCCATAAAAAAGAAATGAGAAAACCTTATCAGCGGATGTCATTCTCTATTGGTGTCTTTCAAGGACATGGAAGAACCTTATTATTTATTAGTTTGTGACTCTTCCCAATTAATGTGTCACTAACCGTTAGAATTTGACATGCATAAATATGCAGTTACATATGTGCATGCACAAATATGATATTTCTCAAGAGAAATCAAATAAACCTTCTGCAATATCGTTTAGAAAAATCTGTGTATGTATTACTGGTGCCTTTCACACAATGAAAAGCTTCAAAAGTTGCATCTAGGTATTTGATTGTTCATGTTATGTAGTGAATACTTTCTGACAATGTCACAAAATTATTATGCATTTCAGGGGAAATGGTGGTTGGACCAAGGAAAACACTCTTTATGGACGAAATATCTACGGGACTTGATAGTTCCACTACTTTCCAAATTGTTAAATGCGTTGGAAATTTTGTTCATCTCATGGAGGGAACTGTGTTAATGGCTCTTCTTCAGCCAGCTCCAGAGACATTTGAACTTTTTGATGATCTAATTCTCTTATCTGAGGGACAAATTGTTTATCAAGGTCCTCAAGAATCTGTTCTGGAGTTCTTCGAGTCACTGGGATTTGTGATACCACTTCGCAAGGGAGTTGCAGATTTTCCTCAAGAGGTTTCTAAGATTACTTGTTGATACCATTTGGCCTTATTTTCTTATTCTCATTTTTGTTTCTCACTTGGCTCATTACATTCCTTTCCGTTCTACTTCTCAGGTCATGTCTAGGAAAGATCAGGCCCAATATTGGGCTGATAACTTGAGGCCTTATGTTTTTGTTCCAACTTCAAAAATCGCAGAAGCATTCAAGGAATCTAAATATGGAAAGCTCGTCGAGTCCAATCTTTTGGTTCCTTTTAATAAAGCAAATGAGAATCAATCAGCCCTAGCACGATCTAGATATGCTGTTTCAAAATGGGAGATTTTTAAGGCCTGCTTTGCCAGAGAACTTCTTTTAATAAGTTGGCATCGCTTCTTATATATCTTCAGGACATGCCAAGTGAGCCCCTTCTTTATCTTTTCATGATTCTCATTTTGTGCACCATGCAACATATGGCAATGGTGCTCCTATCATTTTGCATTTCCATTCTTCAGATGTTAGTGTCCTTTAGTTGTTTCAGAATATCTTTAGTAGGTCATCTATTTTCTGTGAACCATGCCTAAAACAATTCTACTTGTTTGTAGTTATTCTGTATAAATCTAATAAACAAAATCAAGGCACTTGACTAGCCACTAAGTTTTCATGGTAGTGGTTTTTGCTGATGTCATTGATGTTTACTCACCTATTTACTTGTTTACCATCCTAAATCTGTTAAAGTATTGCAAGTGCACATGTAGTTAAAAAAAGTCAGTATCATAAACTTCTAAAACGTACATGGTGTTGTGAAATTGTTTGCCTGCTCAGTCGTATCTTTTTGAGGAGTAGACATGTTTCTTATGAGACATTCTTTTTCCATTGTACTACTTTTCATGCTTGTGATATGCTTCATATCCTTCAGAAAATTTCTCAATATTTGAAACACTACCCGGATTGAGGATGAAATTCATCAATAAACAGGGGAAGCTTTTTTTGTTTTGAAGTTCGACGTAGTGGTGATATCATTTATTTTATGCATCT
Organism: Amborella trichopoda; assembly: GCF_000471905.2. The sequence continues at coordinate 4,673,830 of NW_006498806.1, read as the reverse complement.
CTACAGTGTATTATCTCAAGTGGTTGTTTTTATTTTCAAGTACCTGATATAGAATTTTTTGCAGGTAGCATTTGTTGGACTTATCACATGTACGATGGTTTTAAGGACTAGGATACACCCCACTGATGAGATAAATGGGAATCTTTATCTACCTTGCTTGTTTTTTGGGCTTGTGCATATGATGTTCAATGGGTTTTCTGACCTGCCCATATTGATATCACGGCTTCCTGTGTTCTATAAACAGAGAGATAATTTGTTTTATCCTGCTTGGGCATTTTCGATTCCTAGTTTGATTCTGTGCATACCTTACTCCATTGTTGAAGCACTTATATGGTCGTGTGTTGTGTATTATACAGTTGGATTTGCTCCTGGAGGTGGCAGGTATTCCTTTTTCAGCTTTTGTTGTTGGTATATTTTTTCTATTTCCTATAACATTTTATTTTCTTTCTCATTTCTTACAATGTATTCAGGTTTTTCCGCTTCATGTTCATATTATTTTCAGTGCACCAAATGGCCCTTGGACTTTTCCGGACGATAGGTGCAATAGGGCAAGACATGGTGGTTACAAACACATTCGGTTCTTTTGCACTTCTTATTATGTTTTTGTTGGGGGGATTCATACTTCCAAGAGGTTAAAATGGCTGAATTTGAGTCTTTTCAGATATTATAGTGCCTTTCGGATGCATCCCATGCTTTCATGTGCTGATTTATAGTGGAAGTGTTGCATGACATGAATGAGTATGATCAGCTCACTGTTTATCTTCTTAAGCTTGTGGCCTCTTTTGATTTGAGATTATCGTGATGCAGATACCATAAAACCCTGGTGGATTTGGGGCTACTGGATATCTCCACTTTCATATGGACAAAGTGCAATATCAATAAATGAGTTCATCGCTCCTCGATGGATGAAGGTGTGCTATTATGTGTCTATCCATAATTTCTCTTAGCGTTCCATGCAATATGGATATCCCTTATATAATTCATATGAAATTAATACTGTCAATCATTTTTGACTTACATCTTTGAGGCAAATTAATTAGTTATCTTATTCTCTTACTACATTTTGTGGCAGGAATCAACTTTTGGGAGTGATACAGTAGGACACAATGTGCTCAGATCCCACGGACTTCCTGTGAGGGGATACTGGTATTGGCTTGGTGTAGGGGTTTTACTGGCATACAGTGTGTTTTTCAAAGTTTTATCAACATTAGCTCTGAAATACCTTAATGGTAGGTTCCCCAATGTTTGCCATATTTTTGTTACTGTAACTGTTCTGCGTGAATGATTATCCAAAAGATAATCCTCTATTCTTAGTAAACTTATGTACTTGAATTTATGATATTTGAACTCTTTTCTATTGACTCAGGCAGTTATTCCTTCTGATGCCATAAAGGGAAGTAATGTTGAAGATGATCATTCCCACTCTTCTGGTCAAAGGTCTAATATTTATTTTGTATTTGGTTACAGTTTACTACCATAAACATTGGCAGTTTATGCAAAATATTTTACTGTTCATTTCAAGTTTCAGTTCCTGCTACATATAGTTTTGCTATGATGTTGACCCTGACAACCAATTTAACTGCTGTAATAGTACCTCATACGGCTTCGGTTTTAGGCACCAGCCCTGAAAGATCCACTGTAAACACTAATTCAAAGAATGGGATGATTCTTCCTTTCCAGCCATTATCAATGACGTTCACAATGTGAATTATTTTGTCGATATGCCCAAGGTGAATCATGTATTTGGTTAATTTTTACTAGATTTAATTTTGTTTTTCTTGTATCAAGGGTTTATTCAACTTGTGGATCTTTGAAATTTTTAAGGAAATGCTTCGTGAAGGCGTTCCTGAAAAGAGGCTCCAACTTTTATCAAATGTGAGTGGGATATTTACGCCCGGTGTCCTTACTGCTTTGGTTGGTTCAAGTGGAGCTGGGACTTATGGATGTGCTTGCTGGTAGGAAAACCGGTGGATATATTGAGGGAGATATTAGAATATCAGGTCATCCTAAAGAACAGAAGCCATTCGCAAGAATTTCAGGATATGTTGAACAAAATGATATACACTCCCCTCAAATAACAGTAGAAGAATCCCTGTGGTACTTATCATCGTTATGCCTTCCAAAGGAAGTCACCCGAGAAAGACAACTTGTCAGTTTCCATCCTTATTTGTTCCATCCATTTGTCCATTTGTTGCTTTATGTTTCTCAAACAATATGCCTTGCAGGAATTTGTTGAAGAAGTGATGAAATTGGTTGACACTCTCAGACATGCTCTGGTTGGTCTTCCTGGGAGTTCTGGTCTCTCAACTGAACAAAGGAAACGGCTAACTATTTCAGTGGAGCTTGTAGCTAATCCTTCAATTATCTTTATGGATGAACCCACATCTGGCTTAGATGCAAGCGCTGCAGCTATCGTGATGCGTACTGTTCGTAATACTGTTGATACTGGCAGAACTGTGGTTTGCACAATACATCAACCAAGTATTGATATATTTGAGTCATCTGATGAGGTTGATAAACACATTCGCTACTCTATGGAACTCTATGGGACTATTATGTTCAATTTTTTAGTTTATTTATTTTTTATTGCCCGGATATCAACTTACTTTATTTTGTTCCAGCTCCTCCTTATGAAGAGAGGTGGACAAGTTATCTATGGAGGTCCACTTGGAGAGCACTCACAGTTGATGATAAAGTAATTCCAGCTACATTTTTTATCTTCTGAAGTGGGATAAAATAGCTCTCTTATTTCATGAGTCCTCAAAATGATGAATAGGCTGTTTTGTCATATTAATAATCAGGTTATTTCAAAAGACTAAATGGCCATTTTTCTTATTTAAAAAATTATAAACGATTATTTGGAATATCAATGCATCTCTAGGTTTCTGATCTTGAACTGTGGGGTTCATTTATATTTTTACTTACAAAATGTAAGTTGAAATTTTTGAGCTGTCCTGGTCACAAATAAGCACACTACACTTACCATCTTCCAGGTTGAATCTAATATTACACTCCTAGGATAAGAGATTATGTTTCCCCTGCTGTTTATTAACACTTGTCACTGTATAAAGTATTCCATGGTTTGCTTGACAGTATTGTAAATGAACTATTTCTTCTTATTGCACAGTCAATTACTGGGATCCCTGCTATTCCCCATGGATACAATCCTGCAACATGGATGCTCAAGATCAGTACACAGGCTTGGGAGCAGAAGATAGGCCAGGACTTTGTGTCAATTTATAGAAACTCTGATCAATACAGGTGGGGATCTAAACCTTGTCTGATGGTGTCGATTTGATTTGGAAGTTAGTCCTTGCTAATTCTCTAGCTTAATCTCATGCTATTTTCTTATTTGCAATTGAGTGCACTTTAAACCTTCACCTTCAGGGAAGTAGAGGGTCTGATTGAATGTTTAAGCAATCCTGTTGCTGGCTCAGAGCCCCTGAAGTTTGCTACCGAATTTCCACAAGACTCTACCACCCAATTTAAAGTATGCCTTTGGAAACAAAACCTGACATACTGGAGGAGTCCTCATTACAATGTTGTGCTGTTGTTCTTCTCCACAATATGCGCGTTGATATTTGGCTCTGTATTTTGGAATATTGGATCGAAGAGGTAATTCTAATGGCTGTTTAGCTCAGACTTTACAAACATTCGTGGTGATGCAAGAGACATGCACACAGAGATCTCTATGATGCTCCGGACACTCTCTTGTTCATGTGCGTGTATCTGGTGTGGGTCTGTGTTTCTGTGTGTGCCTGTGTCTATTATTCTCTGTAGTCTGGCATTAAGGAGCTGTTTGCTGCAACTGAGTTCAAACATCTAGAGTTAGGTATTATGGTGTAGTAAACAACAAAGGCCTTCATCTGTTATGTACTACCCTCAACTATTGGTGTCCTCGTATCAATCATTTGGCTTTCAAAAAACCAAGGCTTGGAATTTCTTATAATATCTGCCTCATAGCGAGTACATATTACCAACGATGTTTGGGAAAAATCAGAGAACTTGGCTCCCTTTATTGTTCATACCTTTACTATTCTAGGATCCTTTCCTTCGATATCTACAGGTGGCACACCTTACTTTGGCCGGCAAATTCACCTATAGTTGGTTGATTAAATGTCAAAGATGGCCACATAGTAGCCATTTCTAAGATTTTACTTTTTGTTTCAGGGAAACAATGCAAGACTTATTCAATGTGATGGGGGCTCTTTATTCAGCTTGTTCGTTTCTTGGAGTGAACAATTCCTCATCAATACAACCAATTATATCCAGGGAGAGAACTGTTTATTATAGAGAGAAGGCTAGTGGGATGTATTCTCCTTTCCCATATGCAGCAGCACAGGCAAGAAATTTGACCATTTTATATGTTTACGATTATTAAGTTTTAAAATCAGTATTAAAACCATATCTGTTGCGATTGATAGGGTCTTGTGGAGATCCCATACATTGCTGTTCAAACATTACTTTTCTGTGGCATTACATACTTCATGATTGGCTTTGAGAGAACACTAGGTAAGATATCCTTTATAAGTACCTTTGGGAGGAACCTCTCTTGTTTCTCTTTTGAAATGAGAGATATTCCGCATGCTAAATTTGATTAAAATATAGATGATAAATTCATCTTATAGTAGTTGTTTGCTTGTCCATTAAGATGGTGCAAAAAATATGGTGTTTGAAATGCTTTGTATCAGGCATCCCTACGTCCTCTTGATGGATATTTAGTATTAGTCCAGTTATTAAGATGGTTTTGTTCACAAAGTCAGATATGCTACAAAGAAATGTATTGCAAGCATTAATAAATTAATTATCTAACTATTTGTGCTGATGTTTATAGCCATTTGCTTGCTTTTGGCTTCCTGTTCTTTTGAGGAAGTTAACCCCTAAGCAGTAGCATTTATTGAATCTATCACATCTTGCTATCTGATGGGGAATAAAAAAACACTTAAAACTGCAAGCAAGCACTATCATTTAATCATGGATAACTGTTTGGTCTCATAATTTACTTTTTCTTTTTTTCTTTTCATTTCTACTCCACCGGACATGATCCAAGCAAAGAAATTTATTGCTTGATGCATGAGACATGTCGATATCCCCAAAATCTAAAATTATTATCCCTTACTTGTGTTAATATCGACTTCATGTCTGGGTGTCTCCATGTACCATCTACTGCTAAGCATTTTTTGTCTTACAGAAATTCTTCTCTACTGTTTATTAAAAAAAAAAAGAAGAAGAAATTGTCCTCTATTGGATGGCGGGGAGATAGGGGTTGTTACTCTATGTTTACGTTGTCGGTGTCCTATACATATTTGTTTTTCAATTTTCTTTTTTTTTTTAAACTGTTCATGTTTGGTATCCTACACTTATTGAAGGTGTATGATATAGCAACAATTAATTATGACATGAGGACCACATGGCTGTTTACAACTGCACAAATAAGCAAGATAAAAAATATTGACATATTAAGACTCCAAATTTTTTGTTTTCTTAAATATATAAGGGGTTTAGTGAGAACTAAAAATGAAAAGATTAATACATTGAAGGATGTATTTAACATATATATCACATTACTTATGGCCAAGTGATTGGTCTAATAAGGGTGAGGACTTTAAACTTTTCTTTAACTTATCTCAAGCCCAGGTAAAGGAGGTGGGTTGCATTAGGTAGGCAATCATCATAAAACTTAGATACATCTTCTCTTGAATCTTGAATCTATTGAAGAATGAAGGAATAAGATTCATGTACCCAACCCTAAATCATTGGGATAAAGCTTGAATGATGATGATGATGATGATGATGATGACTTATGGCTAAGTGATAAATGTACAATGAAGTATAGAGGGCCATAACCCGGTTATGGTCCCTCTTGCGCAGGGTTCCGGGAGGGAAAGACTGGATACGGTCCTAACCTTTGGCATTTTTTCACAAAGTGGCAGCCCTCAAAGTTTGAACCTGCGTTTTCACAGTGGCAGCCTGAGCTTTTTACCATCGTGACGGCCCCAAATGTAAAATAAAGTATATATTAATAAAATGTTGGCTGAAACCTAGCTAACCGACCCAACTTTTAAGTTCATGTGGTCTATAAAAATATATAGCTGGAGTTTTGCAACAATACTGTATAAGCTTCTCCAATATTAAACTTCATTGAAGTCTATAACTTAATGAAGTGGTTATTACGATTTATATTGTTGTCCTGATTTTTACTGTAAATTTTTGGATTCATTACCAAAGAGGATCCTTAATAAAGCTTGTCAGTTTTGCAGTGAAGTTCTTGCTATACCGCTTGTTCATGTTCCTCACTTTCTCCTACTTCGCGTTCTATGGAATGATGGTGGTTGGTTTGACGTCCTCTCAGCAACTCGCGGCTGTTGTCTCTTCTGCATTCTACTCATTATGGAAATTTCTCTCTGGTTTCCTTGCCCCAAAACCAGTAAGTGACATCTTCATCCTTAGTACTTCTTTAGCTTAGCTAATGGACACTAAAATTTGACTCTTGCCTATTTTATTTAACAAAAGGGATCGTATACTATAAGGCTGTTACGTTTGGTGCAATAAGGCTCCAATCGTCCCTAGCCATTGGATTTGAAATTGCGTGGGTGGCATTTGAACAGGAACCCTGCCAGTTGTATTAACCTCTAAACATTTGTCCATTAATAATTAGGCCTAAGACTATGAACTGTCTTAAAGAAATGGAGTAACAGAAAGAGAGAACGTGTTCTTTGTCTCGACTATGAAATGTTTCATGGCAATCTCTCTCTCTCTTAGATGATCCCTGGTTGGTGGATCTGGTTCTACTACATATGCCCGATACCCTGGACCCTACGAGGGATCATAACTTCCCAACTGGGTGATGTGGACACTAGGCTGGTGGGACCAGGCTTCAATGAAACAGTGAAAGAATATCTTGAGGTATCTTTTGGCTACGACACTGGCATGACGGGTATCAGTGTAGTCGTGCTCTTGCCATTCATCTTGTTGTTCTCCAAATTTGCAGCTTCCATCAAGTTCTTGAATTTTCAGAAGAGAAGAGATGAGATGAGACAAGATAACTTTTTCGTCTTTTTAGTTCCATGGTTAGGAATGGGCTCAAGGCTAGGCGGTCAGGGTTGTGAGGCACCACAACATACATGAAGTCTTTTGAGTTCTATTGCTCCAAAACGCTAAACTAACAATTGTTCCTTTAAAAACAACCAACCTTTAAAGAAAGGGAGAGGTGGCTTTGTGTACTTCTTATTGACATTTCGAGATGAAAGGTGAAGAAGAAGTTTCTTTAGTTGTGAAAATATCAGACCCAAGTGTGTGCCCTTGCTGTGTTTTACCACGTAAAAAAAAAAAAAACGTTGTAGACTCCACCCTTCCCTATGCTACATTGGTTACCTTTTTCCTTTTCAGAATCCATACTCTAAATCACTCTGTAGATTTAACAATCATATGGAACCCCTTTGAGAAGAAGCTAGGGATGGGAATGGATCCAGACCTGACCCAGCAACCCAAGGGTAGACGCAATCCAAGTCTGGGTATGAGTCTAAAAATAAGACCCAGTGGATCGGGTCTAGGTCCAAATCTTGGACTCAAACACTACTCGGGTAATTTTTTTTGGGTCCCAATATATTTAAATATTGTTATATACATAGATATTTTAATTTTTGGGCCGGGTCTGGATCTGGGTCCCACACTATATTTTTGCATCTGGGTTCAATGAATTTACGTTCGACCCTGCCCGTGACCCATTGACACCCCTAGAAGAAGCTTTACTTTATACTGGTTATCAAAAAGAAAAATAATCCAATGAGCTAGGGTAGTTCGAATCCAAATTTTTCATCATTATAACATTAGAATATAAGTCTGCAGCCTGTACCTCTTTGTCTTAGTTGTGGATGACTTAACTAGGCATCTAGAGAATGAGGTACCGTAGTGCATGTTGTTTGCGATGTAGTTTTGATTGATGAGACCCTCGCGATATAGTTTTGATTGATGAGACCCAAAACGACGTCAACACAAAGTTAGAACTTTGGTGGGATGCTGTAAAATCCAAAAGTTTTAAAATTAGTCGGACTAAGACAGAATATATGGAGTATAAATTTAGTAATAATAGGAGTAGAGATGAGGAAGTAGTTAAGATTGATAGCCAAGAAGTACAAAAAAGATCGTACTTTTGATATCTTAAGTCGATAATCCAGGAAAATGAAGAGATTGAAGAAGATGCCGCACACGGAATTAGAGTTGGGTGGGCGAAGTGGAGATGTGTAACTGGAATTTTATGTGATCACCACATACCAATGACATGAAGGGCAAGTTCTATAGGACAATAGTGAGACAAGCTTTGCTCTATGGGGCGGAATGTTGGGCGGACAAAAAATAATTAACTCATAGAATGAGTGTAGCGGATCTATGGGGCAGAATATTGAGCAGACAAAAAACAATATACTTATAGAATGAGTGTAGCGGAGATGAGAATATTGAGATAGATGAGTGGCAAGACAAGAAGGGATAGAATTCACAATGAATTTAGACGTGGCACCAATAGGCGATAAAATGAGATAGAGTAGACTCAGGTGATAGAATGAGAGAGAGTATACTCAAGTGCGCTGGCCATGTATGGTGCCGACCAAATACATCACATGTTAGGAGGTACGAATTAGTTCAAGTGAAAAGACTGAAAGGGGTAAGTCCAAAAAGACGTGGTTGGAAGTAGTCCAAAAAGATATGGAGATTTATAGCCTCACTGAGAATATGACCTTTAATAGAGTAGAATGGAGAACTAGGATTCATGTAGCTGACCCCAATTAATTGGATGAAGATGATGATGATGATTATAACATTATAATATAAGTAAAACAAAATATAATAGACGACTAATATGCTATTAACAAAGTTCAAGATTGATTGCAAAATTGATATTTATTCAAAATTTTATGAAGAATATACATAATTCAGCCCAAAAACTCCATCTAGCCTGATGACTTATACTGTTCCATAAGCCCATCGCCCTCTTAATGATAAATGTCAGTTGGTGCTGT
>NW_006498806.1:4621171-4664272 GCF_000471905.2 Amborella trichopoda | reverse complement strand
ATTTTAAAGTGTCAACCTTATATAAATTTGCCCTTAAATAAAAAAATAAATAAGGAAAATTACTATTTAAAAAAAAAACGTCTACAGGGGGCTTTGATGCTAGCCAATAGCTCATGATGATGATGCTGCGCAGTTGAGTTCAGAGCCTTCTTCGTAACGAGTTCACGAACAGATGGACTGTTTCTTTACCTCAACGATCCATGCCATTCGCCAGGTCTTGAGAGCCGTTCGTTTTTAAGATCACGAAAAAGAGTGCCCCTTATTAAGGAATGAAGTCAAGCTTTTGAAACCTTTGACCAAGAGGGAGAGAAATAGCAATTTCGTGAGAGAGAGATGGAGAAAGAAAAAGAGAGAAATAACAATTTCGTAGTTGATGGAGAATGATAATTTCAGTGTTCTAAAGAGATGATTGTGGGATTTGTAGAGAGAGAAATAACAATTTCGTAGAGAGATAAGAGCACTTATAGGTTACACTTCTGTCGAGAGAAGGACAATCGCTTTTATACGATGTAATAATTCGGAAAAAGTTTATATATGGATGCTATTTTATAATTTAGAACTATAAATGCTCCTCAAAAATCCATCGGAAAAAGTAGTTTTAATGTTAAAAAACCTTTTGATTATCGAGATGTATGACTATGAAAAATAAAAAGACTGTAAGTCACAGAAATAATGCATTTTACAACATATTATCTACACTGTCCATTTTCAAGATTTTCATATGTTTACATACTTACGTGATTTTAACTATTTTTTAAATTTAAAATTTTATAATTAGATGTAAAAATAGATTTTGAGATAATCCTATAAACATTTTACATCAAAATTATATACCATCATAAAAATTGAAGGTGCACAGCACCTTTCCTTTGCAGCTATGGATGCATCCGTACGCCAACTGCACCTTAATTGGAAACCCTAGATTGAAAACTTTGACAGAGAGTAAAAGAACTGCACCCTAATTGGAAACCCTAGATTGAAAACTTTGACAGAGAGAGTAAAAGAAAGAGAGAAGACTACCTTCTAAGAAAAGATAGAGACGTGAGAGATGTCAAGGAGTAAAATGAGACACCCCCTAAAAAAAAATAAGCAAAATGCATAACTTCCCTTTATAACCCAAAATTACAAAAAAGGTTGGTTAACGCACTGTTTTTTTTTTTTTTAAATTAACCCCAGAATTTTAATTTATTTTTTATTTTTTAGTAGGGCAGTACCCCAAATGTTAGGGGCAGTGCCTAGGCAGTCTGAGGTTGACATTCTCGGACAGTTTGGAATTCTACAAATTCAAAAAAAATAAGTGGTTTAAGGATGGCATTTTCAAACCAGAAATGAAGTTCATAAGGTGGTCCGAGGATGCCAACCTTGAACTACAAATGAAGTTCTAAGCAATCCGATTATGTGAACCTCCAACCGCATTATTCATGTTACACCAAGAGGCGGTCCGAGGTTGGTGTTCTCGGACGAAAAATGAAGTTCACAAGGCGGTCCGAGGATGCCAACTTCGGACCGCTACTTTTTTTTTAAAAAAAAAATACTATCAGTTAGTAGACTCTATATTGAAAAAAAATAAAAAATAAAAAAAAGTTCAAATCCTTGTCCGAGGATTGCAACCTCCCACCAAAAGGCAATTTTGAAAAAAAAAGAAAAAAACCACGCATTAACCGAGTTCTTTGTAATTTTAGACTATACACGGAGTAATTTGTACTTTCCATTTTTTTTAAAGACTATACGTAAATTTCTCGAGAATTAAATAATTGGTTGAATAACCCAATCAATCATAGAAAGGACAAGATACTACTATCTCTCTTGACCGTTTTTGCTTAGAAGGTTGATTTGATTTCCATTGTCATCTGGCATCGGGTTTTTTAGCTGTTTTAAAGGCCCTGAACATCAAGTTTCTGCTTTCTTTATTTCTTTCTCTGCAATTCATTCTGGTTTTCTCTCTCTCTGCAAATTGCTATGGTTTCTCTCTCTCCTGCAATTTGCTATGGCTTTTGCTCTCTCTGCAATTCGTTGTTGTTTTTCCCCTCTCTCAAGAGTTTCGCTAGTTTCCGTTCTCTAGGAATTCTCTAGTTTCTCTCTCTAGAAATCTTTCGCACCCTGAATCTCTGCGCCTTTACAATCTCTCTATCTTCTGTGGATTTCTCTGATGTCTCTCTACTCTCTATAATTGTTCTGGTTCCTCTCTCCATCAATCTATCTCTTTCTGTTCCGCTCTCTCTCTCATTCACTCTGTTTTCGGATCTCTCTTTCTCTCTCTAAAATCTCTCCATGAAACGGCCACAACGATCTCTCCCATGAATCACTAAACGGTTACTCGTCTCTCTCTCTCTCTCTCTCGCACACACGTGTAGGTTTCACATGAATCAGTAAAGTTTCGGTGACCAAAACTGCCCATATGATTGTCCATATCTATGAGAAAGTCCCTCTGCATGATAATTGGCATGGTTTTTATAAGGTTGCAACCTTAAACAATCCAAAATTAAGGTGCACCTTTCGTATAAATTTTTTTTAAGATTATCTCAAACTCTATTTTTATATCTAATTATAAAATGTTAAACTCTAAAAATAGTTAAAATCAATAAGATCAATAACCATATGAAAATTTTGAAAATGGACCGTCTAAATAATGTGTTGTAAGGTGCACTATTTTTCGAACTCAATTTTTTTTTTTTTTCGTATTCATACAATAAGATCAATTGGAGGGTTTTTCAACATTAAAACAACCCTTTCCAATAGATTTTTGAGGTGCATATGTAATTCTACATTTTCAGGTTGCAACCTTATATAAACTTTTTCTTATTTTTAATTTTCAGATTGTTTATACAAGTTCCCGGCTTTACTTGTTCTGGCCGTGTTCTGTACCTTACATTCAAAATTTGGATCATTCAACTAAAATGTCTTAATTACAACCTTATATAATGTAACTTAGTTTATGTGGGTTGGCTTCATCCAACTTAGTTGGCGTGTCGCTCGCATGACAATCGTATTTTTTATATCCATTTTACCATTTGAGTAATTTATATTTTTAATAAGCAGCAGTGCTTTGGAGAAGAATTAAATATTAATTGATTTTATATTTAATCAAGGGTCATATTTTATTTATATAATATTATTAAGCTATAATTAAAAGGTGGATATGTATCCCAAAAATAATGAGGTATCTCAATGAGAGAGAAGATACTATATGTAGTCCTGGATTTAGGTTAGATTTATAGAAAGGGTGCTGTTTGCATAGGGATGCATCCGTAGGTGTAGAGGTAAGGTGCACCTTCAAATTTTATTATGGTATGTAATTTTGATGTAAAATGTTAGTTTTAGGATTATCTCAAAATCTATTTTTATATCTAATTATAAAATATAAAATTTTAAAAATGGTTAAAATCAAGTAGATCTATAAAAATCTTGAAAATGAACGGTGTAGATAATATGTTGTCAAATGCACTATTTTTTAGACTTAAAATCTTTTTATTTTTTCATAATCATACATCTCGACCAACCAAAAGGTTTTTCAACATTAAAACTACCTTTTCTTATAGATTTTTGAGAGGCATCCGTAGTTATATAAACTTTTTCCTTATTGAAATAGGTAACTAAGATAAAGTGATTTAGAGATCCTAGAGTTTCTGTGAACCGACCGAGCCGTGGCGCAAAAGGGATGGGGTTCATGGTGTCTAACGGTGTAGTTTTGGTGCGTAGTAGAGGCTGCATCCCATCCAAAAACTGCCGTCTTAAATGAAGCGAATGGTTTGAGGTGGAAATGGGAGTCCCATCGACTGTTGATATGAGGAAGCTCAGTCGATCTGGCCGTGAACTCTTCCCTGTTTATATGAAGAAGCTCAGTCGATCTGGTCGTGAACTCTTCCTCGTCAAGAAGGCTCTAAACACAACCAAGAAAGATAATAAGTATAACCTTTACTTAAGCATTAAAGTTTCGATTTCGTTATTTATTCATTTTATTTTCTTATTTGCTTTGAATTTTTCTAATGATGTTTATTGAAATTATGCTTTTCTATTCCATTTGATTCTGTATTTATTTTTTGTTTTTTTTGTAGTTTGGAGAAATCAGCTATTAATTTTTAATTATGTTTATTGAAATTACTCGTTTCTGTTCTATTTTATTCTGCATATATTTTTTGTTTCTATTGTAGTGGACTAAAAATAATAATCTGAAGTAATTATTTTGTTTTATCATTCTTGAAATGAAATCTCCATTTCTAAGTTTGGAGAAATCAGCTATTAATTTTTCAATTAGCTATTAATTATTCAAGAAATCAAATATCCTCTAAGTTTTCATTGAGAAAATTGATTGAAATTCTTGATAAATATTTTAGAGTGAAGACCGAAAGAAAGACCTATGTGATCTTTTACGGGGGAATACATTATTTTATTTTTTATTTTTTATTTTTTCTTCACCCCTTTCTTTTGGCAAAATATCACTTGTATGTAGTCTTTATTATAATAAGATAAATTTCAAAATAAAATTAACATAACAATGAAACCAAGATCTTAACAACTTGGTGTCATTATAACAACTATGCACTATGCTTGAGAATAAAAGATAAGATTGCAAGAAACAAAAGGAAGTGTCGAAGATTATCTCTTAGTTTGAGAGAGATGGATTCTCTTTTTGCTAAACTCTAAAACCCTTAGCCATAAATTCATATTTGAGAGATAGAAGTGAAGAACTCCATAACCTAAACCCTTAGGTTCTTTCACCCTGTGGGAGAGAGATCAAACATGAGAGTGATAAAATTTCTAAAGAGAGAGAGATAGAAAGATAAGGTTTACAGATTTTTTGGTAGAGACAATCCATTTTTGTAGGCTTTAAATAAGATTAAGGTTTCTTAAGGTTTTCTTTAGCTTGCCTCTTCTTGTGAGATTGAACATAGACCGTCGATCAAGAGTGACTTGTGGAGTGAGAGATCCGAATCATCCATTTCATAGATGGGTCATCAACATTATGGAAAGTGCATGAACCATTATCCTCATTTCCTAAACCATTTTCTCATCAATAGAAATTAAATAAATTAAATCAAATCAAAATATTGTACATACCATAAAATAGAACAAATCTACTTAATCTTTCTACAAAATCTTTCAAAGATATATCAAGGTAATATTTAGTCAATATCTTCTAATCATATGGCCACACGCCATATCACCAAAAAATAGAAAAGAGAATAAGGGTGGGGCGCCCACCCAAGGGGAGCCACTCATGGGCCCCACCTTTTAAAAATATGACGGGCCCATGTGCACAATGGGCCCCTATGATATTTTTATATATTTAAAATTAATAAAAGGATTTTAGAATATTATTTGAATATTTAAACAATTGTAAAATCAATATCTTTAATTTTATAAATCCAAAAATTATAAATAAAATATCCAGAGGTTCATAAAAATTCAAATAATAATCTTAAAATAGTTTTCATTATAAAACAAACACACTTAAATTAATTTGATGGGAAACGGATCCATATGGTTTAGGAATCAACAATTATGGGGCACTCCACCTTTAACTGTGGAATACAGACCACACTTGCTTTATCAGACAGACCTAGTATTTTTCATGACCCACAGTTCAAGCAATGGCTCATTAGCGGGTCACCAAAGTCCAGCCGATGAGCCAAGGGATCGCAATCTCAATTTGTGGATTTTAGGTCCACCCCTAGAGACGAGTCAATGTCACCTAGACCTAATGCCACCACAGCTCCTATGGTGCATAGGGGTATCTCTTACACATGCATGCGTTTCACCCTAAAAGGTGGATTTATGGCTTTCTCGAACGATCTATAGATATGCATGTCGTGTGATGGCACATGGATGAGGCTTTGGCCCCTGTCTCTATAGGTCACCATCACACACAAGGGTCACACAGTCCCTTGGCTCACTCATCCGGGCATATTCTCCGAGCTCATCAAGGGCTAACCCATTAGAACCCTTCTCGATTTGTTCTTTATGCCCAGGTAATATGGGTTTTTCTCAACCGACTGGCTTAGATCATCAAGCATACTCTGGTATCTGCAAATATCGTTTGCTTAATATGACCCACGAGGGACCACACTCCCACTGAGTTCATGTTTCACTCTATCATTTCATTTTACAAACACTCATAAGGCCTTTAAAGGCCACATGAACCCAACATCTTCCATTTTGCCTTTGAAGGCCTTGCATTCTCTCTTTCTCACTTTCTCTCATTCTCATTTCTCTCTCCCAATTACAATCTCTCTCAAGCATTTTTACTTATTCTCTCAATACATTAATCATGGCTTTCACCATCAATCCTTTTATAAAAGGATATACAGCGGAAATACATTTTTCTCTTTGATGCTTGGATCTCATCCCAAAAATGGTCGTAGCTCATCTTTCACATCGCATCGCGAATCATGGACCTATTATCGTAAAAGACCATCACGTACCCTCATTGCATGGGGTCATATGTTCATAGGCTCAAAAGAGTTCTTCAAATAAGCTGCTCCCTTTTGTAGCCATACAATCAGTATCAAACATTTGGGTTCCAAGAATGAACAACATTATAGTCTGTTGTTCCATTTGGCATGTCAAATACTAGCAGGTGCTCCCACTGGAATATTTAATTTATCTGTATCTTGATCTTTCTCAATCTCACATCATTCCTCAGGTGATAAAAATATGATTTTATATGCTTGGAGTTCTTACGAAATCGTAGCTCCTTTGACACGCATATCGTCGTCGTGCTGTCGCAGAAATTTCTTACTGCCTCACAACGCACGAGGTGAAAGTCGAGTCGATTAAGAAATTTCTTAATCCATACGGCTTCCTCAATCACCAAACAACACACTACATACTCTGCTTTCATGGTAGACAATTTCTTCACATCCTATTTCTTTGATTTCCAAGAAACTGCAACCCCTCCAAGCATTAACACATATCCAAATGTAGACTTCGCATCATCTGGATATGTGAGATAGCTTGCACCTGTATATCTGAATATCCATGCAGATAAAAAAACATGGGACTGTAGCAGCTCCCACTCAATTATTGCACATACAACATATACATTTTCAACATTCTTATGTATATATCATGAGGTAGTATATCAAGTCTCATGCAATATGTAATTCAATACCTGTTGGTTTTACAATATGCAAAAACCTTCATGAACCACAAAGGTTCAACCACACTAGACATCTTAGTAGTAAATTCATACAGACCAAGTTATCTAATCAACACAACATGTGTCAAGGACGCCTCGCATGATGACATTTCTACAATATTCCCTATAGTTCAAAGTCTTAGGTAATCGAGGATTCTAAATAACTAAAAACATGGGTTAAAGCATATATGTATTTATTTTATTTTTTTAAAAATGTGCATTTTAGTTTTTCCCCCACTTTTATAAATGCCTTCAAGATACAATGTTTTTCTTTTTAATAAAAAAAAAATTGACTTGGTGTGTGTGTATATATATATATATATATATATATATATTCTTGATTTTGGATAGTATCTTCTATAATTGGTTCTTCTTCCTGAAGCATCATTGATTCATGTTCAGGTATTTTTGCTTTGCCTTTATCAGAGGATTCAGGTGGTATATTGGCAATAGGTGAAGGGGGAATAGTTATTTTTGGAGCAGGAATTCCTTTAATATCTAATTGAGATAACTTTGATATTAATTGATCCATAAGGGATTTATTATTATCTCCAATATGAAATTTATTTTTATTTAATTCTGGAGGTGGCTTGAACAAAACTGATTTTGGTATAACTGTAGCAGAAGGTTGTTCTTTGGTAACCAATCTTTCTATCCTTTCTGCTTGTTTTCCTAACGATTGCATATAAAGATTAGTATAATTATTTTGTTCCACAATATGAGGTATTAACTCTTGTTTCTTACCAAGTTCTTTAGTTTGAGAACCTTGGATCATATTAAAACCATGTGTTTTTAAATTAATTGTTAATATATCTAAAATATTTGGGTTAGTCAAAGAAACAGAAAAATTTGGAAAACAGTTAAAATATATAGGACCACTACAAAGGCTGGATTCAACCATGCCAAGTAGCGAGTCTGTGAAAATATTGTGCCTTGTATCTCTTAGGCATACAAGCACAGAAGGTTCAACCCTAAGCGGGTCAAAGGTTTTACGGCTATTTGAATTAAACCAATATGTAAATATTTGTAATTATGTTCTTTATGTTTTTCAATAATTTTCTTTGACAGTAGATGAAAGTCTTCTTGATTCTGAGTAACTGACAAACTTTCTTCTACAGTCTTGATGGCATAACCCATCTTGAATTTGAATGATCCTTTATTGTAAACATCATGGATTGGTACCTTAGGTATGTTCCAATTTTGAATATTATGTTCAATGTCATTAATGACTATTTGTTCTTTATTTTTTACTCTAAGTGTTTGAGAAGAAGTTGCATTTTTACTAGTTAGATTCCTTATTAAATTTGCCATCCGTAGGTTGCGGATAATGATAATCTGGACATTCAGTGGCCCAGCGTTTTCCCTAAGCGGCTCTTCCTGGCCTTGGCGGTACTTTGCAATAGGCGTTCACTTGTCTCTTGCCTTAACTCTCGGACCAACTTTCTGGGATGTAAATTTAACTTAGTTTCGCTAGTCAAGATATAACTTTTATCTCATACTACTTATTGGTGTAAAAAGAACAGGTTCACTATTTTTATAGTTTAACTATTTACACAGTTTCACTGTTGAACAGTTCTACTGTTGTAACTGTGACAGTTTTACTGTATGGCTCTGATACCAAACTCAGCCAGGATCTACAGTACTGTCAAATTGCTTTATAGGTTGGACCTATCTGATTTCTTTATGAGAAACTATTTAATTGTATGGAGTGTTTATAATAAATAGGTAAACAATAAACTATTGTATTTAACTAATTCTTGTAAATTTACCCCATTGGTAGGGTTAAGATGGTTTATCAGATACAGAGGTGCAAGTTTAATGGGGTCTGTATGAATATGGTGTTCCTCTATGGTGATATCCATTAAATAGGCTCTTTCAATGTATGCAGATCTGGATGTATTAGGTATGGAAGTGGTTTTGGATTGAGCTGGTGAATATCTAGGAGTAGAAGCATGTGCTTCTGGGTATGTAATTTGGTGAATAGGTGACTGTGAGGGTGACCGTATTGCCAAAGGCGATGGTTCCCTCTCATATGGAACAATATTTTGCATGGGTTGTTTATCTCGGCAATAAACTTCTCTTTCCAGTGGTCTAGCTGACAGTATTCTCTTATTAATAATATTGAGAAAAATACATCTTTATACCACTTATAATGAGATAGGGTAGGACAGTGTAGATTAGATAGCAGATCTTCCGATCTTGCTGCTAGTAAAGCTGTGCTTCCTACCAAATGAAGTGTAATGGTATAGATTAAAGTGTTGACAGCATCACTTTCTATGTATATTATTTCTTGGTTTTGTTCATTTCTGGCGGTCCATTGTCTTGTATTATTGAGGATTCTCTGTTTCGTTTCATCATCTACATAGAAATCCCACCAGCCTCGTAACCAGCCAGTAAATCCATTAACTATTGCTTTTGCAACCTCTTGATCAGGGTTGCCTGCCATCTTATTTGCAGAAGCATACATTTTCATGTGTCTCATGACATCCAATATTTTTAATTCAGATAATCCATCTATTTGCCAATTCACTATTGATCTCCCTGAGTATGATACTGCCTGTTGTATGGCATCTTCTTCCATTTGTATATCAACAGGTGTAGGTCTCTTATGATATGGTAAAGCTGTTATTAGTTTCCAATATTTTCCATATGCTATTCTGTTTATTGTTTCAGTAATAGGGGTAGTATCCATAAATGCTTTTTCTTGATTTTGGATAGTATCGTTCCAATTTTGAATATTATGTTCAATGTCATTAATGACTATTTGTTCTTTATTTTTTACTCTAAGTGTTTGAGATGAAGTTGCATTTTTACTAGTTAGATTCCTTATTAAATTTGTTATCCGTAGGTTGCGGATAATGACAATCTGGACATTCAGTGGCCCAGCGTTTTCCCTAAGCGGCTCTTCCTGGCCTTGGCAGTATTTTGCAATAGGCGTTCACTTGTCTCTTGCCTTAACTCTCGGACCAACTTTCTAGGATGTAAATTTAACTTAGTTTCGCTAGTCAAGATGTAACTTTTATCTCAAACACTTAAAGTAAAAAATAAAGAACAAATAGTCATTAATGACATTGAACATAATATTCAAAATTGGAACATACCTAAGGTACCAATCCATGATGTTTACAATAAAGGATCATTCAAATTCAAGATGGGTTATGCCATCAAGACTGTAGAAGAAAGTTTGTCAGTTACTCAGAATCAAGAAGACTTTCATCTACTGTCAAAGAAAATTATTGAAAATCATAAAGAACATAATTACAAATATTTACATATTGGTTTAATTCAAATAGCTGTAAAACCTTTGACCCGCTTAGGGTTGAACACTTCTGTGCTTGTATGCCTAAGAGATACAAGACATAATATTTTCACAGACTCGCTACTTGGCATGGTTGAATCCAGCCTTTGTAGTGGTCCTATATATTTTAACTGTTTTCCAAATTTTTCTGTTTCTTTGACTGACCCAAATATTTTAGATATATTAACAATTAATTTAAAATCACATGGTTTTAATATGATCCAAGGTTCTCAAAACCTAGCAATAGTTCATAGAATATATTATAAAGTTATGAATACTTTATGCCCGAATATTATGCATATTGATCAAAAAGATCAAACCATTTTATTTCAAACAAATATTGAAAAATCAAATATGATTGTACCTAAAACAATAAAATGGTCAGATATTAGACTACCACAGTCATGGGCATTACAACATGCCAATCAACCTCAAGAGGTTCCTCAAAATCATATTCCTAATCAAATAATAGAACATCCTAATGGTAATATTGAAATAAAATTTCAATAATTACAAGTTCAAGATGATATTAATATAAATAGAAAAAGGAATATTAAAAATAAAATACCAAGTAGAAAATCTTACTCTAATGATCCGAATGTCATAATACTACCACCGCCTACTCAGACTTCTTCAATACCTAGGTCAGACCTACAATTTCAAGGCACAAGGAGGACAACTGATCATGTTGTTATTCCTACATATACTCCTGAATCTAATATTACAACAACTACTGAACCTAGTATAGAAGAATTACAAGACTTCCAAATATTAACTTTACAAATAGAAGAATATAACAACCCACATGATAAATATTCAGATGAATATATAGCTTCATATTTAGCCGCTAAACTAGAAAGAAAAAAGAAAAAAATTGATCATAAATACATTAAGCAAGATTTTATGTCAGAAGAAAATAAAAATATTAGACAATGGTATCTTACAAAAGTACCATTACAATTAAGAGAAATATTACAAGCTAAATATAATAAATTCCTTAAAAAGGAAAAGGAAACAGAAGGATATTTTCTGTGGTTAATAAGACATTATCAAAATAAACTTAATATCCCTTCTTCATTTGATGACATTCAAACAATAGAGGAGAAAACTTATATCAATACAGATGGTACTACTACTGCTAGTACACATCCACCTGAAAAAAGTATTATACTCAAAACAATGCTCCCAGTTAAGGATGAGCCTACTCAACCCCCATCATTATATGATATAATTGCTACTCCATATAAACTCTTACCTAAAGAACTTGGTAAGAAACAAGAGTTAATACCTCATATTGTGGAATAAAATAATTATACTAATTTTTATATGCAATCGTTAGGAAAACAAGCAGAAAGGATAGAGAGACTGGTTACCAAAGAACAACCTTCTGCTACAGTTATACCTAAATCAGTTTTGTTCAAGCCACCTCCAGAATTAAATAAAAATAAATTTCATGTTGGAGATAATAATAAATCCCTTATGGATCAATTAATATCAAAGTTATCTCAATTAGATATTAAAGGAATTCCTGCTCCAAAAATAACTATTCCCGCTTCACCTATTGCCAATATACCACCTGAATCCTCTGATAAAGGCAAAGCAAAAATACCTGAACATGAATCAATGATGCTTCAGGAAGAAGAACCAATTATAGAAGATACTATCCAAAATCAAGAAAAAGCATTTATGGATACTACCCCTATTACTGAAACAATAAACAGAATAGCCTATGGAAAATATTGGAAACCAATAACAGCTTTACCATATCATAAGAGACCTACACCTGTTGATATACAAATGGAAGAAGATGCCATACAACAGGCAGTATCATACTCAGGGAGATCAATAGTGAATTGGCAAATAGATGGATTATCTGAATTAAAAATATTGGATGTCATGAGACACATGACAATGTATGCTTCTGCAAATAAGATGGCAGGCAACCCTGATCAAGAGGTTGCAAAAGCAATAGTTAATAGATTTACTGGCTGGTTACGAGGCTGGTGGGATTTCTATGTAGATGATGAAACGAAACAGAGAATCCTCAATAATACAAGACAATGGACCGCCAGAAATGAACAAAACCAAGAAATAATATACACAGAAAGTGATGCTGTCAACACTTTAATCTATACCATTACACTTCATTTTGTAGGAAGCACAGCTTTACTAGCAGCAAGATCGGAAGATCTGCTATCTAATCTACGCTGTCCTACCCTATCTCATTATAAGTGGTATAAAGATGTATTTTTCTCAAGATTATTAATAAGAGAAGACTGTCAGCTAGACCACTGGAAAGAGAAGTTTATAGCGGGTCTACCATATTTATTTGCTGAAAAAGTCAATGAAAGATTAAGGAAAAAACATAATGGAATTATTGTCTATTCATCTTATACACTCGGAGAAGGTCTAGCCTTATGCACAGATATGAAATTAAAAAGACAATTAGATAAACAAAAAATCACTAAGCGCAAAGAGCTTGGTGACTTCTGTGAGCAATTTGGATATTACCTTGATAAGAAAAATATGCCTGATAATCTATACAAGAAAAAGAAAAAATACAAAAAAGAAAAATATAAATCCAAAAATAAAGATAAAGATAGGAAATATTATAAAAAATCCAAAAGAAAACTAATCAATAAATTTTCTCCCAATACAAAGAAAAAGAGAAAATTACCAGTTTGTTATAAGTGTGGCAAAGTAGGACACTATAAACATCAGTGTAAATTAAAAAAGAAAATAGAATCATTAAATCTAGATGAATCAATAAAATCTAAATTATATAACATATTTAATTATGACTCTTCATCTTCCACTTCTTCTGATTCTCATATCGATCAAATTCATGATGATGATCTCATGTGGACAGACTCCTCTGACACCACCAATGAGTCAGATACAAATTCATCAAGCTCAAAAGGTGATGATTGTAGCTGTCCAATATCAACACATAATGTTCACACACTTACACAGGAAGATAATTTCATTCTAGACATTATTGATAAAATTGTCGATCCAAAGGAAAAAAGAGCTGTCATTACTCAATTTATTAATATTACCAAAAATAAAGCAAAATCAATTCCTCTTAATAAATCCCCTGATGAATATAACTTTGCTTCAATAATGAAAAGAGTAAGTGATCAACACACTTCTCAACAAAAAGAACCAACCATTTCAAATCTCAAACAAGAAATCAAAGAAATAAAGGCTGAAATAGTTCAATTAAAAAATAGACTTAAATCATTAGAAATACAACAAATGTCCCAACAAGATTCAGACACAGATGAAATAGACTTTGATGAATTAATGAAAATTAATCCATCATTAGATATCCCTGAATCATTAGAAGCCAAAATAATCCCTCTTCCTTCTGTGAATCTAATAGACAAAATAGTAGTGCAAAAATGGCTTGTCTACATTAAGATAATTGTTGCTCAAGATTATAGTTTTGAAACATCAGCTTTAATAGATTTTAGAGCTGACTTAAATTGTATCAATGAAGGACTCGTACCTTTAAAATATTTTGACAAAACTACTCAAATATTAAATACAGCAGATGGAAGTATATTATTTATTAAATATAAATTATCTAATGCTTCTGTTTGTAATAATCACCAATGTATAGATACACCATTCATAATGGTAAAAGGATTAAGCCAAGCAGTAATACTTGGAGTTTCATTCCTTACTTTATTATATCCTTTAACCATAGATGAAAAAGGAATATCATCAATTATTCAAGATATTCCAGTACACTTTAATTTCATACATAAACCAAAATTAAAAGAACTCAATAGTGTCAAAAGCCAATTGAATACCAAAGAAAGATTTCTTTGTACTCTTAAACAAGAAATTAAATACAAAACTATTGAAGAACAATTACAAAATTCCTCAATACAACAAAAGATTCAAGCTATACAACAACATATAGAAATTTCAATATGTAGTGAACATCCCAATGCTTTTTGGGAAAGGAAAAAGCATAGTATCAGTTTACCATATGAACAAGGCTTTGATGAAAAACAAATACCTACAAAAGCCAGACCAATACAAATGAATACTATCTTATTAGATATGTGTCAAAAAGAGATTAGTGATCTCCAACAAAAAAAACTTATAAGACCAAGCTCCTCACCTTGGAGCTGTGCAGCCTTTTATGTCAATAAAAATGCTGAAAAGGAACGAGGAGTTCCTAGACTTGTTATCAATTATAAACCTTTGAATAAAGTATTAAAATGGATAAGATATCTTATTCCCAATAAAAAAGATTTATTAGATCGAGTTGCTCAAGCATGTATCTTTTCCAAATTTGATATGAAATCCGGATATTGGAAGATACAAATCCAAGAACAAGATAAATATAAAACTGTATTCAATGTTCCATTTGGACAATACGAATGGAATGTTATGCCATTTGGTTTGAAAAATGCTCCATCAGAATTCCAGAAAATAATGAATGATGTTTTTAATGCTTATCATCATTTTATGATAGTCTATATTGATGATGTACTAATATTCTCGGAATCAATAGATCAACATATCAAACACATCAATACATTTATACATGCAGTTAAGAATGCTGGATTGGTTGTTTCAGGCAAAAAGATAAATCTATTTAAAACCAATATAAGATTTTTAGGACACATGATTAATCATGGAACTATCATTCCTATAGACAGATCCATACAATTCGCTGATAAATTCCCTGATCAAATACTTGATAAAAAGGAACTTCAAAGGTTTTTAGGTTGTTTAAATTATGTTAGTGATTTCTATCCTAATCTTGCTTTAGATTCTAAACCTTTATATGATAGACTCAAAAAGAATCCTCCTCCATGGACCAATATACATACCAAGGCAGTACAAGTAATTAAAAGTAAGGTAAAGACACTAGACTGTCTCTCCCTACCTCATCCAACTGCTTTTAAAATCATAGAATGTGATGCTTCTGATAAAGGCTTAGGTGGTATTCTCAAATAAAGAATTGATTCCCAAGAACAATTACTTCGCTATACTTCTAAAGCTTGGAATACGACTCAATTAAATTATTCCATGGTTAAAAAAGAACTTTTAGCAATTGTCCATTGTGTTTCAAAATTCCAAAGTGATATTTTAAATCAACAGTTTCTTATACGCACTGACTGCAAAGCAGCCAAGGATATTCTGCAAAAAGATGTTCAAAATTTAGTTTCTAAACAAATATTTGCTCGATGGCAAGCGATATTATCCGCTTTTGATTTTTCTATCGAACACCTTCCCGGGTCTTCAAATTCCTTACCTGATTTTTTAACCCGTGAATTTTTGCAGGGGGGCAACACTAACACAAACGACGAATCACCCTTATCCCTTACTCTACAATTGTTCACCGAAAATCAGAATAATACTACTATTACACCTCCACCTTATTATCCAATGGGTTTTCGAGGTACTTCTCGCCGAGATAAACAACCCATGCAAAATATTGTTCCATATGAGAGGGAACCATCGCCTTTGACAATACGGTCACCCTCACAGTCACCTATTCACCAAATTACATACCCAGAAGCACATGCTTCTACTCCTAGATATTCACCAGCTCAATCCAAAACCACTTCCATACCTAATACATCCAGATCTGCATACATTGAAAGAGCCTATTTAATGGATATCACCATAGAGGAACACCATATTCATACAGACCCCATTAAACTTGCACCTCTGTATCTGATAAACCATCTTAACCCTACCAATGGGGTAAAGACCAGAGAATATTTCGAAGCTATACTCATGGAAACAGGATCTATCTCTGTTGTCCATTACTATCAGCAAAATACCAGAATAATTGCCTATTCTAAGGTCCAAATAAAAAAGCTTCTTTCTTATGATGAGTGGGGTTGCAATCCCGCCCAGGGAAAGAAATTGCACAACCCAGATTTTTCATACAAATATTTCAAATATGTTGAGTATATAGAAGCCTGACACAAATTTTTTTACTATCAAAATCCAAACAACACACATAGCTGGTATCTTCAATTCCGGCTACCTATTTTTGAAAGATTCCCCACATGGTTTTTAAACTGGTTCTTAGTGTGGGGTTCAATTTCTTTGATACTACCTCCTGCTTTCAAAAACCTGCAGGAACAACTTGTGCAATATAATAATAGTGACAATATGGTTGACACTCACTTATACTTCATGGCCTTATATCAGCTCCCATGGATAATGAAATGGGATTACACCATCTCTGTCAAAAATACCAATGACTATACCTATATTCCTCGGTTGGGGAAAACCATTTCTGTTAAGTGGTGGGACATTTTCCAAATGGATCTCACTGCGACCACACCAAAAAGAATACCCCCACCAATACCTAAATACCAAGCAAATCCAAATACTACAAACACCTCTTTTGACTTTCCAACCTACCTTCGCAACATGTTGCAAACCAATCCCAATGCATCAAAAGAAGAATTAGAAAAACAAATGAAGGAAATCTTCGCCGAAGCTGGAAGAAAACCAGTCTCTTCCGAAGAAACAGTACAATCCTCCCCTCTTCACACCAATAGATACCTCCAATTGAGTGAAGATGACCCAGAAGAAGAAGATCCGGAAGAAGATGATCCAGACGAGTTCAGCCAGAGACCATAAAAGTCTCGATCATCATCTCAAGTCTCTATCATCATCACCATCACCAGCAATAATTCAAGAAGATAATATTCTCCATCAACAAAGCTTCATACAAGACAAGAAAGACTGTTCAAAGATTCCAGGCACTGTACCCACCGACATATAAGACAAAAGACATGGCCACATCACCGACAAAAAGAACTATTCCAGATGCTTCACTGTAGCCACCTGCACAAAAAACAGAAAAGACATTGTAGCAATAATCATAAAAGACAAAAGGGACACTGCTCCCAGATGCCACTTTTTTAATTTTTTGTTTTTATCGAGGCCACCTCAGCTCCTTTAAGTCATCTCGGTCCTTTCTTTTGCCTCTTTGGGTCCCCTCAGTCCTGTCCTTTACCTCTCTGAGTCACCTCAAGCACCGGTTCACTTTATTCTTTGCTTAGAAGGGAAGCAACCTCCCTTCTCCTTCCTCTATAAAAAGGCCAGAGGCCTCTCATTTGAAGCAGGGTCTCCCGCTTCCCCTCTCAGCCCATCTGATCTGCTCTACTCTGCTCTGCTCTGCTCTTCTCTGCTCTTCTCTGCTTTGCTTCTCTTCTTCAGAAGCCTCTTCACTTCTTCTTCTGCTTCTCCTTCTCAAGCTTTCTAAGCTTCAACCTGTTTCTCTGTCTCTCTGTTTTTGGGCTCGAAGTACTTTACCAACAAGAGCTATCCTGACCTTCATAGCTCTCGTGTTCAAACATATCACCAGGTTTTATCCTATACTCTCACCTATTTGAAATATTTATGTGTGACTTATTTGAAATATCAGTTATGTGAAATATCAATATGTGTGACTGCAATATCAATACTCTCCCTTCCTACTGTCACACATATTCATAAAACAATTAGCCAAAATATAACCAAAGCACATTAAACAAAGTTATTGAATCTTCTTTCCCCGTATGACCTTTCCCTATATGGCCTTACCATATACTGTGGGATATATTCATACCTTAAAACCATGTAGTGTGGTACCTGGGTTTTCTTAATTCATCGCTTTTACCTGTTTGACAAGCTTTTGTGATCTTGGAAGTACACGCAATTGAGGGAGAATATATTGGTCATCGGTTTCACAAGTCACGAAGTGTCCATCTGTTCGGCATTTGGATTCTCATGTCTTACACCATGAAGAAAATATATTATTCATCTCATTATTTCAAATATCATAATTTCGATTCTCCCACTGATCTTTAGCGTTTCTATGCTACTACCAAGTCTCTCTATATATCCCTTCATTTCGAAGAAACCCAGATGCTTTTATAGGTATTGTATTTCTTCTTCTTTCTACTATTTCCAAATCGAATAATCTTCACATAGAGTCTATTATCTTGCTAACTATGCATTACATCTCTTTGAAGTTGTACTATAATAAACCATAGTCATGGCACATTATAAAACCTTCTAAAATGAGCCTTAAAGGTCTCCATAATTAGGAATTCAAGGATGTACCGTAATATGCCACACCTTTTAATTTATTGCAGCATAGAACATAAGCATCCCATGATAAAAATATGAAATCTATCAACTCATAAAAAGTTTATCTCTGAATCCTTTTGATTATTGAAATAGACTCAAAAATATAAAATAATGCTCAGTTCTATCCCTAAATCGTACCATATAGTGAGTCTTCATTTCAAACACATTTAGGTCACAATGCAATTTTCTCAACAGAAAATCACGTTGAGTACCTCTCAATAAAAAATTGTTTCTCTCAATTCTCAAAGAATTTCTTCCTGACATCTCTGGTGTTGAAAACTAGACTCAAAATCAAATCACAACATCATAGTTTGAATCCCAAATAATATGTTTCTTCAGAAAAATAAATAAGTGACATTCACGTCACAAAATAAATCATACTGCAGAATTCCAAGATGAACACTATCTAGTAAAATTGTTTTTTCTATCTACTCTCATGGAGTTTCTATTTCAATCCAATATTGTTTGAAATTAGACACACAATGATAACACACACACACACATATATATATATCTACAAGCCTCATATGACTTTGTTAAGTAGGCTTGATAAATATAGTTATTCATACCTCAATAAAGAACATATCATATTACAGAAAATTCAGGATGGCCTCTCTTCAATCTAAAATTTTTATTCCTCTCTTCCCATAGATATTTCTCTTTCAAATAAATTTTATTATAAAATAGACTCAGAATGGAAGTCTAAAAGTTTCGTGTGGATCAGAAAACATTTTGTTAAGTATAGAAATAAAATCATGACTTCCAAGTCATGGAAATAGTTTTCTCTGCAGAAAATAGCACTTGCGTACCCTTCAATAAATTGATCATATCTTTCAAACCACAAGGAATTTCTTGATGAAACGTTTTTTTCTTGAAAGTCGACTCAATTTCATGAGTTGTAGTAAAATTTCAAAAAAAAATAACATGATATGATTGGTGGGAAAAATCACATAATTCAATAGACATTTCTTGGATTTTGCAAGGTCATAACTGACACCCTTCATTAATGATTTCATAACTCTCAATTCCCTTAGGGTCTCCCGCTGAAATTTTTCAAGTAGATCCTAATCTTAAAGACACAAAATATCACTGAAGTATGTAATAGAAAAATACATCATTATCTTATTCATATCACTACTCCAAAATAGCCTAGAATACTCATTATGCAGAGTGTCTTTTCAGTGTTTGACTATTTCAATAATTCTTAACCGTGTGTGTATTTCTTGACTACAAAGGTCATTAGCTTTCTTATATCTCATTCCCAAGCTACATCTAAACTCAATAAAGAGAAAAGACAACTAATGACATCAAATATCAATTGCTCTGATACCAAATAAATAAAGACCTATGTGATCTTTTACCGGGGAATACATTTTTTTTTTTTTTTCTTCACTCATTTCTTTTGGCAAAAGATCACTTACATGTGGTCTTTATTATAATAAGATAAATTTCAAAATAAAATTAACATAACATTAAAACCAAGATCTTAATAACTTGATGCCATTGAAACAACTATGCACTATGCTTGAGAAAAAAAGATAAGATTGCAAGAAACAAATGAAGAGTGTTGGAGATTACCTCCACCGGGCTTATTACACCCCACATCGAGTCACCATCATCCGATGGCGCAGGATAAACGCTCTAGTTTCAATCTCGAATCGGGAATGAAAATTTTGGCCAAGCCACACCAATGGAACGTGAACCCCTTTAATCACAAGATCAAACTCTAGGTGAATTCTCTTAGCAACCTACTTTGAGAGAGATGGATTCTCTTTTTGCTACACCCTAAAACCCTTAGTCATAAATCCATATTTGAGAGATAGGAGAGAAGAACTTCATAACCAAACCCTTAGGTTCTTTCACAATGCGGGAGAAAGAGATCAAACATAAGAGAGACAAACATTTTTAACAGAGAGAGATATAAAGATAAGGTGCAGAGATTTTTTGGTAAAGGCAATCCATTTTTATAGGCTTTGAATAAGATTAGGGTTTCTTAGGGTTTTTTTTGGCTTGCCTCTTCTTGTGATATTGAACATAAACTGTCGATTAAGGGTGACTTGTGGGGTGAGAGATCTGAGTCATCCATTTCATAGATAGGACATCAATATTATGGAAGGTACATAAACCATTATCCCCCTTTCCTAAACCATTTTATCATCAATAGAAATTAAATAAATTAAATCTAATCAAAATATTGTGCATACCATAAAATAAAATAAATCTACTCAATCTTTCCACAAAGATATATCAAGTCAATATTTTATCAATATCTTCCAACCATATGACCATATGCCATATCACCAAAAAATATGAAAAAGACTAAGGGTGGGGCGTGCCACCCAAGGG
Organism: Amborella trichopoda; assembly: GCF_000471905.2. The sequence goes on along the minus strand of NW_006498806.1, from coordinate 4,643,366 downwards.
AGGCACTCATGGGCCTCACCTTTTAAAAATATGGTGAGCCTATGTGCACAATAGGCCCCCATGATATTTTTATATATTTAAAATTAATAAAAAGGGTTTTAAAGTGGTATTTGAATATTTAAACAATTGTAAAGTCAATATTTTTTATTTTATAAATCCAAAAATTATAAATAAAATATTTAGAGGTTCATAAAAATTCAAATAATAATCTTAAAGTAATTTTCATCATAAAACAAATACAATTAAATTAATTTGATGGGGAAAAAGATCCATATGGTTTAGGAATCAACAATCATGGGGTACTCCACCTTCAACTGTGGAATACAGACCACGCTTGCTTTATCATACCGACTCAGTATTTCCCATGACCCACAGTCCAAGCAGGGGCTCATTAGTGGGTCACCAAAGTCCAGTCGACGAGCCAAGGGATCGCAATCCAAGTCTGTGGATTTCAGGTCCTCCCCTAGAGACCAGTCAAGGTCACCTAGACCTAATGCCACCACAGCTCCTATGGTGCATAGGGGTATCTCTCGCACATGCATACACTTCACCTTAAAAGGTGGATTTCTGGCTTTCCTGAACGATCTATCGATATTCATGCCGTGCGATGAGACATAGATGAGGCTTTGGCCCCATCTCTGTCAGCCACCATCACATACAAGGGTCACACATCCATCAGCTCACTCATCCGGGCATATTCTCCGACCTCATAAAGGGCTAACTCATTAGAACCCTTCTCAGTTTGTTCTTTATGCCCAAGTAACAAGGGTTTTTCCCAATCAACTGGCCTAGATCATCAAACACAATTCGATATCTGCAAACATCGTTTGCTTTGTATGGCCCATATGCGACCATACTCCCACAGAGTTCATGTTCCACTCTATCATTTCATTTTACAAGCACTCATAAAGCCTTTAAAGGCCACATGAACCCAACAAAGTCGACTTCAAATGAATCCTGCGCTTAAATTTTGCTCAGTTTTATTTATCTTGAGTTTTTAATTTGGTCCTTTTCATTTTTTTATAGTTGATATATCTTCATTTGCGTATTTTTTTTATTGATGAATTGTGATGAAGATTTATTAAGTAATAAGGCCGATGTATAGCCCTGTATTGTTTTTTATGAATAATAAAATGCATTTTTAATTTTAAAAAAGGTGAATTGATTTGGATTCCTGTATTTTAAATTCAATTTTCTAAAATTCCCATATTTCAAAATTCAATCTTCTAAAACAAAGAAAAAAGAGATAAACATAAAAATAATTAAAGAGATAAATATGAACAAAGAGGAAAATATAAAAAAAATTAGAAAGATGAAAGAGATAAATATAAATGAAAAAGAAATCTTCTAAAATAGAGAAAAAAGAGATAAACAAACGTAAGAGAGATGAAGATATAAATATAAATGAAAAGGAATCTTTTAAAATAGGGAGAGATAAACATAAAAAAAATTTAGTGATATAAACGAAAAAGGAATCTTCTAAAATAGAAAAAGAACAAATAAATATAATAAGAATTAAAGAGAGAAAGATACAAATATAAATGAAAAGAGAATCTTTTAAAATAAAGAAAGAAGAGATAAACATAAAAAAAAATTAGAGATATATAAACGAAAATATAATCTTCTAAAATAGAGAAAGAAAAGATAAACATAAAAAGAATTAGAGAGATGAAAGATATAAATATAAGAGTAATGATCCTATAGGACCCTCCTCCACCCATGTGTGTAGGACTCTAAACGATCTCTAGAATAGAAAAGTTATCACATGAACCTTATTTCGTATTTGAATTTTCATTTTTTTTTCTAAAAATTCAAATCACTTAAAATTTAGACCTAGATTTTATTCATCAAGGAGCACCTAATAAAAATATTAAAATATAAATTGACCAAATTGCCTTCAAAACGTTTCGATGGTATTTTGGTTCATTTATATTTTTCGAATTATTTTTTTACTATTTTTATTAGATTCTAATATTTTTTAATAATAAACCCATTTATATTTTTCGAATTATTTTTTACTATTTTTATTAGATTCTAATATTTTTTAATAATAACCTTCAAAACTTCAAATGATTTGGATTTGTATAAAAAAATGAAAATTCAAATACGAAATGAGATCGTTACCATTGGATTGGGCCAAGATGATGGAATTGAAAGAGTCCAATTATTTATCCAATTATTTATTATATGTATGTAGGTCATTCTTGCTTATCAAAAATGTCAAAAAATCGTAAACCACATATATTTCAATCACGGAGCAAATTAGTATCATAATTCACTGCTGATTTCAATCCGGCTCTTCATTCTCAACTGTATATAAACAAATAGTGAAAATCAAACATTTAAAAATGGCGTGTGGAAATGACATATGAATTATATTATATTTTCCGACATGGATGGTGGAAAAGCGAAGAATGGTTCCTACGCTTGAGTGACGGTGGTCAGGCTGTTGCTGGGTGAATCAAGGGTTACATCCCAACGAATAAAAAGTAAAAAAATAAATAAAAGCGAGTAAAAAAGTAAAATTTCCTAAAATTAATAAAATAATAAAGAAACACAAAAAAGGATAGGGGCTATCTTCCCCACAAAATTACCCAAAAAAAATTTAAATAAAAAATTAATTTCCTAATTAATTAAATATTTAAATGAAAAAAAATATGATTCTAAACTTTAGCTAACAAATACAACAAAAGAAACATATTACCAAGTAATTTTATTTAGCAAACCTTCAACAAAAAAACATAACAATTTCATTAATCAAACATTCAAGTAAGAAAGCAGTACAACAAGATTAAAGTATTTTAAGCAAAAAAATTAAAAATAAATAATAATAAATAAATACTATATATATATATATATATATATATATAATGCTTCTGTGAGCCAATGGCTCACAAGAAAAAATGAGCCCAATGGTCCAGATTGAATATGGCCCGATCTAACAATCATGGATGCCCGATAGTGTTTGAATTTTAAATTTTTTTTCTACAAATTCAAATCATTTGAAATTTTAGATGTGTGTTGATAAAAAATAGGTAAATATTTAAAAAATATTAAAAAATATTTTACATAAAAAAAATGACCAAAATACCTCCATAAATTTTCGGAGGCATTTTGGTCATTTTTAATTTTACGGATTATTTTTTTATTTTTTTTTTAGGTATGGCTTGATGAGAAGAATATTCACCTAAAATTTTAAGTGATTTAGATTTGTAAAAATAAAATAAAATTCAAATATTTTCAATCGTCAGATCGGCCTAGATTCAATATAAACTATTAGGCTAATATTATTATATGAGCTGGTGGGCTCACCTTAACATCTTTCGATATGTTTATATACATGTTTCTACTTTTCATACAAGAGAGAGGAAAAAAGATCGAGAGAAACAAAACCCTTTAGATAGCAAGAAAGGTTATTGGGTTGCTGAATTGAAGGTGATTTAAGGTGCAGTCGACTTGAGAAAGAATTGAATTGAAGGTGATTTAAGGTGCAGTTGCCTCGAGAAAGGAAGTCCCTAGATAATAATAGGGTTTATACAATTGAAAGTATGTGGGGAGCTGAGTTTGGCGTTTAAAATGACGTGGCTAATCGAAATCTTTTAAAAACTTCAGGGAAAATTATGTAAATGTTTGTTTTATTTTTTTTTATTACCGAAACATTCAATAGTTATGTTTTTCAACTTCATAACAAAAAAAAAAGACTATTTTACCTATTTTGGAATTTTCAAAAACTAAAATGAGACGTATTTAGGTTTTTCAAAAACTGAAATGAAGCTTATTTTGGTTTTTGAAAAACCTAAATTGAGCCCGTCTTTTTAACACCTTCCAGTCTCTCAATGTGCTTTGGAGCTCGCTATCCACTTTGCATTTTTTTCTTCTCTTACTCTTACCTCTCTCACTAGAAATCCCAAAATTTCGGTTTTTGCATAATTTTAATTTTGGCAGCAATTTTCAAATTTCGTGTTTTCAATTTTAATTTGGGCCGAAAAAATTTAAATTTCGGTTTTTGAAAAACAGGAAATAGTAGTTTCTGTTTTTTTTAAAAAAATTTATAAAGTTAAAAAAGAAACATATCTATAATAATGGAAACTATTAGGTATTTTCATAATAATAGAAAATAAAACAGATATTTATGTAATTTTCTTAAAACTTTATATTAATCGGTGGAGTTTCGTGTTTAAAATCAAATGCCTAATCGAAATCATGTAGAAACTTCATCTTTACTGACGGAGCTTATGTAATTAATGAGGTTATGAAATAGAAAGTTATAATGTTCATTAATATTTTATAAAGTAAAAAAAAAAAATTAAATCGGTATACCACTTTAGTCTCCTCCAATATCCTAATATATTCTCTCATCCAATGGAATTACCAATTTTTTATGTTAACCTTACAAATTAGCTAGAAATTATATAGAGATATGTTTGAAAGGCTTGTACCAAAAAAAAATATCTGAAAACAAAAAGTAGCTTATTCTAAAGCTTGTCATACTAAAAGTATGTGATTCCAAATTAAAGGCAAAAAGCACACAAAAGGTTTGACAAGTTCATATGTCCCATCCCCTTAAATTTATTTTCCTTTTTTTATGCACTTAAATTTGAACAATATGTTAGTGAAATTTCTATTTATATTTCATTTTACTAAAGTGAACAAATATAGGTGCAAAAAATAAAAACAATGGTCAAAACTAGTAATCCCCAACGTCATTTTTTGGGGTGGACGATCTACCCCACCAATTCAAGTTTTAAAACACTGTAGTACCATTCATGTCAATGTGAAATGCGTTATTTGTTGCCACCATATTGTAGACTTCCTTCTAATTTAATTTTATCTATAAATTATAATACATTGGATCACACTATCCCAATACATTGTAGGACACACTGAACTATACTCAACCTGAGACCATATTCCAGCCCTAAACAGTCCAAGAAATATGCCAAAGATCCAAAATATCCGATTTTTTGAAGCCAAATATCCTTTAAAATCTCAAATCCTTAACTTTAGAAACCAAAGCACCCAAAACAGGCAAGTTCTTAGAGAGTGAATTATCATCAACATCATTAGAGCCTTTTCCCAACTAATAGGGGTTGGCTATACGAATCCTAGTCCGTCATTATGATCTATCTACTTCCAACCTAGTCTTTTTAGGCATACCCCTTCCTAGAGAGTGAATATTATAATATGGAAAAAGGTTATATAGAATCGAGGCTCTAAGCAATCAAATTTGAGCCTACCTAAAAAATTTAACTAATACAGGTTGTTTTGATACCCAAATATCTTCAAATTGATCATCTCGACATCAAGATGCATGGATATGAGAAAAAAATGGATTTCAAGTTTTGGAAATAGTGCATTTTCTAACGCATTTTTGGACCATCAATTTTCAAGATTTGCAAGTTTTCATCGATATGTCGATCTACACTATTTTTGAAGCTTTAAACTTTATAAATAAATTTTAAGGCTATCACAAAGATTTCCAATATTGAAACCATATTTCTCGACACTATTTGAAGGTACGCTCTAATTTGATTGTTTAAAGCCAAGCTCTATACAAATCACACCCTTATAATATTTGTCAGAACAATATCTTTTATATCAAAATTGGTAAAAAAAAATTCAAATCCTAGAAAAATCTCTGGTGGTACTGCACATGGGTGCCCAGGTTCATTCTTTCTATTCTACTTTATTTTCTTTATTTTGTTTTATTTTATTACTTTCTCTTAAATTTTATCATTATTTGGTTTTATTATTTCGGTAGTTATGTTATTCGTGTTTTCTTTTATTTTTGTTTCTTTCAGATTTTATATTACCTAAGCCAAAAGAATAGGTCTTAATGGTTGATAAATCCTGAAGGATGAATACAATGATTAGCCACAAATGAAGTGTTTACTGAGAAAGTTGGGAGGCAAAAGATTAATTCCCCCGGATTTGCTATTAAATGGAGTAAAAATCTAGAGTACAATAAAGCTATAAGGTGTGGATTAGGATAGGTCGGCCTCCTGGCATCCTTTTGTAATTCTCCCGCTGTTAGGATTCACTAAAAAATCAAAATAAAAAATTTAAAGATTTCGAAAATAATGGGAACGAGTTTTGTGAAAAACTTGGAAATGAAAGGCAGACCATTATACTATGCATGTAATGAAGTAGGGTGCGGTTTGTATAGAGCCGAGGCTTTAAACAATCAAATTAAAGCCCACCTTCAAATAGTATCGAGAAATGTGGTTTTAATATTGAAAATTGTGCGATAGCTTTAAAATATATTTTCATATTTAATTATAAAATTTAAAGCTTCAAAAATAACGTAGATTGAGTAGATCTATCGACACTTGAAAATCTTGAAGATTAACGGTCCAAAAATACATTACATTATACATTTTCAAAACTTGAAATCCTTTTTTTTTTCTCATATTCATGCATCTTGATGTCAAGATGATCAATTTCAGAATATTTTAGCATCAAAACAACCTCTTCCAGTAAAATTTTGAGGTGTTGGCTCTATATAAACTTTTTTAAAAATGCATTACATTATACATTTTTAAAACTTTAAATCCATTTTTTTTCTCATACCCATACATCTTGATATCGAGATGATGAAGTTTAGAATATTTGAGCATCAAAACAATCTCTTCCAATAAAATTTTTGAGGTGGGTTTTAATTTGATTGTTTATAACCTCGGCTCTATATAAACTTTTCCCAATGAAGAAATGAAAGAGAATGAAGAAAATGCCTACTTGGGATGGGCTCTAATTACATCAGAAAATATCAATTTTTAATTTAAAAAATTAGTTTTCCTATGAAATACCGAATTCGTTTTTATGGCCACGTTTAACCATTATTTGACTGCTATTTGTACAAGGAGCGGTCAGATAGGAAATGATAGTATGATCCATGATGACCATTGGGAAGTTATGGTGGTAAGTATAATCCAATCAATGGACTGTAGTATACATATAGTCGTGCATTATCACAAAGCATGACCCAGCTGGTAGGATCTCTCACAGTTTTAGTATATAGACAACACCAGCTTTTCGTGACTCGCTCGAGTCTACTCAGACTCGTATGTTACTCAGATTCGCCTGTGGAACTTATTAAGGAACAAGTGAGGCCGAGTGTGGGCGAGTTCCACGACAACTTGTCTCACTCTTATTAAAGAGGAAACTATAAAATAAATAAATGTAAAAATTTGGAACGACACTACCATATAACTTATTATTTGTTTTTTTGGATGATTTCATAATTTTTATGATGATTTGGAAACTTTTATATTTCTTTATTTTTTCATTTTCAAAAATATTCAAGATCTAAATCAAAAATTTCAATAACTATCTTTTATAGATTTTTTTCATCTTTTTATACCTCGAATGATGTCTACGGATTCTTTAATGTTCTTCCTTATTTTTAACCTTTTGTTTTTCTTTTTTCCTTTTTTGTGTTGTGCAGAAATCAGCCGGCCGAGTCCACTTAGACTCGACCAAGTTACTCGGTTCCTCAAAAGGTGAGTCCCTTAACCGAGTCGAGTTTCCGTGCATTGGTGTACACAAACTTGGCCTTAAATGTCTGTAAGGCCTAAAGCTCTATAAGAGAAAACAAAAGCACCTTGAAAAGGCACTTTGTTAACGAGCCCGTCTAGCTCAGTTGGTAGAGCGCAAGGCCCTTAACCTTGCGGTCGTGGGTTTCAAACCCGACGGTGGGCGCATTGATATAAGATAAAAAGGCGCCAAAATATACCTAAAAACAAAAAAACATGGTCCCACAGGCAAAATAAAATTGAGTTTGTTCCGTTTTTTTATATTATATAGGAAGTCTAAAAATCAAAATAAGAATTGAAAATTTCAATAAAAAAAAATTTTCAAAAAACGGGGGAAAACACAAAAGTTTGATATTAGAAATTGTTTTGGCGATTCATAAATAGGTGCAAAAATATACATAAAAAAAAAAAAATGATCCCAGGCAAAATAAAAGGGACTTGTACTTTTATAGGAAGTCTAAAAATCAAAATAAGAATTGAAAATTTCAATAAAAAAAATATCTAAAAATGGGTGAAAACACAAAAGTTTGATATTAGAAATTGTTTTGGCGATTCATAAGTATTTATTAGAAATTTGTAGATTAATGTGAAAGAAAATTAAGTGACTTAAAAATCAAAATAAGAATAGAAAATTTCAATAAAAAAAATTTTCCGAAAAATGGCAGAAAACACAAAAGTTTGATATTAGAAATTGTTTTGGCGATTCATAAATATTTATTAGAAATTTGAAGATTTAATGTGAAAGAAACATTTTGGGACAAATAAGAACAAACAAATCGAGGATTTTTTATTTTGAGTAAAACATTCCCAAAAATTGAGACTCAATCTGTTCTAATTTACTTTTTGAACCCAACTAATTGTTATGGAGGTCTCCAATACTAACATTTTGAATCAAACTAGAGAAGATTAAATATGAAATGAGAAAGATATTATAAGAAAAGCAGATTGGATTTTTAGACTAAAAAATGGCAAGATTTTTATGGAAAAAAAAAATCTCTCCTAAATGCAACTTTTGATTAAAATAATGATTAGGGATTGATTTTTATTAAAATGAATCACAATGGGGGTAAGAAATAGATTTTTTTTTGGGTAGTCCAACAATGAATGGATCTTCTATCCGTGATAGGAATTGAACTTAAGATTACCCAGGATAAGAATTGAATTTAAGATTTCATGATGTGGCACGGCTCGATCCTAACCACCTAACCTTAAACCCATTCCTATAGTTCGAGATAGATTATTGGTTGAAAAAAGACAAAAGTAAAGAAGAACATTGTTATGCATTTTTTGCTTGGAATGGGAGAACAAGGCAATTCGCCCGAGTCCATGCGAGAATCGGTCCGGTACCCACTTATTCCATGTCTGCTTTTTGTCAATGAGATGCTGCTAGTCTCTGCTGCTCAACAACAATAACAAAGGATTTCATCCTTATAATAGATTTGTTGGGCCTTTCAAATGGAGTCTAATGCTTCGGTTTAGTGGCTCCTAGCACCAGTGGTGCGCCTAGTTTTTTTTTGTTTTTTTGTTTATTTTGGGGTGGGAATGTTATCCGGTCAAAAGATCAAGAGAAGGTGAATGTATTTTAATTATGGGTGCAGTTGGCGTATGGATGCATCCGCAGCTATAGAGGTAAGGTGCATGTTCAAATTTTATCATGGTATATAATTTTGATGTAAAATGTTCTTAGGATTATCTTAAAATCTATTTTATATCTAATTATAAATTTAAAAATTTTTAAAATGGTTAAAATCAAATAGATCTATAAACATATGAATCGTGAAAATAGAAAGTGTAGATAATATGTTGTAAAATGCACTATCGAAGTGTTTTTCAACATTAAAACTACCTTTTTCAATGGATTTTTGAGGTGCATCCGTAGTTCTATATTATAACGTTGCATCCTTATATAAACTTTTTCCTTTAATTATTTATTTGTAAGGTTTGTAAAAAGGCGACCTCCTTATAGAGTAAGGCACCTCTTAAACTTTGCTGGGAGATATAGTTAAGGTGTCAAAGACCTTATGATAACTTTGAATTTTATTTTTATCCCTAATTATGAATTTTAAAATTTAAAAAATGGTATAGATCGAGTAGATCTATAAACACCTAAAAATCTTAAAAATAAGCAGTCCAAATAACTTGTTAAAATATGCACTATTTTTAGGACTTCATATTTCTCTTTCTAAATCTCCACACATCTCGAGGTCGAGATGATCAATTTAATGTTTATCCAATGTTGAAATACTCTCTTCTAGATAATTTTCTAGGCTCACTTCACGTTAATAATATAAGGTTGTAACCTTATATAAATGTTTTTTTTATTTATTTATATTTTTTTGGATGAGTTTTATATTAGGTGCTGGATATAGTTCTGGAGTTGAAACCTTATGATTGCTTGAACATTTATTTTCATCCTTGATTATGAAATTAAAAATTTTAAATATGATGAATCTTGCGCAAATCTATAAATATTTGAAAATCTTGAAAATAGGTGTCCAAACAACTTGCCACAAGACCCATTATTTTTACAACTTGAAATTTTTGTTTTCTTCGTATCCATACATCTTTGAGTCGAGATCATCAATAAAGAGTGTTCCAAATTGGGTTACTTGTTTCAGGTGGATTTTTTGGTAGATCTTTCAGAGAGATATGGGTATGATGCACATAAGGTCCTGGGACGGATGACTAAGTTCAAGGTCACTGATTATTTACATAGTACCCTACAATGGCGATCCCTCCCCCTACCTCTGGTGCTCCTATAAGTGCCTGGAAGGAGATAGAGTCTTATATGATTCCTCTTCAGCCTTGTGAAGACCAATTGGTACTGGATCCACCCCTGGAGCAGGTATTTTTCTATTACAAGTGCTTCGGAATTCATCGCAACCAATTTTCAAGGCACTTTGGTCCTCTCCATCTCATCTCAGAGCAAAGTGGTTCACTTGACCGGCCTTCGACCTGTGGCTCCCAATCTCCTAGTTTTAGCCTCTTACAATCTAGGGGGTGTCACTTGAATCTCCTTGTTCATTGTGCCTCCAGGAGGAGGAAATTACTAATCACATTATCATGTAGTGTTCATTTTCACAAGTTTTGTGGAGGTCCATTATCTGAGATGTGGAAAGCACCTGTTGCTTGAGCATTCCACTGCTCAAATGCCTGGGGGATGGATAAAATTTCGATTCAAATCAGAGGGTATGCATAATGTTTGGCTAACTATTTTCTCGACTATAGTTTCGTGCTTGTGGATGGATCGAAACTATCGAACGCATGAAGGCAGGAGAACTTCCAGAGAACAACTGCTGCGACAAATTATCGACTTGGTAAGCTCAATTGCCAGTGCAAAGCAGTGGTCTTTTCATGGCTCAAAGAAGAATATTATTGAGGACATAAGGATCCCATGGCGAGAAGTAGGCCTAAAACTCTACTGGGAGGTGAGATGGGTGCTTCCCAGGTTGGTCATTTTAAGCTAAATATTGATGCCTTTTCGCTTCAGAACCCAGTGATGCTGGTTGTGGCGGAATCTTGAGAAATGATATGGGTGGCTTTACCGCAGCATTCGCAGTCCCTTTGGGCTCTGCCACAAACAACGTTGCTGAATTCAAGGCCCTTAACCTTGGTTCTTCCCTGGGTAAAGATCTCAATTGCTTCCCACTCCTGATCGAGAGCGACTCGAAGTTGCTGGTTCAGTCCATTAAGAAAGAAAGCAATCCTCCATGGAAGTTTCATATCCTTGCTGGCAATTGTGTTTCAAAGCTCGACTTTCCTAGTGGTTTACAATGGGAGATCGTGCACACTTTCACAGTGGCAAACGTGGTTGTTAAGGACCCCGTTTTTGTGCGGCCAAGCCTGCATTTGTAGAAATGCGGGCCTCTTTTGAAATGGATTTTAAGACTTAATTTTTAAGGACATGTAATCTCTAACATTGAGATCATGAATATGAAAAGATAATAATTTAGTAAAAGACATTTGGATCATTAGTTTCTATTGTTTTTAGATAGAACACTCACTTGCATCCATCTTTAAAATGGATGCTTTACACTTTCTGGACCGCATATGTAGAAATGTGGTCCAACCTCCATGACACAATTTTCCTGTTGTTAATGTCTTGCTAAGAAAGTTGCTACCCTAGCTGAAGGTACAGTGTGACTAGCCAAGCCACCTGATTGCTTAACTTCTTTGCTTCTATATGATGTTGCTAGTGTTACCAATGAAAGTTGTAAAATGATATGTTTTATATTTTAATAAAAACAAAGTAGGTTCTCTCAATTCCCATTGATTTACCCCAAAAAAAAAAAAAACTTTTATGCCTTGTATGAAGTTTTCTAAGTTTTTGTTTAGCTTGTAATTGGAGAGCAAAATATTTCCTTTGCATACAAAGGAAAATTATTCATTAATGCATTACCAACAGATACCAAAAGCACATTTGATTGGTGTGAAAATATTTCTCCGGAAATATCTTTACAGTAAAATTGCCTTATACATATTTGGTAAGAGAAGAAACCATGTTAAAACAAAACCCATGGTAAAATATTTTGCCATAAAGTCAACTTTGCATGAAATATTAATAATATTTTATATAAATAATATATTAGTTTATATTATAATATAATATTAGGTAATTAATATTACTATAATATATTATACTAATATTATATATTATTTTATACTAATAATACTAGTATAATACATAATTATATCATATATTAGTTTATATATTACATCCTATTAAGTATATTATTATATTATTATATTATATATTAGTTTATATATTACATCCTATTAAATATAGTATTATATATAAATAGATTAAATAATATATTTAATATATAAATTATATTTCAATAATATTTAATATAATATAGTATTATAAATATAACATATAATATTAGTATGTTAGTATATAATATTTAACTATTATATTGTAGACTAGTTTATATATTACATCCTATTAAATATAATATTATATTATAGTATCTATACAAGAAAAGTTTATATAGAGCCGAGGCTCTAAACAATCAAATTTGAGCCTACCTCAAAATTTCACTAGAGGAGGTTGTTTTGATGCTCAAATATCTTCAAATTGATCATCTCAACATCAAGATGCATGACATGAGAAAAAAATGGATTTCAAGTTTTAGAAATAGTATATTTTGTAACACATTTTTGGACCATCAATTTTTAATATTTTCAAGTTTTCATAGATCTGTCGATCTACACTATATTTGAAGCTTTAAACTTTATAGATAAATATAAAAATATATTTTAATGCTATCACAATGATTTTCAGTTTTGAAACCACATTTCTCGACACTATTTGAAGGTAGGCTCTAATTGGATTGTTTAGAACCTAGGCTCTATACAAACCGCACCCTATTGTATATTATATATTATATATACTGTATAATAAATAATATATATTATTAATATATATTTATATTATATTATGCTATATTATATGTACTATATAATATTATTATTAATATATAGAGTTCCCTCCATTCTTGAGATAATTGTGATTAGAGCTACCAATTGTATGGATTCAACTTTATCATGCATGCTTTCCATACAGGATTAAATTTGATTCATTATATTGCATCATCATTAGTGGACATATGAGGGGTGTAATTAAATCTGTGGAGGTAATACAGGTAAATTGATCATCACAATGACTTCCTATACGTCTAGATTAACTGCACACATTTGGTTTTGCCTATATAAATGGAGATTGAGTTCATGTGAATATTGTGTTCTAAGTGTTTTAAATTATTCATGAGTTATGTTGATGAAATTTAGTCAACAGATGTCTTGTGTTTTCTTCAATCTCCAAGGTGCCCATTTGAGTGGGACTTGTTTTGGAATCAATTTGAAGTCATGTAGTAGTATTTCGGAGTGTTTGTTAGTGAGAAAATGTGTTCCATGTAACTTCATAAGCTGCTGGGAATTTGAGTAAAATGTTGTATTTTGAGTTGCAAGTGAAAATATTTGTATTTCTATACCTTGATAAAGGTCTCCATACAGTCCATATTTGTATTTATGGGTGCGGTTTGTATGGATCTGAGGCTCTAAACAATCAAAGTAGAGCTCGCCTTCAAATAGTATCGAGAAATATGTTTTTAATACTTGAAATCTTTGTGGTAGACTTAAAATATATTTTTATATCTAATTATAAAATTTAAAGCTTCAAAAATATGTATATCGAGCAGATCTATAAAAACTTGAAAATCTTGAAAATTGACTCTCTAAAAATGTATTACAAGATGCATTATTTCTAAAACTTGAAATCCTTTTTTTTCTCGTGTCCATGCATCTTGATGTTGAGATGATCAATTTGAAGTTATTTGAGCATAAAAAAAAACCTCTTTTAATGAAATTTGTGAGGTGTGCTCCAATTTGATCGTTTAGAGTCTCGGCATTATATAAACTTATTCCATTCAAGAAAAACACAGCCAAAAGATGCTAAAGTATTGAAAATAGCTGTCATTTTTAAATGATCGGGCTTTGTTTTCTCCCATATACAACAATAAGGGATGGTGTACCCTTATATAGATCACGTCATATTATCGTAGGTCGTTCCATATCAGTGCCTCAACTGATATATCTTGTTTGAATTTTTTTAAAAAAATGGCGATATAGTCCAATTATCCTCAAAATATTGGTTGTTTGTTATATATGCTTTTATTAAATCATATTAATGAATAATGAGACTCAAAAAAGAATAGTGAGATAGCTATTGTTATTATATTAGATTATATTACACTAATAATACTAATATTATATATTATATTATGTTATAGTGTATATTATATTATATATATATATATATATATTATTTATTTATTTATTTATTTATTTATTTTTTATTATTATTATATATTTATATTATATTATATGTTATATATTTGATTTATATTATCTTATATATATTATATTTTTATATTTTTTTTATTAATATATATTCGTATTATATAATATATTTTATTATATAACATATTTTGTTTGTTATATATTCACATATATTATTCAATATTTATAATAATATTTAAATATATAATAATTTAATAATAGTGAAATAGTATTTAAATAAATATAAAAATATTTTTGGTTATAATATTTAAACAATACATATATATTTAACATATTTATTAAATATATGTAAATGCCAAACAAATTACTTAACATATAAATTTCATTTCACAGTGTTTTTTTAAGAGGTAAACAAACATGGAGAAAAGAAAGTTTGTAAAAGTTTTTCTAGTAAAATGTTTACATATGTAAACATTTTTTAAAAAAAAATATTTACGTACCAACCAAACATGCCTTAGAGTGTTGGAATTGCCTCGGATCAATTTGTGAGGGACTTTCTTAGTGTGAAAACCTATACCTCTCTTTTGTCTGATTCCAACCACTGAACTTCCCAAAAAAACTACACATCTCTCTCTTTATCTCATATCACGAAGGCTAGAACACATATAGGGGTGGCAATGGACCCGGGACTCCTCGGATATACCTGATACGGGTCTAAGTATGGGTCCAACATTAAGAACCGCAAGATCAGGTTTGGGTCCAAGTCCAAAATCTAGACCCAAACACTATTTGGGTCCGGGTCCTTGTCCGGTTGAATCCGACCCATACCTATAAATTGTTGGAGACAAAATTCTTCAGGACCTTTTCGTTTGGGTGTATTAAGGATTGTATATACAATAAAAACTCGTAGTCATATTTAGCTATTAAATGACAAATCATACGGCTTGAAATCTAATAGCATGTGATTGTAACATTGTTGTCAATAACATAGGTATATGATGGTAGAAAAATGGCAAAGAAAAACAAGAAGCTCATAGTAATGGTGGCAATGACCCCAACCAAATCCGAGACCTGACGGGATAGACCCGAGACCCGATGAGTACAAATATCGGATTAACTTTTGGATCCGGGTATTCAGATTCATGTCCAAAACCTGGACCTAAATACTATTCGGGTCTAAGTCCGGATCCGACCCGTTGCCACCCCTAAGTTACACATCGAGTGGAGAAGAAAACCCTAGTGCGCCCCCGGTTCAGTTTCAAGGAAACCGAAATTTGGGGTTTTTTTCCCATGTGTCACAGAGCAACCAGCAACGTATACAAGATAAAGCAAAACAAAAAGAAAGAAAGAGAAACAGTAACGTCTTCTCCATGCATGCCGCTCTCCCCTTCACATGCGTACTGTATTGGGCACGCGTGGACGATATTCCACCCAAAATACGCACCAAGAAAATCGATGATGACCATTGCGCCCACAGTCTTTTATATTATAATTGATCAAAATACTTTTGAAATTATTTAGCCCGACAATATTCATGGAGCAGAGGATTATTTTGGTGCGTCCATCGTGACCTTCATCGATAATTATGAGGTCGAGAATATATTCAGCTGATATTAATTATTTTGGTTTGTCCATTTTGCCCTTAATCAATATTTTTGGCGTCGGGAATTTATTCGGCCGGTAAACGAGTTAGATCATGAAAAAGACTAAATTACCTTTTACATATGTAGTCATTCATGTGAGGCTAAATGTATGTTATTTTATTTTTTACTAGAGTTATATTGACTTATTTATTACAGTGAAAAATCCTTTGAGGGATTTATGGTTCTTAATGTGAAACTGTGTGTAAATGTGTGTAATTTTCAGTTTATAATGAGACAGAATTGATTTACTTTGAAGATTTAAGCTATTTTCACATTTCAGGGTTTCTACATTGTATAATAGGAAGTTTCACTTGTTCATTCAATCCAAATCAAGGAAAAAGGAAAGTTCAATTCTTTTCAAGAATAACTACATGATATTTAGAGGGAAAATTTTTATGTTTTTTGGGCTTGGATCAGCTTTTAATGCTTCTCTTATTGCACAAAACTTATATGCTTCCACCAATCCAACCATCCATTCTGAATGGACGGCTGAGAAGACCCCAATCACAATATCACGTCTCTACACTATTTTATTTTTAATTTTTTTTTATGAATTATTTTAACACCAAAATTTGGAAGTCCGCTCCTATCTTAAAATTACACTTGTAAAAATTATAAAAAAATATTCTCAATAAAATAAAATAATTAAAATACCCTTAAAAGTTTAAAAGAGCATTTTGGTTATTATACTTTATCAAAAAATTCTTCTTAATATTTTTTTTGGGTGAATTAAAATGATGCACATACTAAATCTCATATTTATATAATGAGTAATGATTTTTTAGAAACGGGTAGGATTTCAAAAAATTACCATTAAAATTAACACGGATCTTTAAAATATATATATATATATATATCCCATGATGTAGGGTGATGTGAAGTAATGTTAGGTAATTTTGTTTGGCCATTTTAGCAAAAGAGGAGGGCACCGTGGCCTATCGAGTAATTGTATAAAACGACGGGTAAAATCGTTATAACCAGCTTGCTGATGGGTATAATAGTCATTTGCCACGATCGAGATGGCAAAGGGAGAAGTTTATATGAAGTCCTGCACTCCTCGTCCTTCAAATAAACCGCTAAAAGCCTCAGCCTTCCCCCCTACGCCCATAGACTCCCAGGTCTAGTGAGAGAAAGTGGTAAATATCAGAGATTTTAGAGAGAGAAAGAAAGAAATCAAAGAGAGAGAAAGTGTCTAGACTTTGGAGAGTGGGTTAGAGAGAAAAAGAGTCTAGAGAGAGAAGCGAAAAGCTACAAAGAATACCCAAGAGAGAATTGGAACGAGACTTAGAGAGAGAGAGAGAGAGAGAGAGAGAGAGAACAAGAGAGGTGGCAAAAAACTAGAGCGAGAGGGAGAGCCTGAAAGGAAGCAATTGAAAGAGAAAGAGGAACAGAGCCAGTCCTAGAGAGAGAATGTCGGGTGTTTGGGTATTCAGGAATGGAGTGGCGAAGCTGGTGTCGAACCCGAACGTAGAGCCACTGGATTGGCCGGAGCCGTCGTCGTCGTCGTCGTCGTCGTCGTCGCACCGGTTGGGCGGCTCGAAGAAGCGGGTGCTGTTGCACCTGCCGTCGAACCAGGTGATTGGGTGCTACGCGGAGCTGGAAGAGAGATTGAAGCAGCACGGTTGGGAGAGGTACTACCCGCTCGGCCAGAGGGCTAGGGCTGACGTCATCCAGTTCCACAGGTCGGCAGCCTCGGTGGATCTCATCACCCTTCCCAGGGACTTCTCTCACTTCAAGTCCACACACATGTTCGACATTGTTGTCAAGAATCGCTCCTTCTTCGAGGTGCAAGACCGCCCAATTTAGAGAGAGAAACAGATAGAAGAGAGAGAATGTAGTGATAACTTGTAGAGAGAGATATACATGTAGTGATCCCTTAGAAGAGCAATACAGAGGCCATTTTAGAGAGAGAGAGAGATACAGTGGCTTGTTTTCATGCTTTATAGAGAAACGAGGAATGAATAGAGAGCTTGGAAGTGAGAGAGAGTAGTTTTATTAGCTTGTTTGGGAGGATCTTCACTCTTAAAGGTGAGAGAGATTAAGGGGTGGCTATTAAAAATAGAGGTATTAATGAACACATGCAATGTCGTTAATGAATATTATGGGTAATTATAATTAAGTTTGTATTCTTAATGTGTTGTGTTATTGTTCATTTGTTTCCTTATTAGGCTACCATTCTGGTCCATTCCAAAATGGTGGTCGCAAAATGGCATTTTTCTTCTTCATTTCAGGTTTTGACTCAGTGAAAGATGACTAATAATGGGAAAATAACATTAGCTCCCTTGAAGGAAAAAGTTTATATAAGGTTAGCAACCTTATACGGTAAGGTGCACCTCAAAAATCCCAGTGGAGGGTATTTGGGTATTGGAGATCCCTCTAACTGATCATCTCGACCTTAGATGAATGGACATGAAAAAAAAAAAAAAAAAAATTCAAAGTCAAAAAAAATAGTGCATCCTGTGTAACAAGTTATCTGGACCGTCAATTTTCAAGTATTTTTTGATCTACTCAATCTATATCATTTTTTAAATTGTAAATTTTATAACTAACCATAAAAGAAGATTTTAAAGCCATCATAAAGCTTTCGACTCCAAAATGACATAAATAAATTCTTTAGGTGTTCCGTACTAGAACAGTATAAGGAGGAAACCTTATACAAATCTCACCTTTATACAAACGTCCAATTTTTCCGCTCACCCGATTGACCTATTGGCAAAGTTGTTTCGATCTTCTAATTGATCATCTCGACTTCCATATATATAAATATAAAAAATAGATATATAATTATTATTTAAATAATCTATTTCCATGTGTTTATAAATCTACGTAATTTATATGAAGATTTAAATTTTATAATTAGAAATGAAATAGATTTTCAAATTACTTTAAAAATTTTCACACCGAAATTCTATTATCTTGGAAGGTTTGAAGGTGTATTTTACTTGGATTATTTAATATTTAATCATATAAACCACCACCTTGATAAAGGAAATCTATGATGGGACCCAAAATAAATTTTGGTATTACATACTGATCCATATTTGTGACATTTATGGTGAGGTCTAAAATATGTGCGGTTAATTTTTTTTTATATCTATTGCCCCAATTTAAAAGCCCAAATTTTGACCCACTCCACACACAAACAAACCACACCCTTGATAAAGGAAATCTACGTTAGGACCCAAATAAATTTTGGTATTACAGAGTGATCCATAGCTCTGATATTTATGGTGAGGTCTAAAATATCTGAGGTTAATTTTTTTTTATCTATTCCCCCCAATTTGAAAGTCCAGCTTTTGACCCACTCTCCCCACACACACACACAAACATTTGGATTATTTGGAAGTCCAACTTTTAAACTGCATAAACACTTGTTTTTGA
The DNA here is from genome assembly GCF_000471905.2 of Amborella trichopoda. The sequence continues at coordinate 4,624,009 of NW_006498806.1, read as the reverse complement.
ATCAAGGGTAAAATAAAAATAAGTAACCTCGAAAGCTTTGAACCCTATCATTACATATTTGAAAATGTTAATCATTCTTTAATACCGAAACTTATTTTGGGTTGTGGCGTGGATTTTTGTAGATTTAGTAGTGCACTGACTGAATGTGTTTACAATTAAACCTGAATGAAATAAGGCTGCATTAATTTACATTGTCTATTTTATTTAGATCATATATATTTGATACTAAAGATTTTTTTAACATTAACTGAAGAGATCATATTGTAGTGCCTTGTCACCCTGACCATTAAGCCCATTCTTTTTGCAGCCTTACTTCTACCAGTAATATTGTAACTCAATCGTACAACAAATCACATGAGCCATGCATGCTATAAAACTAGATTAGGTTTGCTGAGCTGCATTAGCATACGCCTACTGTGAACATAGGAAAATCAGGAGATTTTGAATCCTTTGCTTTTGGAGTCAGCTTAGCCAAATTTTTTTTTTTTAGTACGGGAAATTGGTTAGCAATAAAAGAGCCCCTTTTCTAAAGTTCCAAGCTCCTACTACTGAACTACCAAAAAAAAAATTTAAAAAAAAAATCATGTTGATAATTGATACCTTAAATTGTAGAATTAAGGTGCACCTTAAAACTCTACCGGAAAATGTTATTTTGATTTTAGAAAACTATCTAATTGATCATCTCGACATCGAGATATATGGATACAAGAAAAAAGATTTCAAGTCTTAAAAATAATACATCTTATATTATCTTGATCGTACATTTGCAATATTTTTATGTGTTTATAGATCTATTTGATTTAGACTAATTTTAGAGTTTAAAATTTTACGATTAGAGATAAATAGATTCTCGAACCATCCTAAAAATTTTCAATACCAAAATTGCTTCTTATAACAAAGTTTAGAGGTGCTCCTTATTGTTTAAAGTTGTAAACTTTACCTAAAAAAATGGGATTGCGTACAAAGAGACCATTTATCTTTTATATATAGAGGTCACAATCATTCTCGTCCCTTAAATTTATTTATTATTTTTTTTTATTTTTTTTTATTTTTTATTTTTTAATTCAGTGGAAAAGACAAGCCACTACCTATTTTTTCAAGTAGATTAGGAGTTAGCATTTTAAAGGTATTAGTGGGGTATTAGTGGGATAGTGTTAGTGGTGAGAATGGAAATCACTCTTTTTCTTCTTCTTTGTTTTTTCCTTTTTATTTGAAACGGTGAGTAAGAGTTTTATTAAGTGAATGAAGAGTTACAGGGAAACACAAAAAGGAAATTAAAAGAGAAAAAATGGTTATAGCAAAGCTCCCTCTTTGGCAAGACAAGCAGCCTCCAAATTGTGTCCACAGAAGATGTGTTTGAGATCATTCCCCCTTAATGATGATTCTAATACCATCATATTACAGTTTGAGCACCCCTTCTTTCAGTGCCCTTAACTCGATCTCATTGATATCATAAATATGGGATCTGCTCTGATATTACCATAAAACCACGCCACATGAGTCCCTCTTGAGTCTTAAGGCTACCACGAAATTGAGTACGAGCAAACCACTAGGCGGTCTCACCCAGTGGGCACTTCAAGAGGGCTTCCTTTTCCTAAACTGAAGAAGTTCTTTAAGATGGGTGAAGGAGTTCTTTTTCGAGATAAAATGAAAGGGCCCGAGAGCCACACCCCAGTTAATGTTCGCAGTTTAGAAAGATCTTATGATCTAACCAAGATTTCTGTTTTTTCTTTCGAATGTGTGAAGGTTCCTTTCTTTTCAAGTTGTCCATATAACTGCAGCCAAGAAAAGAAAATCCTTCAAAGTGTCAAACCATATGAAAATAGAAAAGGCGTTTAGATCTAAAAAATAGTGGCTTCTACATCAGAGCGAGAGAATAAAAACCACATTAGGGTGATTAGAGTGTGGGTGCTTCCACCACAAACCCTGAAAACCACAATGGGATGATTAGAGTCGTGGCGCTTCCACCACGAACCTTGAAAACCACAATGGGGTGATTAGAGTGTGGGTGCTTCCACCACAAACCCAATTTCTTTTCTTGTCCCTTAAATGTTTTAAAATGGGTCATTATAAGAGTATTATCAAATATACACAAAGTTCTAAAAAATAATTTATCGAATTTTATGACTCGCTGGAATAATTATAATTACCAAGGAGCAATTTTTCAAAGATAACAATCCCTCGAAAAAAAAAAAAAAAAAAGACTTTTTCCACGTATTTATTACAACTGCGAACTAACTAGTCACAAGCTTTAGGATACATGTAATTTACGATGTTGTAAGGGCAAGTCACTTTCTCGCTCTAAACTTAAAGTGTAGGGCAACCGCAAACTTTAGGGTGATTAGACGTGTCGACGGTGGTTGTCAGAGAGAGAGAGTCAGATGGAGAGGTGGATTCGTGCGTAGTCAAAATTCGCGCCTTCGCCGCCGCTGCTGCCTGACCACCGTACACATCACAAAGTATACTCCACATCCCCATCTTAAAGCCAAAAGAATTCTTGTCTAGTGAGCGAGAGATCGTTGAGGAGCACGTCCTAATTCATTGCGATTTTAAATGAACCGTTTGTCCCACAAACGTTAGTGAATTTACGTCTTTTGCAGCCGAATGCTCCCCTTTTTCTTTTTTCTTTTTATTTTTTTTTTTTTTTTTGGGCTAATTGAGTGGGGAAGACGGACCCTGCCCTCTTTTTCAATAGGTTTGGCCAATGGTTTAAAAAACGGATCGGTGAACCTGATCGGGCTTCCAAAAAATCGATTCGAATCGGTGAATCGGCGATTCGAATCGGAAATCGGGTAAATCGATCAGAATAAAGCTTAAAAAAAATTCGAAAAAATTATT